>JAJJWW010000371.1:0-313367 GCA_023531295.1 Papaver armeniacum
ACCACTAACACAAGGCAAACTTAGCCAAACTGGAGTCTGATTTTGTGCACACTCCCCAGAAGAGTGTGCACAAAACAATTGTTCCTATTGGTTGATTTAGTCCAACCGTTAAATAATTATAAAATTTCTTTTAAAATTTAATTAAAATCTAAAAACGGATATGATATATATCATATCCGAAAATATAATGATTACAATGCATGAAATATGTAACTATAATAAATGGGTATCTTATTTGTTTTAGAAATTAACTTGACAAATGCATTTTCTATTTCGGATGCATGTTTATCGAGTTCCTTCTTTTCTGATAATTTTCTTTCTTCCAAATTAACCTAGATAATTTTTGATGAACGCGTGAGATCAAACAGTGATCTTCTTTGACTCAGGAGTGTCTTGCCAATGTAGAAATTTATTTGGCGTTCACGTACTGCAACACTTTGTGTACAAAAAAAATCAATTGATTGGATGGAAAATGGAAATCATGATGATATTGGAATTATCAAAGCTATCTAGGATTTCTGATAATCATGATATGTGCATGATGAAATTATCTTACAAGATACATTGATTTACATGTTGATAGCTGATAGGAACAAATAAAATGATTCTCAACGAAAAAGGGATTATATTGGGTTCAGTATAGAAGCTATTTGATCCCTTTAGCAATAAGCACCTCCAATAATCATCGGCAACATTTTCAAGTGTTTAAACGAGCTTGTTGCAGACACCTATCTTTAAGCAACCACTAGCAACACTCTTCAAGAATCCAACAAGTCATGTATGTGGACACTGGTACCAGATCATTAGGCACAAAATTGGGAGAAAAAAAACTTACGTATTTGTTTTGATGAATTTTAGGAAAGAATATATACTATTGCCGTTTTAGATTTATTTTAAATTAAAAACAAAAATTAACAAAATATTTGACGGTTGGTTTACAACAACCAATAAGAGTAATTTGTTTGTGCACACTCTTTAAAAGTGCGCACAAAATTACACTAAAAGCGTATTATACTCTTGATATATATATATATATTTGTATTTAAGTTTATAATGATAAATTAGGAAATCTATTGATTAGTACTCATAATGCAAAATTAGAAAACTTTCCTTATTTACGTGTCTAATTGATGTTACCAAATTAAAAGAATCCTCCCCTCCTTTAAAACACTAAGTCATATGAGCTCCCACGTCGCACGGTGAGTGTGACACCCCCCTTAAATTAAATTAGATAAAAGTTTTGACACAGAGTAATTCTGGAGAGGACAAGTGGCGAAACTCTATTGGTTGAGACATTAAAAGATGGATTACACTCTGTTTACACCCTTTATTTAACTGGCCATTAGTAACACCGTTAGTGAAAATGTGGGTATACAATACTTACATCTTTGTTTTTGTGGCTAAAAATTCATTACACTTCGTTTACAAGAATATTAGTTGTACGTTAATTGACTCCTAGTTAGTGTGGACAATACCCACATCAAAAACTAGACCTAAAGCTAACAGAGACACAAATCCAATAAGATTAACGTGAGTTTTATTCTTTTCTTCTTCTTCTCTTTCTTGTTCTTCATGTCTTTCTACTGTTGAACTCAAGTCAATGAATAACATTTTTTTTTTTGTGAGGGATTCATGTAAATCTTGAGATCACAAGAACAGAAAATCGTGCTCATGGATTGTAGGGCGTGTTTCAAAGGGTTTATGAAGAATTAGAAGATGAGTTCAATAAATCAACGGGCATTAGGTGTTGATGCGAGATTTGCGGGACGATAATTGAGAAATTAAGCTATAGATGAGCGGATGGATTTGATCTCGTGATTTGAGAATCAAGGAATTGTTGGTAATGATGTTTAAGGTAATTAAGTTCTATGATTTGACGGAGATGGTGATTCGGAAAATAATCAATCAAGAAGGAAATCACTAATTCGTCTTTGCGGGAGTTGGGTTTGGGACATCAAGTCTATCCGGACTTTCATTGTAGAAAACTAAATCAAGGGTTCGTATATTCATTTGTGAAATAATGCGGAACGCAGATGATGTGGAGACAAAAGGACTGAACTTAATGCCAAAGATGCCAAATACGTAAAGAGGTCTTTGTTCTCTTCTTGAATGCAACAAGGAATTTCACTTACATGAATTTTTATGTGACGGGTTACCTCACGAGCCTCGGAAGTTCCGCCTGTCAAGTTTGGAGTTTGGAAAATGATTTATTTTTGATTTTTTCTGTTACTTTATTCTTATACTTTTGGTTTTGATGTAGTTGGTACCATGGGTTGATAAGAAAAGCGAACAAGGAGATGGGTTTTCTGGTGATGTTGGTTTGATTTGGTGGTTGTGGAATTTGAGCTGTAGTGGCGTGAAGTTTGAGTGTGGTTGTTGCAAGAAGTGGTGCGAGATGGTTTGGTGATGTGTTTGCTTCTATGGTGAAGGTTAGAGGATGACAAGGGAAATAGAAGAATGCTTTGGATTCTGCAATCGAAGAATGAAGGCTGCTACCGTGGTTAGGATGGTTTTGATTAATGTTTGATTAATGCTTTGGATTTTCGAACGCTAAAATATTGTTTTACCTCTAAAAATTTCTTTGTCTTTCATTTTTTTTTCTTTGTATTATTTCTTGTTGTATTTCCCTTTGATGATTGCAAATTGTTTTTCTCTTTGCATTACTAATTTTTGATTATGTTTTACTTAAGTGATTTCGAGTGTTTTTAGTATGAAGCCATGTGTATCAATATATAAATGTGTGGTAAGGAAAACAGATGTACGGTGCGGACTGTAATATGACTTCGACAAGAATAGGTATTTGCCTACTTGGGCTGCAAAAATGATGTTTACTCTTTCAGGACACCAGGTTAGTAAAATCTAATGGCGCTATAAAATCTCTCACAATTTTGATTCGAGATAGAAATTTCTTAGATTATACTTGTGTTCAAATTTTAGGTTATTTTTGGAATTTCTTATTTTGTTTGCGCTTGTGTTTATTTTTCTTTTTAGGAGTCAACTTATCGAGATTTAATTGTTTGTGGAAGCGCAAGCATCAAATCATCACAAATCGTCAATTGTAACTAGTTTTGTGTTACCATCGATCACCGAGGTTAAGATTCAAGTAACTATTCATCCTTTTTTATTTATTTATTTGTTTTCCTCTTAGTTTTAGATTTGATTTTGTGATTTTCAGTTGTAGGGGTTGACTTTGTGATTTTCTTTTCTATGATGGTGAGTCTTAGGTTATCTACTACAAGTACGCAACCTAAAAAAACGGCGGTGACACAGGAGCATGCTCTACAACCTACAAAGATTTAGGGCTTTCTTAACAATGCTTGACTCATTAACAGAGTCACCGAGGTGATGTTTTCTTTTCATGATACAAATACATGCGAGTAATTTAGTTTACAACCTTAGTTTTCATTAATGATGATCTTCTTTTTGTTCGCAGACATTGTTATTTCCTTCTTAAAAACCAATATTAAGCAACTTTCATAAGTTTCAAGTCTTATACTAAATGGTCTTTTTCGTTACTATGTTTTGCGACAAATCTCTTACAACGATGATATACCAATAATTTTAGATTGCATCAAAAGGTGTTTATTCTCGGTAATTTTGCAAGCTTTTTGGTTCCCATTCATGGTGTTTATTCTTATGTCTCATTCGAGTGCGGATATTCTTATTATAGTGATGTGATATAGCATCATATTAGCGTGGTCTTTATATAATTTGTATTTTATTGTGCGGGCAGTAGGACTTAAAGGCATCTTTGATCTGAAATTTAAATGGAATCTCTTCTCCGATTTGAAGTGGTTTTGACTCTCCTATCGGAAGGCTTTGACATCCTGGTAGTACTCGCAACTAGGAGTTGGAGAAAAAGCATCTGGATGATGTTAAAGTTCATAAATCTGATCCAGTTTTTGTCGGCCTTAAATAATGAGCGTTGTATCTCACTCATATTTTTATATGTTTGCTTGACATATTTTGTCGATCGATTTGATTTATCGACTTTCTGACCTTAAGTAATTATTAGATAGCAATTGGTACATTAAAAGGTGAAGGTTTTTTTATATATATAGTTTACAACAATATTAAAAGATTGAAGACTACTACTTATATAACTCATCATACAAGGATTATGTGAGCACTGGTTCAATACGAGTCTTTGTTTTTGTAGGCCAATGTCGTACATTTGGCTTATACGCTTAATTCGTTGTTGAATATTTAACGAAGACTTGACATTCTTGAGGCAAACAGATTCTTCAAGAGTTTATGACACATTAATTTGATTCCCCATAGTGAAGGGGTTATACGGTTTCATGTTTTACTCAAAAGTTAGGATGTTTCTTTGTATCTTTAGCCTAATTAACCATAACTATTGATGCGGTTATTTTAATATCCATTTTCTTAGTTAATATGTAAAAAGTTGTCAAAGCGCATGACGTTAAATCGGGTGAAGTTGAACAAGATACGAGTTAGTACTTGGTGCTTGAAGTGTTAACGCATCAATGACTTACCTCACTTCTTGGTTCTTTGGTGTTTGTTGATGCTTAGGATTTTAACCATTTGCGGTGTTTATAAAGGCAATAGCTTTGCAAAGATGTAAATTATTTTGAAATGGATCCTTGGTACTTGAATGGTGAAACTTTCCTTCTTCTGGACATGTAGAATGAATCTTCTAAAGACGCTCATCATTCTATACCTTTCATTGAGAAGTGGGGCATTCAGCTACAATTTTATTTTCATAGACAAAAACAAAATTGTAAATTATATTGAATAAATGTTATAAATTTAATCCAGCATGCACAATTGCTTCATATTCGTATCAAATCAAATCAAAGATGCACGACGGAGCGAAGGCGAAGCCACATCTAGCGACGGCGGCGGCGAAGGCGAGACACACCAAATAAAAACTCCAAAGCATGTATCTCGGGCGAGGCAAAAATCCTAAGCATCCATCGGGACGGGGGAGGCAAAGTGGTTTTCGAGTCGCACGGGCACAAAATGATGCGAAACGGGAGGTGAGGCAGGAGCCACACGAACCAAAAATCATAAGTATGCTTTGGGACGAGGCGGCGGCAGCCACACCAAATCAAAAATCCCTAAACTATGGGGCGGCGGCCAGGCCAGCGCAAATCTAAAATTCATCGCAGCGGTGGGGCGAAGCCCAAAGAAAAGAATGATGGTGAATGGTTTCGGGTATGCCGGTGCGTAGCAGGCACAAAATCTAGTTTTCTTTAATATACAAATATGAAATTATCTTTAGGTGTATGAAAGGTATATTTGGATAAAAATAGAATCATTATTAATAATAGAAAGAATAATTTTACTAAATTAAGTGTAAATTTAAACAAGATTTTATTTTCTTTAGTAAGTTTGAATTAATAAATAACATGCATGGGTTGTCACTTTAAAAATGTTGCCTAATCGGATAAAAAGAAATGTCGACACTATTTGTCTATTTTGTTTGTTTGTGGGAAAATATTTTGCTCTAGCCTTACTAGATCGGCATGTACGCCCGAGCATTTTAGCTATTTTCGCGTCAGCAAACTCCTCTTATGCTAACCATGGTTATTGACACATGCCCATATAATCGCCTAAAATTTTCATGGGACATGACCGGCAATGATTGTGGTTCAGTGAATCAACTTCACCCAAAATCATTCAGCCTTGCATACTTGCATCAAAGTACGCATCCGCCTTCACTCATAAGGCATTGCACTTGAAGTCTTTTCTTCTTTCTCTCTAACTCTTCATGCCCCCATAAGCATAAGAGGTTACGCCATGTACTTAACCAATTCTCACACAACATCAAGCAACATAATGAACACAAAGATATCCACCCAATAAACCCATTTTATTGCACCAAAGGAAGATTACAAAACTCGTTCATCACATGGACCAAAAACAGGCCATTCACCCTTTTAGTGAATGCCTAACTCTCTCAAACATGAGACTAACTCTCCTATGTAAGCCTACTGATTTTCCTACACCTTAGGACTATTTATACAGTGGTTACAATGGCCAAAACCGTGCACAACACTTGCACACGCATGGAACAGCCATGTGTCTCATCAGGTAGTTCCCATAACCACCAGCTCACTTTTCCAACTGCTACCTTTTGTGTTGTCAAGCCAACAGATGCCACTTTTGTTCTTGGTGGTTATGAACACCCCACATGGTTATAAACTTCCTATATAACCTTTATACCTTGTCTCACTTCATTGACATTCTCACAAATCCAATAACCAACTCTAACCTTCACTTGAGCCGTGTGCACACTTGTTGTACCATACTAGATTCTGTCTTGCACCAGCGTTCGGCTCTCTTGTGCATGTTTATCATTCCAAACTCATGCACGGAAAATTCTTATGCTTCAAACATCGAGGCCGGCTCCTTAAGCTTACTCTAGTTACTCATGCGTCATATATGCTTCACTTCGCCGATTAGCTTGACAAGACAATGCAACTCTTGCATTACCAACATGTTTTACCTTTGTTCGATCTTTGGCCCACCTTGAAATAATGCATAGACTAACTCTTAGTCTATTCCATTCTTCTTGCATCATCCTTGAGTTTGGTCCAACTCAATTCCATGGATATGCATCGATGTAACATCGCATGTTACATCTGTCAACTTTGGCCATGTCTTGTCAATCCTTCAATGAAGCTTCATTGTGTCGGTAATAAGCTTCATCACTTAGCCAAATATATTTACAATGTAGTTTTGCACTTGCACTACATTGGCCATGTGGGTTTATGCCATCCTTGACACTTGACGAGTCTATCTGACGGTATCTAGCTATTATGGATTGCGTTGCGCTATTATGGCTTCGCATTGCACCATTACGGCGGAGTACTGACTTGGCCTGCAACTCTGTAATGCGTAATCATTGTGCGTCACTTGCAGTACCGTAACAAACCTCCCCCACCTAATTCGTTCAACGCCCTCGTTGAGCCAACAAATATACTCGTTATACTTGTTCTCACGGCCTTTTGCGCTTCTAAGCCCTTCTCAGAAATCAACAAACTTTATTTGGCCTTCATTCTTGCCAAAAAATTTATGCCTAGTACCAAATGCCATCACTTAGCTTCTTGCCTAGCCATTGATCCTCCGACTTGTGTTGTTGTTGTCACGTTGATGGACGTTCTAACTTCCACTACAATCGCATATCAACACCCAAATGCAACTTGAAATTCCTCTTGCCAAATCCATGAATTGAGCTTGAACTTCGCATGAATCATTTGCGCCTAAGTGTACGCAAGCAATGATTCTTCCCAACTGACCACAACGATCATTGCCATAGTCTTTTGCCTTCATTTTCGACTTTAGTTGCACCCACGCAACATAGCAGGACTTATACAAGACTTGACTTCGATTCTTCAATCATTTTTGCAATACTCTTGTGCAAACTTCGATTGAAATGCATGACATTAGCCATGTCTTAGGATACCCCTAACGATTAGACCGACTCTCCCTAGAGACAAGGCATCCTCTTCCGCGCCTTTGAAACCAGCACTTTAAGCATCATTTGCTCTTTCAAAGCTGCTACGCTTTAATGTGGCGGAAAAACAACATCATGTTCTTCTAACTATGAGTCAATCTTAACTCATTTACTTGATGGACTTACATCTTAATTCTTGCTGCGTTACTCCATGCCTTCGCTGCTAAATGCCTTCGCACTTCCACATAACTCTCAACAGCAAACTCGACTATGCCACCAACTCTTCTATTTGCTTCTTTCACTTTCAGCGTCTTCTATTGCATATTTTGGCTTAATATGCTATGTAGCGTCTTCCACGAGAACTAGCTTTACTTTGAACGAAAGAAGCAAGATCTTTCACTTTAAATACCCTCATTCACTACTACCTTACATAGAGAGACTTCATTCCAACACCAAGGTCCACTCGACCCAAAGCGAAAGTATACTCAAACTTGAGAAAATACTTGTGCCAACTGATTGCAACTTGTAAGACCTAACAAGCCTTTGCAATACTGACTTCAACTTCGCTTCTAAGCAACAAAGGAAGCGAGGCGGCACCCTCTTTTGTCCCCAATGTAGCAATTCACTTTGCCACATGCACTCTTCCACACGATGCTATCATGTTGCTTTAGCTTTCATGAAGATTTCTTCAATAATGGCCACATGCCATCTTTATGCATCACCACTACTTTGTCCCTCTTTTTCCATGCATCTATGAGTCGCATAATTTTGCATTTCACCGCGTCATGCATCTTGGCCATGCCCAAATCTCATTTGGCTCATCTTTATTGTTGCATACATGGTATGCCAATTAGCACTCAAATCTTGACACAAACTTGTGCACCTTTGCACAACTCGAGCGGACTTAACTTGGTGACTCAGGCATCACCATAGAGCTCGGCAAAGTCATATCCTCAATGACTTTCGCGGACAATTATCTTGGACAATATTAACAAGGCACAATCCTTGCAAATGAGGCGCCCTTGCCCTCACGTTCCATGAAGCAAGAATGCCACATTCTTCTTCAAACTTGGAACTCATTTTTGCCCATGCACAACCGGGTTACTCTTGTCTTTCCTTGCCAAAATCAACTTGAGTAGCGACAATTGTTGATTTGCAGTTGACAAGAACATCCGCTTGTGGTTATGATCAAATGCAGGTCTTTGGACACCCTTGTCCAAGCATATTGATCCCACTCATAAACCAGGTGCAAGCACACTCCTTGTGCTCATCTAGCATCAACGAAGAACTCTTTGCAAACACAAGACCGTGGTGTATCGGTTTTCCCCTAACTGCGCTTATTTCTTGACCTTTCCATAAGATTTATGCTAGATAAGAATTGGCCATCCAATTCTTCCTTCATGGCATCACATTGCCACAAACATCTTGGTTCGCAACAGGACTTTGCATTACCACCAAGGTACATGCATTCGAGGAGAGATAACTATAATCCTCCATCAAGTGGCTACAATGAAAACACCTTGATCTATCGCATAGACATGTTCTTCATCTTCTTTGCCACTTGCAAAGGCCATCAACTTCTTTGAGTTGAGGAATTTTCGCAAAATTCCCATTACCACACATGTAATGTACTCGTTACTGATAACACTACGAAATTATGCATTCCCAATGCATCATCTTTGTATACTTGTGAGAAATATGGACTTTAACACCTGACTTGCACCATAGAAGTCATCATACTCCTTAGTTTTGTCATTCCATCACTTGAAAACACGGTTTTCAATGATTCTTCTTGCGCGTTCGTCTAACACTTTGGCTGGAATTTTGACACCTTTGTCATAAACTTTCATGGCCTGCTTTGCTACTTCAAGCTTCAAGTTCATTCCAATTGATCTTTCCACACAAGATCAACTTCTTCAGATCTCCATACTAGTGAAACCCAAACAATTCACCACTGAATTTGACAAACAAATGACACGAACTTGAGTAAAAAGAAAAATCGGCAAGCTGTGTCCCCTAACACAACTCGATACCTCTTTGTCACATGCCCATTTAATCGCCTAAAATTTTCATGGGACATGACCGCAATGATTGTGGTTCGGTGAATCAACTTCACCCAAAATCATTCAGCCTTGCATACTTGCATCAAAGTACGCATCTGCCTTAACTCATAAGGTCTTGCACTTGAAAGTCTTTTCTTCTTTCTCTCTAACTCTTCATGCCCCCATAAGCATAAGATGTTACGCCATGTACTTAACCAATTCTCACACAACATCGGCGACATAATGAACACAAAGATATCTTGAAACAACCCCATTTTATTGCACTAAAGGAAGATTACAAAACTCGTCCATCACATGGACCAAAAACAGGCCATTCACCCTTTTGGTGAATGCCTAACTCTCTCAAACATGAGACTAACTCTCCTATGTAAGCCTACTGATTTTCCTACTCCTTAGGACTATTTATACGGTGTTTACAATGGCCAAAACCGTGCACAACACTTGCATACTCATGGAACAGCTATGTGTCCCATCAGGTAGTTCCCATAACCGCCAGCTCACTTTTCCAACTACTACCTTTTGTGTTGTCAAGCCAACAGATGCCACACTTTGTTCTTGGTGGTTATGAACACCCCACATGGTTATAAACTTTCTTTATAACCGTTGTACCTTGTCTCACTTCATTGACATGCTCGCAAATCCAATAACCAACTCCTAACCTTCACTTGATTTGTATTGCACACTTGTTGTGCCATACTAGATACATCTTGCACCAACGTTGACTCTCTTGGACCTGCATGTTTATTATTCCAAACTCATGCACGGACAATCCTTATGCTTCACATATCGAGGCCAGCTCCTTAATCTCACTCTAGTTACTCATCGTCATATATGCTTCACTTAGCCAATTAGCTTGACAACATCAATGCAACTCTTGCATTACCAACTTGTTTAGACTTTTTGGACTTTGGCACGCCTTGAACTAATGCATAGACTAACTCTTAGTCTATTCCACTCTTCTTGCATCATCCTTGAGTTTGGTCCAACTCAATTCCATGGATATGCATCGATGCTAACATCGCATGTTGCATCTGTCAACTTTGGCCATGTCTTGCCAATCCTTCAATGAAGCTTCATTGTGTCGGCCAATAAGCTTCATCACTTAGCCAAATGTATTTACAATGTAGGGCTGCACTTGCACTACATTAGACTGTCAGGTTTATGCCATCCTTGACACTTGACGGTCTATACGATAATACCGCTATTATGGCTTGCGTTGCGCTATTATAGCTTACGTTGCGCTATTATGGCTTCGCATTGCACCATTACGGCGGAGTACTGACTTGGCCTGCAACTCTGTAACGCGTAATCATTGTGCGTTGATGCGTGTCGTAGGTGCAATCAAATTAATTCAAAATTTCCACTCAATTAAAAATAATATAATGGAAGTCAAGTTCGTTCCCACGAGGAGCAAGTGATCTTTAGTTGTAAAAGTTGTCACGAAAAGGGGGGGTGTAAAAAGCAAAAATAAAAATAAAAATAAAAATAAAGAAAGCAATTAAAATCGAAAGTTGAAAGATGAAAACAATAAGAGAGACAAGATCAAGGAATCCTTCTTCGTTACGAAACAATGATTAAAGTTATGTTCTTTTCTACTTGTTATTAGTCATGAAATTATCACCAACCGTAGGATAGCGGATCCGCTTAGCTAGCCCCAAAATCCCAAATTTCACCGAGTAACAGAGTCCGCTTAGTTATCGGATTCTATTCAAAAGAACCACCTTGAGGTTAAAAAACACAAGATGTAATTCCCGGAATGCATTAAGATTTATGAATTTAGGTTTAGTACTAGTAGTTAAACTCGGTTCGCTTGGTTCACTTTCTAGCGTTGTTTCTACACACAATTGCTCCACGGAATCCCTCGCAAGGTCTCGTGTTTTCTACTTGTGTAAAGTGTCGAGAACTATTACGTATTCCCTAACTTATACTAGATATAGATCAATTAACAAATCAATTTAGCGTGCACTCCAAACAATCTATCAATCAATCATAAGTGTCTTTAAGATCACTCTATTAGTAAAAACAATCGATAATCATGTGAAAAATCTCAAGATAGAATTGAAAACAAAAACTCAAATCATGTTAAGAACTAGGAATTCATCCTCAATCAATAAAATTTAGCTACTCATGTTTTTGAAATTCACACAAATAATAATTATTAAAAAGAAGAAGTTTCAAAGTTCACACAAATAATTAAAAAGAAAAATCTTAGAAAAGCAAGCAAAAACACAAGTGATGTGTGTAGAGAGGTGTGTAGAAGTTGTAGAAAACTTCTCTATTTATAGGCTTCAATATTCTCCAATTCTTCCAAGGATTAGAATCCTTTTCCTTTTGCAATTCAATTTCCAATTTCAAGCTTTTCTCAACTCTTCCACCTTCTCTTTCCAAATTTGAGTCCAATTCTCCATCCAATTCCAAGCCCAAGTCTTCACACCCATGAGAGAGGTCCATAGAAAATTCGGAATTTTGCTCGCCGGAAAAGCTGGGATTGTGGGAATTTGGAAAACGTCGCCGCCGGTCACTGAAAAATCTCCGTCGAGAGAATATTCGACGGAATATTCCGTCAGGTCTCAGTTAGGACTAACGGTCAAAGTGGTCAACCGTCAGTCAACGTTAGTCACGAGTCAAGGGAAGAGAGTCGCCCCAATGAGTCAGGCGGTCGACTCGGTCTTAGCTCCCGGGAGTCAGTCAGTCAACTCGGAGTCGGACAGAGTCGGTACTAGACTGAGCCACTTGCCGGGGCCATACTTATTGCGGCACCATCCTTGTGCATCATCGCTGTACTCCCGGCCATCATGGCCAGCTACCAAAGCATCGGCTTCCTCTCCAACTGCAACATAGTATCCATTCTACCACTCCAAGCCAAACACCATTGCCATAATTCCATCCATCTGCCCATCTCCATGGCAATACAACAACCTCAACCTCGGTCTTCATTCCCTAGCTCATTCTATCTCGCATCAACCATGCCGGACACCATTTTCTATCCTTTGGGTTCAAGTTCATTCCTCAACATCCATGGCTCTGCAACACAATCCATAAATCCCATTCCATTTCCTGTAAACCACACCAAACCTAAACATACATCTAAAGCTATCTCGGACAAAGCTTGGTGTATTCACTATGTGACTTCGGATCCTCCTTTGTTTCTCAACTCAAGCACAATTCACAACCTCTATTCCCGGAATCGGTGCGGCTGAACACGACATCACCCTGCAGCGCAACTTCTACGTGCAACAACACCCGGTGGTGCTTACACACAAAAGCCCAGCACTTGCATCAATCCAGGCTTCCCATTTGCAACACCTGACCATTTACAATGCCATTGCCTGCATTTCATCAGAATTCAGCATCTCACCATCATTCCTTGATCCTTGCAATCATTCACTGCCATCGACTTCATTCTCGGCTCTTTGTAATCCAACATAACCTCGGTTCCATTGCAAGCCCTGAGCTACTTCCAAGCCATATCTCTGTAATGAGATCCTAGCATACATCTAGGCAATACATTCAACCATTGTGTGTAATAGAGCTCATTCTTGCAGGCTTCTTTTCATAACCCATCAATACCCGACTTTGTATGACTTTAGATCCTTTATTGTAATTCCCTGCTACCACAAAAATCACCTGACTTCACTCTGCTCCCGATTCACCATCAAATGCGGCTTCAAAGCACCCCTCCTAATTCTCAAACCCATTAATCGAACCCGAACCACATTAGCCATCGACTCCATCATAATCTTCCTTTCTCACGAGCTTTAATCCCAACAAATTTCTCTTTGTTCTTGATTCTTGTGATTCACCCAACAACAGTGACACCCATTCCTTCTGAGCTGCTTCAATCTCACCTCTGTCAAACTACAAAACCCTTATTGCCATCTTCTTCCTCTTAATCGACATTGAATCGAACCCAGACAACCACCACTTCCACAGATTCTTAATCTCTGAGTTCTTCTCGATCCAACAGCAGCTCCAACTTCCTCCTTCAAAACCCATCTAACGACATCAGAGTCTTCTCAATTTACAGACCTTCAAGAACAATTTCAGCTTCTTCTTCTCTCGACTGCTCTGAAATTTCTTCATCAATTCCTTCTCTCTGCTGAAATAATCGAACCCCAATCTGTTCTTGAGATAACAGCGGCAACGTTCTCTCTCAATTTCTGGATCTCTCGAAAATCCGACAGCAGCCATGGCTGTGTTAACTCTCAGGTGAAAAATGATTGAAGAGAGAAATAACTCTTCATCGATTTAGGTTTAAGTTTAAATGGGGCGGGTATGGATCCGGGTACAGGTATGGGTCTACGGGTTTAGGGTGTGGGTGGATTCAGACACCCACCATTAGTACACCCAAAATGTGCTATTTTCACTCCCTTCTTTTGGATAAGGGACACCTCTTTGACCTCCCCTTAACCTTGGCTGGGCTCCATATAGTATTCCCTCCTTGATGAAATGACCTTTTTGCCCTTTTGGCTCAAATTGGGTGGTTTCTTCTTCTTTTCTCCCGTGCGACTCCAAAGTAGCTACAAAACTCAAAACAAGCGTAAAATACATAATTTACAAGAGAAATAGCAAAGAAAGCATAAACTACTAGATAGTAAATTAGGTGTATTCTACACCTATCAAATTCCCCCACACTTAGACTTTGCTAGTCCTCGAGCAAATCAAACTAAAAACTCACAACTTCAAAGCGTTCAAGCGTCCCAAGCATCCAAAGAGCTATGAGGACATAGAATTTCGCATGCTAGTAATAAGAAGTTAGAAATACTAAAGAACATATTCTCATTCTTAAATGTTGAGTGAGAAATAACCACACCATAATGAGAGAATGCGTGTTTGAGAAACGATCAATAAGCATTTCGCCTCGACACGCCTCACCAAATAGGATTTTATGATAATTGCACTCAAAAAGACGGCTTTTTTATGGGTCTCACATGTGTGCGGGTAGGAATGAAGAGAGAATTCTGCAACACGTTGAATGGTGGGAAGGAAAACTTCAGAACTTTTGAAAAACCCACATCTTTTAATATTTTGAAAAACCATTTTTTCGACGATCTCTAAGAAAGGAAATCAACCATATTATTGAGGATGAGATTACTTACTTACCTTCACATCCGATCGCCAATTATGATAACACCACTCTCACGGCATCCAATAGAAACGTCTTCCGCTCCTCGTCTTGATCTTCGTCTTCGGTTTCAACTATTGATGATAAACCCTTGAATTTCATAAATCCTTAACAATTCTTAACTCTTTTCCTTGAAATCCTTGTCGCTTGAAACTTCCTTATATATTTTCCTTCCCCACGGCTAATAAAAATAAGAACAAATATTTCTCTTGTTTCTTTCTTTTCTTTTCTTTTTTTTTTTTTTTTTTTTTTTTTTTTTTTTTTTTTTAAAATAAAAGAAATAAAATACAAAAATAAACCATGGCCGTGGGAGAAGTATTTTACCACTTGATTCTTCACAACTTGTATCGTCTTGAAATCATAAACTTTCAAAAATTCTCACCTTTTAATTTTCTTCGCTTTCATGAATAAGTCTTCATACTTGAATATAAAATTACCTCATTGTAGTGTAAGTCTTCAACATATATGTAAACTCCGCTCTTTGTATGTTGCTTTACTTGAATTTGAAATTTGCTCTTTTTCTCGTTTCGTTGCTTGTAAACCTTAAACTTTTCCAACTTTCCTTGTAGATTTTGATGTCGCTCCTTGTTGATGATGAATGTGTTTCTATGGATCCGTTGTTGTCGAGAGAGAGAATGGTGCTAGCTGCAAATCGAACTACAAGAAGGAAGCTTTCATCCATGGACGTCACCCTCATGATTGACAAAATTAGCACTCAAGAGATCAAAGAGTAGTGCTTTTAGTGGTGGGAGGTTGGGTAGCTCACCATTCTACCGGAATTACTTACGGTGACACACACTCAAAAGAAGCTCTTTAGTAGATGGAAAATTTCTGGTCGGTGCCTCACATGATATGAATACGGGTAGTCTCCACTAATGATTGATCAGCAACTCTAATAACGCACTTCTCCCTGCACCAAATTCGCATCACCGGCATGATTAAATCCATTATTTAACACTCAAACAAACAAGAAATCCGAATGTAGTTCTCTAACATTTCCAAGTTCAATTATGTCGGTCAAAAACTCTATGTAAACATACCTAGAAGTATGCTAGTGACTCTAAAATCTTTAAAAGTTGGAATTTTTATGTAAAACTTTTTTTTTTTTTTTTTTTCAAAATTTTTCAATTTTTTTTTAATTTTGTTTTAACAACATGCTTAACCACTCCCCACACTTAAACCTTACATTGTCCTCAATGTAATTGAATCCTCCTAGTAAAGTCAAGGTGGGAAATTTTAACATGATAAGAAACAAGAAAAAGAAATAACAAAAAGCAAAAGGATAAGAAATACAAAACCGATGGGTTGCCTCCCATTTTCGCTTGTTTTAAAGTCGACGGCCCGACGTAGCTCTTGCAAGATTCATTAGCCCGGATCAATCTCTTTCACGGGAAAACATGATTTCACATCACTAGGGTATCGCGTTGTCTCAAATATATTGAAGTGGATGAGTGTACCATCAAACTCCATAGTCAAGGTGCCATTTTGGACATCAATCTTTGTTCGGCGGTGCTCAAAAATGGTCTACCCAAAAGCAAAGGTGTAGACTTGGAAGAATTATCATCATTCATGTCTAAGACATAGAAATCGGCCGGAAATACAAGCTTATTAACCTGCACCAAAACATTCTCAACAATCCCTTTCGGGTAAACATTAGATCGGTTAGCAAGTTCAAGAACTACCCCGGTCTCTTTAAGAGGACCAAGATTCAAAGAATCATAAATAGAGGAAGGCATAACATTAACCGATGCTCCCAAATCTAGCAAAGCTCGAGTAAACCTTGTTTTACCAATTGTGCAAGGTATATTGAAACTACCGGGGTCCTTTAATTTTGGTGGGAGTTTCTTGAGAATAAACGCCGAAGCATTCTCCCCCACACTCATGACTTCATTCCCTTTCAACCTTTTCTTCTTCATGCACATCTCCTTTAAGAACTTTGCACAACGAGGAATTTGTGAAGAGCTTCTATGAGTGGAATATTGACTTGTACTTTCTTAAAGATTTCCCAAATATCCATGTATTCCAAGTCTCTCTTTGATTTAGCAAATCGGCTAGGGAACGGAGGTGGAGTTGTGAAAGTAGGAACCGTCTCCTCGGGTTGATTGGTTGGAGATGTTTTCTCCTTTGGTGCGGTTTCAATTTCCTCTTTCTCATCATACACCTTATCTTGTTGATTTGGTTGCTCCACATGTGTCCCACTCCTCAAAGTAATCGCATTAACGCTCTCTCTTGGATTAACAATTGGTTGTGAAGGAAGATTTGTGGCGCTTGCGCTTTCAATAAGTTCACATCGGTCGCTAATTGCCCCACTTGAATTCGTAAATCCTTGATTGCCGAATCGGTCTTTTGTTGATTTTGTTGAAACATTGACGTAATACTTTGCATCATGACATTAAGCTTATCATCAATTGAAGATCCTTGTTCCTTTACTTGAGGTTGGAATTGTTGTTGAGAACCACCTTGTTGTTGAGGTTGGAATCGTGATTGTTGGAAACCACCTTGTTGCTCATATGGATTAGGAGCCGCCGCTTGCTTATTTGCATAGCTAAAGTTAGGATGATCCTTCCACCGGGATTGTAAGTATTCGAGTATGGATCGTACCTTGGCCTTTGATTCGGATATAAAGCATTCACTTGTTCGGTCTCATTATCCGGAATAATTACCGCGGCAATCCGTTGCATCATAATCTCCATGTTACTCATCCTTTGATCAAGATGTGATGATGAATCACTAACTTCATGCACTCGCCTAACCATTGGTTCATCCCTTGTGTAGAATTGTTGCGAGTTTGCCGCCATACTTTCAATTAATTCGGTAGCTTGGGCCACCGTCTTGTTCATTAGTGCACCACCACCCGCGGCGTCAAGAAGAGACCTATCACTTGAGTGGAGAGCTTCATAGAAGTATTGAAGTATCATAGCATCACTAAATTGATGGTGTGGACAGCTTCCCACCAACCTCTTGTATCGCTCCCAACATTCATACAATGATTCTCCCACTTGTTGTTTCAATCCACAAATCTCCTTGCGAATTTGAGTAGCTTTGGATGCGGGAAAATATCTCTCGAGGAAAATTTTCTTCATCCCATTCCATGTTGTGATACTTAGGAAGGCAAATAATATAACCATTCCTTAGCATTACCCGCCAAAGAAAACGGAAAGCTTTCAACATTGCTCCATCCACATTAGTCTCCGGTGGAAGCATAGCCATAACTATGGTGTAGAAGTCCATAAGATGTTTGTTTGGGTCCTCATTCACCATGCCATGGAACTTTGGTAACTCTCTAATCAACCCGGTTTGATCTGAAGGTTGAGTTAGTTTGGATACACCATTGTTGTGTATCAAGCTTGTGAAGCTAGGTCCTTTAGTGTACGATCAGCCATTTGTTTCTTCCTCTTTGTCCGAATCACTTGATGAAGAAGGAGAAAGTGGAGTGTTAATCGCTCGAATGAAATCCTTTAGTTGAGTCTTGGGATCGAAGACGTATTGGACTCGGTCTACTCCCTTTAAGCATTCACCAAAGGTATAACACCTGAAACAAGATTCTCACAAACTAAGTTAGATACGGTAAAGAATCTAACAAAGCAAAAAGAATAAAAACAACTAAAAAATCGCCCGTTGCTCCCCGGCAGCGGCGCCAAAATTTGATGCGTGTCGTAGGTGCAATCAAATTAATTCAAAATTTCCACTCAATTAAAAATAATATAATGGAAGTCAAGTTCGTTCCCACGAGGAGCAAGTGATCTTTAGTTGTAAAAGTTGTCACGAAAGGGGGTGTAAAAGCAAAAAATAAAAATAAAGAAAGCAATTAAAATCGAAAGTTGAAAGATGAAAAACAAAGAGAGAAGATCAAGGAATCCTTCTTCGTTACGAAACAATGATTAAAGTTATGTTCTTTTCTACTTGTTATTAGTCACAGATTATCACCAACCGTAGGATAGCGAGATCCGCTTAGCTAGCCCCAAAATCCCTAATTTCACTGAGTAACGAGGTCCGCTTAGTTATCAGATTCTATTCAAAAGAACCACCTTGAGGTAAAAAACTTACAAGATGTAATTCCCAGAATGCATTAAGATTTATGAATTTAGGTTTAGTACTAGTAGTTAAACTCGGTTCGCTTGGTTCACTTTCTAGCGTTGTTTCTACACACAATTGCTCCACGGAATCCCTCCGCAAGGTCTCGTGTTTTCTACTTGTGTAAAGTGTCGAGAACTATTACGTATTCCCTAACTTATACTAGATATAGATCAATTAACAAATCAATTTAGCGTGCACTCCAAACAATCTATCAATCAATCATAAGTGTCTTTAAGATCACTCCTATTAGTAAAAACAATCGATAATCATGTGAAAAATCTCAAGATAGAATTGAAAACAAAAACTCAAATCATGTTAAGAACTAGGAATTCATCCTCAATCAATAAAATTAGCTACTCATGTTTTTGAAATTCACACAAATAATAATTATTAAAAGAAGAATTTTCAAATTCACACAAATAATTAAAAAGAAAAATCTTAGAAAAGCAAGCAAAAACACAAGTGATGTGTGTATAGAGAGGTGTGTAGAAGTTGTAGAAAACTTCTCTATTTATAGGCTTCAATATTCTCCAATTCTTCCAAGGATTAGAATCCTTTTCCTTTTGCAATTCAATTTCCAATTCCAAGCTTTTCTCAACTCTTCCACCTTCTCTTTCCAAATTTGAGTCCAATTCTCCATCCAATTCCAAGCCCAAGTCTTCACACCCATGAGAGAGGTCCATAGAAAATTAAGAATTTTGCTCGCCGGAAAAGCTGGGATTTGTGGCGGGAGAAACGTCGCGCCGGCCTTTGGAAAAATCTCCGTCGAGAGAATATTCGACGGAATATTCCGTCCGGTCACTCAGTTAGGACTAACGGTCAAAGTGGTCAACCGTCGGTCAAACGTTAGTCACGAGGTCAAGGGAATAGAGTCGACCAATGAGTCAAAGCGAAGTCTTAGGAATCGGAGTCTAGCTAACTCGGAGTGGACCGAGTCATCCCAGACAAGCCACTTGCCAGGCCTACTTATTGCGCACCATCCTTGTGCATCCCTGCTTATTACCCGGCCATAATGGCTCCAGCTACCAAGCATCAATTCCTCCTCCAGAACCAACATAGTATCCATTGCCTTCTCCAAGCCATTCAACACCATTGCCAATAATTCCATCCCCGCATCTCCATGGCAATACAGGAATGAACCTCGGTTCGGTCATCTCCATTCCTAATATGCAGCGCCACCACGACCATTTTCTACCGGCACAACTATCCCGGGTTCAAGTTCATTCCTCAACATCCATGGCTCTGCAACACAATCCATAAATCCCATTCCATTTCCTGTAAACCCTGCAAACCTAAACATACATCTAAAGCTATCTCAGACAAAGCTTCAGCTGTATTCACTGTAACAGCTTCAGATCCTCCACTGTTTCTCAACTCAAGCACAATTCACAACCTCTATTCCCAGAATCGATTGCAGCAACACCTGACATCACCCTGCAACTGCAACTTCTACTGGCAACAACACCAGCTGGTGCTTACACACAAAAGCCCAGCACTTGCATCAATCCAGGCTTCCCATTTGCAACACCAGCCATTTGCAATGCCATTGCCTGCATTTCATCAGAATTCAGCATCTCACCATCATTCCTTGATCCTTGCAATCATTCACTGCCGTCGACTTCATTCTCGGCTCACTTGTAATCCAACATAACCTCGGTTCCATTGCAAGCTTTGAGCTACTTCCAAGCCATATCTCCTGTGATGAGATCTAGCATACATCTAGGCAATACATTCAACCATTGTGTGTAATAGAGCTCATTCTTGCAGCTTCTTTTCATAACCCATCAATACCGACTTTAGAATGACTTTAGATCCTTTATTGTAATTCCCTGCTACCACAAAAATCACCAGCTTCACTCTGCTCCCGATTCACCATCAAATGCAGCTTCACAGCACCCCTCCTAATTCTCAAACCCATTAATCGAATCTGAACCACATTAGCCATCGACTCCATCATAATCTTCCTTTCTCTGAGTTTTAATCCCAACAAATTTCTCTTTGTTCTTCAGTTGCTGTGATTCACCCAACAACAGTGACACCCATTCCTTCTGAGCTGCTTCAATCTCACCTCTGTCAAACTACAAAACCCTTATTGCCATCTTCTTCCTCTTAATCGACATTGAATCGAACCCAGACAACCACCACTTCCACAGATTCTTAATCTCTGAGTTCTTCTCGATCCAACAGCAGCTCCAAAAACCCATCTAACGACATCAGAGTCTTCTCAATTTACAGACCTTCAAGAACAATTTCAGCTTCTTCTTCTCTCGACTGCTCTGAAATTTCTTCATCAATTCCTTCTCTCTGCTGAAATAATCGAACCCCAATCTGTTCTTGAGATATCGTGACAACGTTCTCTCTCAATTTACGGATCTCTCGAAAATCCGACAGCAGACCATGGGCCGTGTTAACTCTCAGTGAAAAATGATTGAAGAGAGAAATAACTCTTCATCGATTTAGGTTTAAGTTTAAATGGGGCGGGTATGGATCGGGTGCGGTATGGGTCTACGGGTTTAGGGTGTGGGTGGATTCGGACACCCACCATTAGTACACCCAAAATGTGCTATTTTCACTCCCTTCTTTTGGATAAGGGACACCTCTTTGACCTCCCCTTAACCTTGGCTGGGCTCCATATAGTATTCCCTCCTTGATGAAATGACCTTTTTGCCCTTTTGGCTCAAATTGGGTGGTTTCTTCTTCTTTTCTCAACGTGCGACTCCAAAGTAGCTACAAAACTCAAAACAAGCGTAAAATACATAATTTACAAGAGAAATAGCAAAGAAAGCATAAACTACTAGATAGTAAATTAGGTGTATTCTACACCTATCATGCGTCACTTGCAGTACCGTAACAGTTATCTTCTTTCTTTTTTTTTCCCTTTTCTTGGTAGTTGTCGTTCTTTTAGCTGCAGTATAATAGTGATGTACAAGATTTTTTTTCAAGTTTTTAACTGGATACGGATGATGCAGTGAGCCTCATACCAGTTTCTTCAACTTTTCATAAGTAACGGAAGAAGTTTCTTCTCTTTTTGATCTCCCAGGATCAGAACCATAAGAATCATTAACTTAACTTCCATTATGTTCTAAACCTTGAATCCTTGATCATCAAAGGTAGTTAATAATATTTATCCTAACTTTGTGAAAAGTGAAAAGTGACTTCATTTAGATATGGGTAACCGTACCTAAACGTGTACACCTTGTTGGATCAACAATAGTTAACCGAAGTTAGCAATATGAACACTTTCATATCAACCTTATTTATCTTAACCATAACTAGTTCGAATGACTCAAATGAAACTAGTTCTAGAGTTGTTCAATTGTTTATATTCTCATAGAAGTATACAAGACACAATTGAAGCAAAATCGATTTTGATTCACTTGAATCAATTCATGAACATTATAGCCACGGTTTGCAAAAGATTGCATTCTTTATTATATAAATGTATTAGTTCATGAACAAAACGATTTTAGAACATAACCTACTCAAGTATGCGAGTGGTCGGACTAAGTTTGGTTTCGCTAGTACGCGAAGGGTACGCATACTACCAACCTCGGTTGAATTCGGGAACTTGGACTTACGCCCGATCTGTGAGAACAGGTAAGCATACTAAGTTCATGGACTTTCATTAACCAACCAAGATGCAGGTACGCATACCATGTGTAACACCCGGTAATTTTCTTAACATGATTTTGGCGCCTAAAACCCTATCCATATTTCTTATTCGAATTTTGAATCCAAAACTTAATTTGTAAATAATAAATATTTAATTATTAAATGAGTATACTTATGGTTGCCAAAATAAAATAATAAATGTTAATATTATGTTCTTAATATCTCTTGCATATATAAACCATTTAATTTATTAGGATTTAATTAATTATGGAAACAATCGGTGCATTGATTGATTACTACATATGATTAATTTTAGAAAATTTTCTCAATATTAGTAAAGGGATTTATTATTTTATCTAACTAATTGTAACATAGATTTTAAATACATATTAAACTAAAAATGGAAGATTTGAGCTATTTTGGCAATTTAATGATTTGACTCATAAGAAAAATATTTGTGCATATTAATATACTAGGGCTTAACCCGTGCCGTAACGGCACGGGCATAATTTTTATTTAGTTATGCATTTTCCAACATATGAATATTAAATATCTTATTTATTAATATCAAGTTTACCCTTCTAATCATTATAAAAGTAAAGAAAAATCCGATAAATGTTTTTATTCTTCACTCCACAAATCCTTTTCATCATTTTCCGCCTTAACATTTTCCCATACCATGCCTATTCTTTCTCGAGTTGCATCCTCAAGCCAGCCATGAAATTATATTGGAATTAATTTTTACATATTTTGTCCCCCAAAAAAAAATATTATTTTATGTGTTTTTTGGTTTACAAAGATTTCTTATTGATCCTTTGAAATGGTATTACCTTTCTGCATCTTCCTTGTTTTAGTGAATGATGTAAGGATCTTCATGGACCATAGGAACCTATTATATATGGTCCAAACCACGTAGCACTGATGGTATCCCTACTTGACCACTTTGGGATAAGAGGTGTGCGATTTTAATTTAAAATGCCTCGGTGCTACATAAGGAGATGCCCAAGCTTATTAAGCTCCACATGTACTCATCTTTCTCCATGTGGGACTATCCCTAGATATACATATGTGGTTTATTGCGCCACATACTCCAACAATCTCCACCTTGGCGAGACTTAACCACTTCACCAATCCAATCAGAGTCCATCATGTGATTACCATCTGTATATGCTACCCATCGATCATGATTATTGTCGCTATGCGCCCTGAAATCCTACTCCACCTTGAGTTAATGATAAGGCAAGTACTAACTCCACCTTGAGCATTTCCTTGCCCACCTAGAACCCTACTCCACTTGAGAGTTAATGTGTGAGACATTAACTCCATCTTAAGCGTCAGTTCAACCTTGAGCATCTCCTTGCAACTCCATATTAAGCGTCAGTTCAACCTTAAGCATCTCCTTGCGGATCTAGGACCCTGCTCCACTTGATGAGTTAATGGGTGAGACACTTTGAGTGCCAGTTCAACTTTGGGCCTTGCCTGCTTCACCTTGAGTCTGACTCCACTTGCGCCCAAATCGGGCGACATCCACAACCACTTCTACGTACGGACAGTAGCCCCAACCATGGGCTCGACACGATACCAATTGTTAGGATCTTCACGAACCATCGATACTACTCGGGGCCCGACCACATAACCCCGAACCCCACTTGACCACCTTGGGATAAGAGGTGTGGGGTTTGTAACTAAAATTCCTTGGTGCTATGTATGGAGATGCCCAAGCTTATTAAGGTCCACATGTATTCCTATTTATTCCATGAGGGACTATCCCTAGCTATACATATGTGGTTTATCGCACCACATACTCCAACAACCGAGCGGAACCAAAACATTAAACTGTATAAGTTGTAACAAAATTGTAGCACCTGAACTCATTCTTCTCAAGAATAATTTTGTAGATATTAACAATGTTCGGATCCTTGTTGTTGTTGTTTTTTTCCTGTAAGAATAGTCTGGAAAGAGTAAAACTCGGAATTGAATCAAAAATACATGACGTATTTTATGTTCTTACTATTTCGATGACATAATAAAAAGCTAATTCATTCACTTAAGCTATTATATTTTAAAATGTTAAGTCATTTCCGATGGCAACCATTTTAATCACATACGATGCAGTTCTAGTTTTTCAAATTTCCCATATATATTATGTATATAATTCAATTCGACAGGAAAAGTTCACCGAATGGAATATATGTAATGACTTGTCCTTTCGTAACATTGTGGACTTTTCAACATAGTTGGATTCAGATTTGGTTAAAAGCACTGTATTTTGCGTTCTCGGGTGATAATAATCTAGGTATGGCTACCTCCAGAGAACTATTGATGGATGACTGCATCAGTGTCAGTTGAAAATCCCACACTGTCGGATAACAGCAATGACTAAGTGGGGACAGTATTCACGGAGGATTAAGTCCTTACAAATGGTATTATAGTCGACCACGGGTTACCTGTCGAGGGTGAAAGTGTATGATTGACGTATTATGTCGGGAAAGGGTCTCATGAGTGAGAAAAAATGCCAGAGTCAAGGATTGAACATATTCCGGAGCCGAGGATGGCTCCAAATTAAGTTAGTGGTATTATAGTACTCGACTCGGCAGGTAGGATTCGTAAAATGGAATATAGGTAATGGTTTGTCCTTTCCTAACACCGAGACCTTTTCAACATAATTGGATTCATAGTTGGCGAAAAATCTCTATAGTTAAGCATGCTCGGTATTGAGTAATCCTGGGATGGGTGACCTCCTGAGAAGTTGTTGCTGGATGATCGCAACAGTGACCATTGAAAACCCATTACTGTCAGATGACCATGATGGTTGAGTTCATATGAAAGTATCGGTAGCGGGTCAACCATTACATTCTACTACATTACGCTTCCAAATGTGAGGTTATTCGTTGCATAAAAATAATAAAACCATGATTAGTTAGTAAGTCAAATCGTTAAGTACTTAGCCTAATAACAATACGCTCAACTAACAATAAACTTTGTTATCCATCATCATTGAATAAAAGTAAGGTGAAACCATTTATCAAGAAATACGTGAGACGATGCGAAATTACTCACTGGGCACCAATACTTGCCACCGTCATTATGGCCCACTTATATAATTATTAGCCAATCTAACTAAGTTTGGTACAACTTTTTTCTTTCAAAAAAAAGTACTATGAAAACATATTTATAGCAATATTTTTTCATCCTAGTGTTTAACATTTCATATAATTTTAAAAATGGGGGAGAAGGAGATTTTAAAAGTTCCATCTTTTTTTATAACTGACAACAGTTATCCTTGAATCTATATATCACCAATTTTTATATTGGTTATATTTTATTCTTTAAAGATAATTATTTTTTATTTTCGAACTACATTTTATGTTATACTTTATCACTGAAATATACTTTAATTTATCAACAATAAATATTAAGAAATTATTGATTTTTAAATAGTGGATAAGAAAAATAATACTTTTTAATAATAATACTAATTAGTAAATTTAATATTACATATATGTCTGCTTTTGTCATTTTCTCACTAACTATAGCTAAACCTGATATTTTCCCATTAGAATAAATTTTAGCTTTAGTTTATAATTTCCGACCATTCAATTGCTTTTTTCTACACAACTCGGCACAGTAACGTACATCGCAACCATTCAATTGCACTTCTTACATAGGTCGGCACAGTAACGTACATCGGAAAGCACTTTTGTAAAGCTCGCAGCAATACCAAACTAATCCAGAGCATAAAAAATGTATTTATTATCAGCATTAGTAGAATAATTTATATATTATCATTTTTAATTTGACATTTAATAAAATATTGTAATGGCAAATTAATAGAGTGTTTCTTATGAAGAATTATGGAACCATGATGACATGATAAATTTTGTCCGTTAGATGCATTTTAAATCCCAATCACAACCATCACTTATGACAAATGATTATATCCCTTGATTTATCTCTTGTCAGTACAAATCTGAACCACCACTTACATAGGCAAAGTTATCCAAATTGTGCTTTATATTCTTGATGATAATAATAAGAAAGTGAAGTAACAAAGTATTAGTATTGATTTTCCTTAATGGGATTGCATAAACAAAACATAAACTATTCCATTATATGAGTTACCGGAAGATCCAGGCCTCTTGTACATGTTCCTTAGATTAGTGGTTATTTATGTGTTTATAGGGCTTAACCGTGCGTAACTAATATCTACTGATATTATTAGATTAGTGATTCATTCGACCTCCGCCACCGCTTCCACAACCTACTATCGCAACTAATATCTATTGATATTGTTTCTATTTCTATCAAAATTATTTATTAATAGAAATACAAATTTACTAATTTAATTAAGAGAAATTTTATAATGAAAAAGATTAATAGATTATTTATTATGAGCAATTAGCGAACAAACATTATTATGAGCAATTAATAAATCATTTATTATCATCAATTAGTGTGAAACACTAATTAGTTAGTTATTTATTATATTAATCATTTACTATATTTATTATTATATTAGATTTCCATTAATGGGTCATTAAATGTTAGTTTTATGGGAGAAATTACGGCCATAGATTTATCAATTGGGAGATGAAATCCACCACTTACACGTGCGAGATGAGGTTGTGGTCAGGAGAACTACAACCGTTGATTTATCTTTTTGAGGACAAATCTGGACCACCACTAACACAGGCAAACTTAGCCAAACTGTGTTATGTACTCTTGATATATATCGTATAATTTGTGTCCCGAATACTTATCAACTCCTTATGATTTAATATGGGTTTGTCATAAAAATAGTCGGGATTTTCCTCTCTTTTTTCTTGTTTTTTTCCTTTAATATTTTACCGCCGGATATTTGCTCGAACGAATGAAATATAATCTTAACTTCTAGACACTTTTTTATTTAGGTTCATTGCTTATAATGAGATAATTCTCTACATGAACATGGAAGTTTAAATATTTTTTGGAAATATGCCGTCAGCAGCGCTCATCCCAGTGAAATCAACTAATCAATATTGTCCATAAAAGTTTCCCCATGCTCCTATTTCGCTCCAGCTGACTCATCTATCATGGTCATGTTGTCGATCCTCCAAATAGGCAGACAATAATATTTTTTTGCATCGAACGGATGATAAAAACTCTCCAATGTGACATGATTTTCCTGTAATTTTTCAACAACCATTAGATGACAATGTTTAAAATGTGTACCAATTACCTTTTCGAAGGGATTGTATATATGTAAACCTCTTCCATTAAATCTTCAACAAAGTATTGTGCCCAACAGTTTGTCTTAACGAAGGCTTTGGTAACTTCAAAAGTCTTGGACATTTTGTCACTTCCATATGTTCCTACCTTCACTTGGAATACAATCTGGTGACACATTACCTCATAAAGAACCTTGAACACATATTGTACTCCTTGATCCTATTTTAAATTTATAGGTTGTCAATAGATCCTTTACCAAAAGTTGACATCTTCTACGTTGATTATTTATAAAAAAAATTATGGTATTGTGGATCGTTGCTTTCTAAGATTGTAGTTTTCAAAATTGGCCTCTTCAAGTCCCACGACTTTCTAAGTTTATATATCCTGTTTGTTTTTAACATTTTAGTTAGCCATATTATGTTTGTTACTAACTTTAAACTTGATGTCATCTTCTACTTTAAACTTTATGTGATTTCAGAATCGAAATAGTTATACCTCTTTCATTCGTATCAAGTATTCCGTCGTATATCCCAACAATTCTTCTACAACAATTCCTTTCTTTTGCCGTTTCCGGACCATCGGTAGCCATTATTATCAAAAGCAATCTGTCTAATTTTTGTTGATATTATGTATTTGCAATGTTCATTTTTCTTAAATAAATAGATTGTGGAAAAACTAAAAATAAAAGAACAAAAGTATTATATCGGGTCTAAATTACTATATCCAAAATACTCCGGACACTGCTTCTGGTGCCTTGTTTCCTCAAATTCATCGTTGCATTCTAGACAGTACATGCTACACCAATCATTTGCGAAGTGTGGTCAATGTATCCCTTACCTGTAATAATAATAACAACACGTCAATTTTTTTCAAGGCGTCCAGTTGTAAATGGTATGAATCTAATAAATTTGAATTGTACCTCAATCTTAGATATCACCTTCTTCTCACATTACATAGCAATTGAGGAAGGGCATATCTTGACAACTCTTTACATAGGAAGAGTTAGCCAAACTATGTTTTGAAATTGTCTTACGTGGAAATTATTATTAATCCATATTTTAGTCGGCTCCTATCGAAGTCGATCTAATTAGTCCTATAGAAAGTTAATCTTAAATTTTTGACCTTATTTCTTGACCAAATTATTGAAGTATTCTCAGTCATGTTCTGCTTTGTGTGATCTACCCATCTGTATCTACTCTACCTTCTAACCCAGTGAATGAAACCTATACATATTGATCCATAATTTGATATTGTTGATTTGTAATCAAGAGGTCGCATGATTTGAGAATGTAAAATATCAAAAATATTCTATAAACATCGGAGGCGGAATTTAGATTTATGATTTAGAGTTTTTTATGATGATTTTGATGAACACACATAATTTTCAAACAAATATTTTAGAATGCAAATACATTTTCCCGGTCAATAATGTTTTATATCAGGAATTGAGTGAAAGTTGTTGTCTTTGTAGGTAGTTGTCGCGAAACAACTCGACATTGATGGTCTTTCAGGAAAAAAAATGTAATAGTACTTGAGAGAGCGATAATGTTCTCTTACGCGGGTACACCAATTGCCTTTATATAATACGGATATCGTTTCGGTGATCCAACATTCATTATCATATTGTCTTATACGTTCCGGTATCATACTCGAAATATTTGATTTTTGTCCTTATCAATGGTGCTAAAAACAACCAATTACATCTTTCACAATACAATGTTGCATGTTTTGTGAAGATCTTTTTTTTACTTGGTCAATAAAACTCACTAAAAAGCAAAAACTATTATTATCCACTACTATTACCAACACCCACCACCATAAAAACCATCCACCGCCACTATTTCTTCCACCAATAGTAATGTTACCGCCTCCACCATTCACAAACACCCGCCACCGTTTATACTAAACCTACTTCCACTACCACCATTAGAATTAATATAGCTTTTAGTATAATTATTTATTAATAAAATTATGTAGTTATGTTAGATTATTAAAGGGACATTTATAATAGAAATTTAATTAATCATTATGAACAATCAATGAGACACTAATTACTAAAATATTTAAAAATGGTTAAGTTAAACAAACCCCGGAGATAAATTTATCTTTGCCAAGGACAAATCCTGACCACTCTTTACATAGACAAAACGATAATAAATAATTTCATATGTTCTAATCTTGATTCGTGTCGTTCGTTTAGTTATTACATAACATGGCAATTGATTGCACCAATTTCTTAAAATGGACATGTGTTTTATCGAGTTTATTTTAACATTAGAATGATCAACCACGTTTTATACTTTATAACATAACGTCACATATTTCGTGGCGTTACGAAATTAGCATAATATTTTTTTTTCACCAATACCCTCCACCACCATAAAACCATATGAATCCATTTTTTTATCCACCACCACCTAGTGGCAGAGCCAAGGGTTGACTAACCTGGCTCTAACCCCTTAAATTTTTAATAACTACATAAATTTTTTAGTTTATTTTATAAATAGTATTTTTTCCATATATATTTATGGTTTAGTCCACCAAAGTTTACATGTTTTTTTTTTTTTTTTTTTTTTTTTTAAAGTAGGCCTCCTCAATGTCAATTTTTGACTCCACCACTGCCACCATCACTGCCGCCAACCCCATGTAGGTTGTTGGACGTAATTATAATTTTCAATCACAAATGTCATGTATGAGGTTTAGATTGAACAAAATGTCGTCAGTTAATTAGTTTCATTATTATTTTTTTCCGTGTATATATTATTTTTTATATTGCAATCAATTTTATTTTAACATTAAAAAAACATGATTTATACGATATAGTACCAAAGATAACAGGGGTACCATTTAGGTGATCCAACTACGATCATGAAAATATTATCTTGTATGATATCATCCCTGAAATATATGGTACCTTCCCAGTGTTAAAAACAACCAACCACATCTTCCACACTACGATGTTATCGATGTTATAACGACAACATAAAATTAATATCGTCCATCACTACTCACCAGCACTCATCGTCACTACTTCTTCCACCACAAACCAGGGGCGGAGCCAGGATTTTGAGGAAAGAGGGAGAAAAAACTCTTGGCAAGTTGGATACATGTGAAAAATGGACTTTGTATCCCATTTTATGATAAAAGAACAAAAATAAATATAATTGTGCTTGGCGCCGCACTTAACCACCACTAATCTTTCGGCCTCCACCTCTTCTACTACTCATTGTCGCCAAAAATGTCTATTGATATTATTTATCAAAATTACTTATTAATAGAAATAAATATTATAATTAATTAAGAAAACATTTATAATTAAAAATGATTAGTCATTTATTATGAGCAATTAGTGAAACACTAATTAATAAAACACTTTATAATGAATAAATTATTTATTATGTGCAATTAGTGAAACACTAATTAATAAAGCAATTATGATATTTAAGTTGAACAAACCACCACCGTTGATTTATCTTTTCTATTAATTCCAACCAAGGTGGAACACTGGTTAGAGGCCACTCTTATAACATAATAGGTCATGAGTTCGAACCTCCCCGTTATAATTTTTGAAAATCCATATCTTGACTTGAGTATTCATTTTTCATTCATAATAATGGAATTAATGCCACGCGTGCGAGTTGTAGAGGGTGGTCAGGAGAACCACAGCCCTTGATTTATCTTTGTCTGGACAAATCCTGACCACCACTAACACAGGCTAACTTAGCCTAGCTTTGTTTTGTACTAATGATATATATATATATATATATATATTTGTATTTAAGTTTATAATGATAAATTAGGAAATCTATTGATTAGTACTCATACTGCAAAATTAGAGAAACTTTCCTTATTTACGTGTCTAATTGATGTTACCAAATTAAAAGAATTTTCTTTAATATACAAATATGAAATTATCTTTAGGTGTATGAAAGGTATATTTGGATAAAAATAGAATCATTATTAATAATAGAAAGAATAATTTTACTAAATTAAGTGTACATTTAAACAAGATTTTATTTTCTTTAGTAAGTTTGAATTAATAAATAACATGCATGGGTTGTCACTTTAAAAATGTTGCCTAATCAGATAAAAGAAATGTCGACACTGTTTGTCTATTTTGTTTGTTTGTGGGAAAATATTTTGCTCTAGCACTGCTAGATCAGCATGTACGCCAGGCATTTTAGCTATTTTCGCGTCAGCAAACTCCTCTTATGCTAACCATGGTTATTGTCACATGCCCATTTAATCGCCTAAAATTTTCATGGGACATAACCGGCAATGATTGTGGTTCAGTGAATCAACTTCACCCAAAATCATTCAGCCTTGCATACTTGCATCAAAGTACGCATCTGCCTTCACTCATAAGGCATTGCACAACGGAAGTCTTTTCTTCTTTCTCTCTAACTCTTCATGCCCCCATAAGCATAAAAGGTTCTGCCATGTACTTAACCAATTCTCACACAACATCAGCAACATAATGAACACAAAGATATACTACAACAAACCCATTTTATTGCACCAAAGGAAGATTACAAAACTCGTCCATCACATGACCAAAAACAGGCCATTCACCCTTTTGGTGAATGCCTAACTCTCTCAAACATGAGACTAACTCTCATATGTAAGCCTACTGATTTTCCTACTCCTTAGGACTATTTATACAGTGGTTACAATGGCCAAAACCGTGCACAACACTTGCACACACCTGGAACAGCCATGTGTCCCATCAGGTAGTTCCCATAACCGCCAGCTCACTTTTCCAACTACTACCTTTTGTGTTGTCAAGCCAACAGATGCCACACCTATTCTTGGTGGTTATGGACACCCCACATGGTTATAAACTTCCTCTATAACCGTTCTACCTTGTCTCACTTCATTGACATGCTCGCAAAGCCAATAACCAACTCCTAACCTTCACTTGAGCCGTATTGCACACTTGTTGTGCCATACTAGTTTCTGTCTTGCACCAACGTTCAGCTCTCTTGGACCTGCATGTTTATCATTCCAAACTCATGTACGGACAATCCTTATGCTTCAAACATCGAGGCCAGCTCCTTAAGCTCACTCTAGTTACTTGTAGGATCAGAATATCTCAACACCAATACCTCTGCGAAATTCATAAACGTTACGTAGCGAAGGCGTCGCAGACGAATAAAATAAGTGACGCAATGGATGACGACATCCAGAACACGAGAAAGGTGTGAATACCTAACGAGATCTAGGAGTGTCGCGAGATTATGCATTTGTACACTTGCGACACTTCGCAAATCGTTCTCGAAAATAAAGGACAACTTAGCTGTCATCCATTATGTAATACCCTATATAAAGAGCCGAACAGGCCTATTGGAGGGAGAGATCTTTTTTCGAGTGTTGAGCAAGTCATTAAGAGAGAGAAAGTTTATAGTGATTGTAATTTCTTTAGCTCTTTTCCATTTTATCTTGTAAACATTCAAGAAATTAATCAACAAAAATTATAATTGTTCATCTTCAATGGTTTGATTGTGTGGATTCTTGTGAGGGGTGTAGTGTAGGATTTCCTGCAACTACATATTGGCGCTAAAAACAGGGAAACTGAAGATTAGAGATTGGATATTGACATTAAAATTGTTCAAATCAGGAGTATGATGGATAAATTGGTTAAAATGGAGAAAGCCAGAATCAAAGAGAGTAATGGAGAATTGGAATGTAATATGATTACAAAGACGATGGTTAATAAATTTCATGAAAGTATCAGAGAGAGAATACACAAACGAGATTTTGAAGGAAAGAAAATTGTAACAACAGAGAAGGCTCACCCTTGAAAGAATGGGAAAAATAGAAGATTACGTTTATAGTAACAGAGATATCAAGAGAGAATTTAAATCACACATCTCCACTAGTGATTACGATAAGCGCAAGCAAGGAAGAAGGAGAACCAACAAAAACAGTGGAAGAATGGGCAATAAATAGAACTTTGGTGGACACAGGGAGTTTAGTGAATATAATGTTTTATCATGCTTATAAAGAATTGGGGTACAAAAATGAAGAAATGACTTCCTCAACATATCATATCCATGGTTTCGGCAAATCTATAACAAAACCTAAAGGGGAAATAAAAATGCGAATTCTGTTGGGAGAAATTGAAACACAAGTGACGTTATGTGTAGTGGATATGGAATCGCCATACAATATGTTGTTGGGAAGACCATGGGTACATGCAATAAAAGCTGTAGCCTCGACATTTCATCAATGTGTCAAATTTCCTATGCCGAGTGGGATTGGCGAAATCAGAGGAGATACCGATAAAGGAAGGATATATCATCAAATCGAGGTAAAACATTATGAAGAACAGGTGAAGAGGCGAAAAGATCGCAAAAAGATGGCAAAAGCAGCGAAAAAGGAAGAAGAATTTAGAACTTACATGATAAGAGCAGAAGAAGGAAAAGGAATACCTGGTGAAATCTCGGAAGAAGAGAATGAGCTTGCGAAGGAAATAAAAGGACCAACGCCTATGTGAGAACCGAAGGCTAGCTACACCGCGGCAGAGCCGACAAAGGAAGTGAACGTCGGAACTGAAGAAGAACCCAAGATGTTAAAAATTGGGACTAAAATGGAGGCAGATGAGGAAAGAAGGACTGTTGATTTGTTACGAGATTACAAAGATATTTTCGCATGGGATATGGATGAGATGCCTGGAATAGATCCCATCGTAGCGTGCCATAAATTGGAGATTGACAAAAATGCAAGACCATTCAAACAGAGAATTAGAAAAATTGCAACAACATATCACCCTCAAATAGAATAAGAATTGCAGAAGATGCTTGACGCAGGAATCTGTAGTAGCAGGATTTCCCACACTACACCCCTTACTCGATTTTGCTTAATTAATCCATTGGAAGATGTAAGATCAAGAACATTTATTGATTGAATTCATGAAGTGTTTACACAGGAAAGTAGAATTACACTTAGAAATTAAAACACTCTTAAACTTTCTCTCTCCTAATGACTTGCCTAACAATTCCCAAAAGATCTCTCTCTCTTACAGACTCATTTAGCCCTTTATATAGGGTAATACATAGTGGATGACAGCTAAGCTCCCCTTTATTTTCGGGAATGTCTCGCGAAGTGTCGCAGATGCACAAACATTCACTCTCGCGACACTTCTTAACCCTCGCCAGGTCTCACGTCTTCTTTATGTTTTGCCTGTCGTTATTCATTGCGTCGTTTATTTTAGCTCCCTGCGACTCCCTCGCGACGCCGTCGTTCATTAATCTCGCGAGCCTTGTACGTTGCGATATTATGATCCTACATCTTGCCTCTTTTTCCTTGAATATTGCTTGAAGAGCGATTTGAAGGAAAAATTCATTGTTGTCATATTCCTTGGTTTCAATTGGTGAAGGAACGAGCGAAAGAATACTTTTCTCAAAAGTACGTACTTGCCTCTATTCTTTTGTGTAGTTCCGAAACTTCTTTGTAATACATATGCGAAGTGCCATTTCTTGTCTCGGGAATTACAGAAAATAATCAAAGTATCGCAATTTCTCCTCGCCTACCAAGAAATACACTGTATATTTGGATTTTACTAAAGTTCTTTCCGTCAGGTTTCCTTGGATTTAGCAGTGACCGCTTACACGTGTCTATATTTACCTCTTTTACCGGTGCATTTAATGTTATCCGGTCATAATATTTTTCTCGTCTATTTATAGGAGCATCCCTTGTGAAAAATTTTCCTTTTCCTTTTCATCTTCTTCATCGTCTGCAAGTGTTCTTCTTCTTCATCGTTCTGCAAGTGTTTGCTTATTGTTGTCTCTTATCGTCTTCTTCACCACCCTTACTATTCCCTACCAGTTGTTACTCTCATGGCATCCAGGTTTGTTAATTTTGCCACATCTGGCTGATTTTGTGGTTGATCAAATTTGAGATTAGTTTTCTTTGTTGAAATCATACTGGTATGATTAACTTTGTAGTTTTCTTTCTGCCATTGTTGTTTAGCAAGAACCAACCCAGAAATAAGTTTACCGTGAAGAATCCTCTTCTTTCTTTGGGCTCGCCATCGAAATCTACTTCGCAGCAAGAATCCCCCGCACAACCAAAGCTCACTTCGCGAGCAAAATCTATGGCTTCAAAAAGAAATCCTGCGAGTGACAAGGTATTCAAGAAACATTTATTTTTTATCAACAATACATTGTTGCCTCTGCTTTTTATTTAATTTGTCATTCGCAGGATGATAAAACTACTGGTCATGCTCCCAAAAAGCCTCGCTACTCCAAACCTGTTACTCCCGACGTTCCATTTCCTTCATTCACACCTTCATCTCCTGCTGCGAGATCTTCGCAAGATAATTTTGTGCCCCCTTCCCCTGGTACTACTACCAACGACAATATTTCTATGCCTCAACTCCTCATAGACCAAGTTCCTTATAACTGTCCTACTACAAACGATCTTATGCCTTCTCCTGCTATCAATATCCCTGCTATTTCTCCAATCACTTCTCTCCCTGAAACCTCCTCTTCTCATGAGATTCCTTTGACAAAGGACGACTCGTCTTCTTTGTTTGAACAAATTCCTCTAACTGCTGAAAATTTGGAGGGGATAGATGTGGCTTTTAAGGTCCTTTCTAATCTCGTGAATGATGCCAAAAAGGCTTCTACTGATCCTGTCAAATCGAATGTCTGCGAGATTTTAAGTAAGCATCTTGGCTCTGAGAGGATCTCGCAAGCATCTTTAGTTCAAGAGGTTAATAAGCTGAAGGATGATCTCCAAGTTATGGCTGTGAAGTGCAATAATCTCCACCTTGAAAATCAAAAATTTCTCAGTATCTCACTAGATCGTGATAATCTTCGCAAGAAGAATGAAGAATTAAAGGTATGCTCTTGCTAGTCCCCCCCACTTTTTTTTTTTTTTTTTTTTTTTTTTTTTTTTTTTTTTTTTTTGCAACTCAAACCCTTGCTCGTCCTCAAAGTATTAAACCAGAAACGAATAATGGAGATATATCAAGCGGAGTCTATCGCTGAAGAAGTTCGAGTTGAAAGAGATGCTTGGATGGAGCAGTATAATCTCTTAGATAATCTTCATACCTATGCGGTGATCAAATAAATAACTTGTCTAAAGAGAATTTTGATTTATCGCAAGAGCAAATCTCATTAAGTAATGACTTATCTCGCCTCTCTTATGCTTTGACTAAAACTAATTTGGAGTTGGAAACTTTATCAAGATGAGAATCGAACTCTTTCTCAAGAGAAACGTTCTCTGTTGAATAAGATGGCGAGTTACTCGCTGTGCAGTATAATGCTTGTCAAAAGTTATGTGAAGAACACAAACAAGCTAATCATACTTTGAAAAGCCAACTTGAAGAAATTACTTTGAGAGAGATAAACTTATTCGGGGTAGAATAACGTTGAGTGTAAAAGCGAAGCAATTCCAAGAACAATGTGTCAAATTAGAAAAATCCAACTCTACTACGCGACCGAAAACTCCATACTTGTTTCTAATGAAAAGAATTTGCGATCTCGATTGAAAGGCTTAGTGGGAGATTCATTTGATGATGTCATGGACCGCTTGGGGAATAATTTCGCAGCTTTAATTCAACATCTTACTTCTCAAAAGGAAGGTAGTCAAATTATTTGACTATCTTAATTTATGTATTTATTCCATGAATGCTTTATTACCATGAAGATGCCAATAATGTTCGATAAGAATTTTCTACGATCTTGTGTATTTGTTATGCGGACTACGAGAGAAAGCTTCGCTCCACTATCTCCACCCTCGGGTCCGATTATTCTAGAATTCGCAAGGAAAACGGACTACTCTTCGCGTCTCTTGCTCGTTCTCGCGACCGTGCAGAGCGAAGATTTGATTATATGTCTTATTGTAAGGACATTGATAGTAAGAATCGTCAGAAGGCATTGCTTCGCCAATTCTCTCCTAAAGCGGAAATTCTTGTGAATAATATTTTGCTTTCCAAGTCTCTTGATCCTATCCACGTCGATCCTTTGGAAGTAAGTGATGATGAAGTTCCCAATGCTCCAGATAGTGATTATGATTATGAAAGTGGTGAAGATCTCTCTGATAAGGAAGTCGTTGATGAAGATAGAAAAATTTCTGATGAAAATCCAGCAATTGGCGAGAACAAAGGTGAAGAAAACATTTCTGAAGAAAATCCATCAAGCGGCGGATGTGAAGGCGATAAAGGCGCGAGAAAAGCCTCAACCATCCTCTCGTAGATGCGAGAGAGTTAAATTCTCTTTGTAATTTGTTAGAATTCCTTTTTGTTCGAGTGACTTAACTCTTTTGATTGAGTAATTTCCATATTTCTTTCTTCCTTTCTTAGTTAAGATCACCTTGCGAGCATGTTCGCTCATTGAATCTTTTATTAAGTAAATCCATCCCAATCGGGGATTTGATTTTAATTCTTCTCTCACTGCGACAAAGTCATGCCGCCTTTACATTTTCATGCAATGGCCCATTGACCTTGCCTTATCATTTTTGTGTGGTCTTCCAAGTCAGACCTCCCTAATTAGAGGTCTTCCCTGCCACCTTTCATTGCGACAAAATCGCAGGACGTCTTTACACTTGCATGTAAAGACCCATTGATCTTGCCTTATCATTTTCCAAGTATTTTTGCCTCTGCTAGGATATTTTAGTTGCGACAATATGACAGGCCTATATATCCTTGCGAACACATAGCCCCATGACATTGCCGTCGTGCGACGAAATCGCAGGACGTCCGTACACTTTCATGTAAAGACCCATTGATCTCGCCTTACCCTCGCGTTAGTATTATTGCCTCTGCAGGATCATTGCACAAATATGACGAGCCTAAATTCTCTTGCAAGAATAGAGCCTCATGACATTTGCGTCTGTTTTGACACCCCCCCTAATGGAGAGCGTCGCCCTTATCATCTCCCCGGTTGCCCCTTCAAGGAGGCGAAACATCGGCCATACAAGACTAGCTCCTCCCATCCGGTCTTAACAACAACCAGTTGTTTTCGCAGCCTCTTATCCCTTATACCTATATGGTTTATGGTTACGAGACTGCACCCTAAGTGGAGTTTTCTTCGGGCGAGTGCAACATATGCCAAGACTTGCCAAGAATGGCCAGGGTAGGTTCATCCATCCCGGGCACTCCGGCTCAACCGTGTACCTCGGCGCCTTGAGCATACACTGACTCCTAAGAAGAGACCCTCGGTCGCCCAACCAGGGTATAACCTACATATATAGTTGGGAATCCAAGGTACCTCTCCGGATAGGCTTTCATGGGCCCCAAATTTCCATGACTCAGGCTTCAGGAGCGGTGTAACCTTCCCCCTGAGCCATGTCGAGAGATACCCCCTTATATGACGCACTTTAGGTCTTACATTTGCCTCTTACGAAATGTTATTCGCGAACTAGGGTGTACGCCATAAAGGTTCGTCCCATTCATTCATTCTTTTATTCAATCATTCTTCATCCTTTACTATTTTGTTCGCGAGATATTCGCCAATTCATTCATTTAATCATTCGTTATCTCTTGTTGTTTTGTTAAGTCATTCATGACTTTTTTGTTATTCTTGTCGCGAGATCTTCGCGTATTTTATCTGCATTTTACTGAATGCCGCAAATATCTTGCGAAGAAGTACTTCATTTTGATTCCTTTTTCCTCTCTCATTTTTACGGGTAATATTTCTTTAGGTATAACCTATTCCATGGTCTATCCAACTTTTGTCCCACATCTCTTCCTTCGGGATCCATCAATCTATATGCCCCTGTACCAACTACTTCTTTGATGATATATGGTCCATCCCATTTTCTCGCCAATTTGCCTCCACTTTCTCGTTGATATATTGGGGTTTCACGCAACACCAAGTCTCCTGGTTGGAACTCACGTATTTTGACACGCTTGTTATATTCTCTAGCCAGTCTTCGCTGATAATTCTCCATGTGTCGCAAGGCCTTTTCTCGTTTTTCTTCCAATTCATCCAACTTGATTAGAATGTTGCCCGCGCTAAGATTTTCTCCCAGACCTCTTTTTTGGTTGTCGGAATCACGACCTCTGTTGGGAGTCTTGCTTCCACTCCGTAAGTTAAGCAAAAGGGGACATTCTGTGGCTTCTCTTCTAGTTGTATTATAAGCCCATCTTGCATTGGGTACTTGTTCGCACCATCCCCTATTGTGTCCTTCCAACTTTTTCTTCAATATATCGGCAATTGTTTTGTTTGTTGCCTCCGCTTGACCATTAGCTTGTGGATATAATGGAGTTGATTTTCCACATCTTATCTGGAATGCATTAAGTAGCAACTCTATATTTTGCCCTTCAAACTGCATCCCGTTATCAGATACCAATTGTGCAGGAATCCCAAATCTGCATATAATATTTTCAAATATGAAAGTAAAAATATCCTTATCGCGAATGTCTTTGGACCGCTTTCACCTCGACCATTTTGTGAAGTAATCTGTTGCGACGATTAAGTATCTTCTCTGTCTGTTCCGGTAAGAATGGTCCCACAATGTCTAAACCCCATTTTCCAAAAGGCCACACACTTCTTGAAGAATTTAACTGTGCCCCGGTGCATGTATCTTTTTCCCATGTCTTTGACAATCTTCGCAGCGCCTGGATATTGCTCTCGCATCTTCATGCATATATGGCCAATAATATCCTTGCGTCTTTGCCTTATATGCCAAAGATCTCCATGCATTTGTGATTTCGGCATCCCCACTATGCAGCATCTTCAATATGGTTTCTCCTTCTTTCCTTGATAGACATCGAAGCGAGGGTCCCTCGAAAGAACGTCGATAAAGCACGCCATCTCGTAATTCATAATTTGTTGCCCGGCTTTTTAACTTGTGTGCTTCCAATCTATTTCTTGGTACCTCGCCTTTCATTAAGTACGCGTGAAGTTCCACTCTCCAATCTTCCTCGCGACCTTGCATTTCATCTACCACCATCATTATATCTGCTTCTTGTCCCTCCTCTTTATTAATTGATGGCGCCAATAGCGTCTGTATTTTGATATTCCTCGCGGTTAGTCTGTCATCATACTTGATATAAAGGCAAAAGCGTCTGTGAGTCTATTATCTCTCCTTGATATGTGCCTCCATTTTATTTTTGGTATCTGTCTTGACAATACTTCTACAAGCTTCCTGTATTTCTGTAGAGATGGATCATTTGTAGCATACTTCTCTGTTATTTGACAAATTGCTAATTGCGAGTCACTGGTAATCCTCACATTCTCCAATTTCATTTCTATTGCGAATTTTAGAGCATGTATTATAGCTTCATACTCCGTTTCATTATTGGTAGACTCAAATTCCAATCTAAAAGCGAAAGCTAACTTATTGCCTTCAGCGAAATCACAACAATTCCCACTCCTTTACCTTCTCCATTGGATGATCCATCCACTAATATTTCCCACCGATCTGGCTCAGTTAACAAATCTTTTGGATCTCCATGCTCTTCTTCTACATCCATCATTTCATCCTTTGCTTCATCTTCCTCCAAAGGAAATTCTGCCAAAAAGTCTGCGACAACCTGTGACTTTGTTGAAGATAATATTTCATATTTCAGTTTGTAATGGCTTATTTGAGCATTCCACCTTTCGACTCTTCCTGATCTTTTTGAATTTTTCATTACTGACTCAATTGGTACCTTTGTCACCACTTTAACAGTATGTGCCTGAAAATATATGCGAAGTTTAAATGACGCATAGACTAACGCCAGGATTAGTTTTTCAATCTTCGAATAATTTCTTTTGCTGACATTAAAAGTTTTTTGATATAATAGATTGGTTTTTCTACTCTGCGTCCATTCGCGGTAAAAGCGCACTTAAGGCATGCGATGTTGTCGCGAGATATATTAATAATTCCTCTCCTGGTTACGCATACGCATAATGGATATATCCATTAAATGCTCTTTGATCCCTTGCAAAGCCTTTTCACATTCGTCCGTCCACTTAAATTTCGATCCTTTTTTCAGAACATTGAAAAAGTGTTTACACTTATCAGATGACCGCGAGATGAACCTTCCTAGTGATGCTAGTAACCCATTCGGCTTTTGAACATCCCTTCTTGTCGCGAGGTGTCGGCATATCATGAGCTGCTTTTACTTTCTCCGGATCAACATGTATTCCTTCCTTTGATATAATGTAACCCAAGAACTTTCTGACGCTACTCCAAAGGTACATTTTTACGGATTGACTTTGATGTTGAAACGCCTCATTTGTTCAAAAATTTCTTTCAAGTCTCGCACATGATCTTCGCCTTTTTACTTTTTATTAACATGTCATCTACGTATACCTCTAGTGTTTTATGTATCCATTCTGCGAATACCTTTTCTACCATCCTCTGATATGTTGCTCCAGCATTTCGTAAACCAAACGGCATTTTAGTATAGCAATATAATCCTCTTGGAGCGAAAAAAGCAGTATGCTCCTGATCTTCCTCGGCGAGGGGAATCTGGTTGTAACCTTTGTATCCATCCAGAGATGATACTCTCTCATTCCATTCTTGATTCGACTAGTTGTGGAATATCGCGGTGGAAAAGCTGTCTTTAGGGCAAGCTTTATTTAAGTCGGTGAAATCAATGCAAATCCGTATTCCCTTGTTCTTCTTTGGAACTATAACCATATTCGCTATCCATTCGGGATATTTTGCTTGTCTAATAATTCCTGCATCCAGCATCTTCTGCAGTTCTTCTTCTATCTGAGGGTGATATCTTTGTTGCTATCTTTCTAATTCTTTGTTTAAATGGCTTCACGTTTTTATCAATTTCTAACTTGTGACAGGCGATCGACGGATCTATACCGGGCATTTCATCCATATCCCATGCGAAGATGTCTTTATAATCTCGCAACAGATCGTGATTCTTTTTTCTTCATCTTTGCTTCCATGCTAGTTCCAATCTTTAGCATCTTGGGTTTTTCCTTAGTTCCAATATTCACTTCTTTAGTTGATTCCGCGCGACGTAAGCGGCCTTCGGTTCTCCCATAGGGGTTGGTCCTTTCGCAAGATCATCTTCTTCTCCCGAGATCTCGCCGGGTATGCCTTTTCCTTCCTTTGCTCTTATCATGTAAACTCGAATTCTTCTTCTTTCTTAGTTGCCCTCGCCATCTTTTTGCGGTATTTTGATATGTTCTTTCGCTTGTTTATTTGTTCCTCGCAACACTTTACTTCATTTTGATAATATATTCTTCCCTTGGCAGCGTCCCCTCTGATCTCGCTGATTCCAGTAGGTGTAGGGAACTTGATACATTGATGAAGCGTCGACGCCACAGCTTTTATTGCATGTACCCATGGTCTTCCTAGTAACATGTTGTATGGTGATTCCATATCCACCACACTCAATGTCACCTGTGTTTCGATTCCTCCTAATGGAATACGTATTTTTATCTCCCCTTTAACTTTTGTTATGGATTTACCAAAACCTTGAATATTGTATGCCGCGAAAATCATATCTTCGTCTTTATATCCCATCTTTTTGTAAGCGTGATAGAACATGATGTTCACCGGACTCCTGTATCGATTAAAACTCCATTCATCACCCATGTTTTCATCGTATTCTCCGATTTCTCTCCTTCCTTATACGCGTTTATTGCAATCACCGGTGGAGACATGTGATCCAAGTTTTCTTTTGATATTTCCCCGTAGTGAATGTTATCTCTGCTTTTCCCAATCCTTCAAAGGTGATGTCCTTTCTCTATCCATAATCTTCTTTCCTTCAAAATCCCGTTTGTGTATTTTTCCTCGATATTTTCATGAAATTCACTAATCATTGCTCTTGTGTCTGTCTTTGCATGCCATATCTTTTTCGTCCGTCTCATCCGATTTAAGATATTCCTTTCTCATTTTCTTGATTTAAACAACTTTAATTGCGATCTTCTCTCTTTTACCAATGATTCGTCCCCTGTTTCTAGCGCATATGTAGTAGCAGGATTTCCCACACTACACCCCTTACTCGATTTTGCTTAATTAATCCATTGGAAGATGTAAGATCAAGAACATTTATTGATTGAATTCATGAAGTGTTTACACAGGAAAGTAGAATTACACTTAGAAATTAAAACACTCTTAAACTTTCTCTCTCCTAATGACTTGCCTAACAATTCCCAAAAGATCTCTCTCTCTTACAGACTCATTTAGCCCTTTATATAGGGTAATACATAGTGGATGACAGCTAAGCTCCCCTTTATTTTCGGGAATGTCTCGCGAAGTGTCGCGAGATGCACAAACATTCACTCTCGCGACACTTCTTAACCCTCGCCGAGTCTCACGTCTTCTTTATGTTTTGCCTGTCGTTATTCATTGCGTCGTTTATTTTAGCTCCCTGCGACTCCCTCGCGACGCCGTCGTTCATTAATCTCGCGAGCCTTGTACGTTGCGATATTATTGTAGTAGCAGGTTTTCCCACACTACACCCCTCACTATATTTCGATTAATTAGTCCATTGAAAGTTGCATAATTGAGAATGTTTATTGATTAATTTCATGAGTTCTACACAAGAAAAGTAGAATTACACTTAGCAAATAAAACACTCTTAAACTTTCTCTCTCTAATGACTTGCCTAACAATTCTAAAAAGATCCTCTCCTCACAACGAGACTCACTCGACCCTTTATATAGGGTAATACATAGTGGATGACGAGCTAAGCTATCCTTTATTTTCGGGAATGTCTCGCGAAGTGTCGCCGGTGTACAACTATTCAATCTCGCGACACTTCTTAACCCTCGCCGGATCTCACGTCTTCTTTATGTCTACTTTGTCGTTATTCTTTGCGTCGTTTATTTTAGCTCTCTGCGACGCCTCGCGACATCGTTGTTTATTAACTTCGCGAGTCTGTACGTTGCGATATTATGGTCCTACATCTTGCCTCTTTTTCCTTGAATGTTGCTTGAAGAGCGATTTTTAAGGAAAAATCATTGTTGTAATAATCTTTGGTCTTGATGAAGGAACGAGCGAAAGAATCTTTGGACTTGAAAAGTACGTACTTGCCTCTATTCTTTTGCGATGTTAGAAGCTTTGCGTCTCTGTCTCTCCTCATACTCTTCTTGCGAAGGGAAGAATATCATGAGAGCGATGCTTTTTGTTATTGTTTATTTGCTTATCTTTATCTGTTTGACTGTCCGTACACAGTTTTTAACCATTAAAGCCGTTTTTCGACACGTCTCTTCCAACCGTTTATTCTTGACCTTTCATGTCCCTTCTCGCATTAAATGACCTCGTTTTTCTCGAGGATCTTTTTCCCTATATATAGTTTTCTTTTCCTCTCCTTTTCGTTCTTTAGTTTTTTCTCTGCAACTTCTTTGATTTTCTCCTTCCGCAATTTGCGTTCCTGCTACTGCAAATCTTCTCTTCATCTTTCTCTAGCATCGATCTTTACCTTTAACCTCTCATCCATTCCCATACTGATAATGGCTGCCCTTAGTCGTGCATACAAAACTTCTTTTGATGAAGTTAAGAGAAATTGCTCGAGAAGGGCTTCACTCTATCGACCATTTGATCAAGAACCTTCATCTATTCTTTCTACAAAGTTATTTTCTGATCATCAATGTGATAATCAAAGGATTATAGTCTCGCTAGGTCAGCTTCTCGCGGGACTTCCCATTCCCTTATACGATCCAGAGTTGCCTCTGTTTTATGAAATCTTAGCCCATGAAAAATTCTCTCGAGGGCTATTTATCAATTAAGTGGCGATTGTATTCGCCTAATGCTTGAGTTCGCGAACCGTGGTGCGGAGCAAAGGATCTTTATACTCTAACTCTGTCAGAAATCCCAAATTCGCAGACTTGGAAATATTTGTTGAGAAATACACTTGTGGAAAACTTTTTTGAAAATTACTCGGTGATAACTATGGTGAATGCGAAATCTCATTTGGGGCATTCGCTTTGAAGAAAAAAAATAATGTGTCTCGAAGATAAATTACTCATGCAAGATATTGATTGGCACCCGGGTAATAATACTCTCCTCGCCATTCCAAAGATGAGAAATGGTGGGTTGTACCCTTGATTTTAAATGGTCCTTATATCGCGGGTTCGCACGTTCTTCCTGCGAATCTCGCGAGGATATCATCCTTGGGAATTCAAATGGCTTTGAGAAGGAAAAAGAAGTATGTTTCCTACTCCAAATTTTTGCTTTCGCAACTTTCTTTTTACGATTCTTTGAGTTTGTGAAATCTTTCGGATAACCGGGTTGAAAAGAAGCTACAAAAGGGATCCGTCGGAGGATACTTTGACATTGCTTCGATAAACTTATGAGTGAAGTAAAAGCATTTCCCCTTACTTTTTTTTTTTTTTTTTTTTTTTTTTTTTTAAAACAATACTATTGCCTCTGTTTCTCAACTTTACACATTTGCGAAGGCTGAAGTTGAAAAAGTTGTTCTTTGCGAAGACTAGAAGTAAGGGTAAGGCGGTCGCTCGCAAAGAATAAATCTTCTGCTCCACTTAACTAAAAAGCGAAAGATTCAATCTTCTTCTCGCCTTAACTCAAACTACGAGTCTTCGATGAAGATGACCATGATTCCAATCGCTCTCTCGCTACAAGGACCCCCGTTAACCGGTTCTTCTATGGGTCAATTGTCTAGTATCTTCTCGATTCTTTCCAAGGAATGGGAGATGCTCCCTAGCTTCTCTTTGCGGGACTCTCGCAAACGTGTGCAATGCCACTCTCTTGGAGGGCAATGATTCTTTCAATGGAGTCTCTAGAACTATGTCTCTCGACTTCTTGAATGCGCTTGGATCCTTGGTATGTATACAATCATATCTCCCCATTGGCTTTATATTGTTGTATATGTATTAATGGATTTTTCTATCTTCTTTCATAGGTTGGAAGGTCTTCTTTTGTAGTTGCCTCGGATCTTGAGAGAAGACGCAACAATCTTGAGAAGAAGAATTCGCAATTGAGCAAGAAGATTCGAGAATTGGAGATTGAAGGCTGCGTTATCTCGCGATAAAAGACGAGACGATTCAAAAGTTAAATACCGAACTTGACTCTCAAAAAGAGAGGGTATCCACCCTTCAAAATGCTAATCAGCAACTTTATGGTATAATATTTGCCTTCTTTTATTATTTTTATTTTATTGGTCGTGTATTGCCACCTAACTTATTACTTTCATGAGACGTATATAATCTCTCCGATGAAGCTATTCTTCTCCATACATTTCTGAACCTATGGATAATAACCTTCTTCTCGCTCATCTCAACACTTCTTTAAGTAGTTCTTCGAACAAAATTAACTCTCTTTCATTAGATGAACTTCAGACCAAATATCGCCTTTTAGAGATTGAACATAGATCTGGTTTAAGTGCGGCCAACCAATTTAAACAAATGTTTCTTGAGTCTCGTAAAGAAATCAAAATTTTGAGGAAGAAAATTAGTGATCACATAGATGACAAAGACCGCATTGCTAACAATGGTGCTCAAGCATTAGCAACATTTCAAAAATCTCTTCTTGAGCTACAAATTGAGCGAGATGAATTGCTCGCAAGAATTCCTTACTTAGTGAGCGAGAAGATCAGATTCGTTAGCTCCTTGTTATAAATAATGATGATGAATTAGCCTGGGCTGCGAAAGTTTTAGATAACGCCAGAAATAACCTAGGTGTTGATGTTAGTCTTCACGCCGAGCATACTTCCTTGGTTAAAGATATGATATCGATGAGAGAAGGTTGCTTATTATACCTTCTTGCTTCTTATTTCCGTAATATTGCTTGTAAATTGTTAACTTGTTGTTTCTTATTTGCGAGAATGCGAGAAGAGGCTTCGAGGTTAGAATTAGAGAGCTTGAATCGAGAAAGAACAACTCGTAGGGAATTTTCCAGTGAGAATTGAAGAACTCGAAACCGAAAAAGAACATTTCGCAAAGAATCTCTTCCTTCGCGAGAATAAATATTCCAAGTTGAAGAAACAATTTTTAACGACAGGTGGAGAATTTTAACAATGATCTTTGTTCGTTTTGCAATAGAGGCATGGAGTATGTTTGTAAGGACCATAATATCCCTCTGCATTCATATCCCTGGCTCCTTGAAGAGGTTCTGAGAATCTGCTGTCTCGGACGTTTCGATAGCGAATTTGGCGAAGAAGAAAATTACAGCGATGAGAATAATAAATTGAAGAATCGGATGAAGAAGAAGAATCACCAAAGAGATAACTTTTTCGTTTTCTTTCTCTTGCTTGTAATATCTGTACATTTTCGTATCCTTATTATAGTGTATTTCTTGGATTTTTCTCCTACGAATTCAATCTTGGTCCCCTTTTTTGGTAGTTCTTCCTTGTAATATAATTGATTAACATTATTGATGTATAATTCTTTCATCGGAAGATGAATAACAATATTTCATCTTTTCCATTCCCATACTTGCCTCTGGTATTCTTCTTGGATGGAAGATTTTAGTTGTCATCATGTATTTTGTTGGTTATTAATTGTATAGCCGCGACGAGATCGCGGGTATCTTTATGAATCGAGAATTCTATCTCTTTTTGCTGCGACAAGGTCGTGAGCCGCCTCTACACTTTCATGTAAAGGCCCATTGACCTTGCCTTATCATTTTGTGTGGTCTTCCAAGTTAGACCTCCCTAATTAGAGGTCCTCCCACCACCCGTTTATTGCGACAAAATCGCGGGACGTCTTTACACTTGTATGTAAAGACCCATTGATCTTGCCTTATCATTTTTCAAGTATTTTTGCCTCTGCGGGATGTTTTGGTTGCAACAATATGACAGGCCTAGATATCCTTGCGAATATAAAGTCCTATGACATTGCCGTCTTGCGACGAAATCGCGGGGACGTCCGTACACTTTCGTGCAAAGACCCATTGATCTCGCCTTACCCTCGCGTTAGTATTATTGCCTCTGCGAGGATCATTGCACAAATATGACAAGCCTAAGTCTCCTTGCGGAAACAAAGCCTCATGACATTTGCGTCTGTTTTGGCACCCCCTAATGGAGAGCACCGCCCTTATCATCTCCCGGTTGCCCCTTCAAGGAGGCGAAACATCGGCCATACAAGACTAGCTCCTCCCATCCGGTCTTAACAACAACCGGTTGTTTTCATGAGCCTCTTATCCCTTATACCTATATGGTTTATGGTTACGAGACTGCACCCTAAGTGGAGTTTTCTTCGGGCGAGTGCAACACATGCCAAGACTTGCCAAGAATGGCCAGGGTAGGTTCATCCATCCCGGGCAGTCGGCTCAACCGTGTACCTCGGCGCCTTGTGCATCCACGACTCCTTGGAAGAGACCCTCGGTCGCCCAACCAGGGTATAACCTACATATATAGTTGGGAATCCAAGGTATCTCCCGGATAGGCTTTCATGGGCCCCAAATTTTCATGGTTCAGGGTTTCGGGAGGCGGTGTAACCTTCCCCCGAACCACGGCGAGAGATACCCCCTTATATGACGCACTTTAGGTCTTACATTTGCCTCTTACGAAATGTTATTCGCGAACTAGGGTGTACGCCATAAAGGTTCGTCCCATTCATTTGCGCATTTATATTTGTTAAATCATTCAATCATTCATGTTTCATTATTTGCTGATATTTGTTTGCGAAGTATTCGCACAGCTCTATTTCACTTGTTGCATTTCACTTTTCTTTCTTAGTCGTATTCTCATCTTACTCTTGGCTGCGAGATTCTCGCACATCATTACTTCAGTTGTTACTTTGCATCCTGCTGTTATTGATTATTCACTTCTTATGCCTTTTGTTCCTCATATCTTTTGCTTCTTCATTGTTATAATATTGGTCTGTCTCTAAGCATTCACCTCGCGGGGTACGTTCAGCCCTCACTTCTATAGCATCTACCATTAATTTTTCCTTTCTCTGTTCATTTCTCACATGTTGCTTCCAATCCTTTCTTTTGGCACTTCTTTCTTGTAATTTTCTATATCAACCTCATGGCACTGTTGCGACTCCTTCCAATCTCCCTGTATGATACCAATGCCATTTGGATGTGGGAATTTAATACATTGATGATATGTTGACGCGACTCCTAAAATTTCATGAAGCCATGGTCTCCCAATCAGCGCATTGTATGGAGATTCCACATCAACCACACAGAATAAAATATCAGTGGATAATCCTTGTAGAGGTATTCTCATGTGAACCTCTCCTTTTGGTTTGTTTGCGGTCCGTTAAAGCCATATATCTTGTATGTCGAGGGAATTAAATCCTCATCTTTTCGCCCATCGTCTTGTAAGTATGGTAGAAGAGAATATTCACCGAACTTCGGTGTCGATTAGAATTCGGTTGATCGCCCAACAAGCACGCCTCATCATCTTCTCCATCAACTGGTTTCGGGTTAATCTCTAGTCTCACAACCAACGGGCTATCGTGTGTTTCTCTTCCTTTTGGTACTTCATCTGCGAGAGAAAGAAATAGTCTTCAGCTGCCACTTTTCTAAGCTGCGTTGTCCTCGCCGAGACTCATTATTTCTTTATCATTAGCATCTCTCGCAAAGACTCTGCGAGCACGTTGTCATGAAAATCTTCGATGGTGCGATAGGAGTGGATGATAGAGTTGCAATTCAAATTCTTAGCTTTGGTTCCTACTTCTATCACAAATGTTTCCTTTCCTTTTGTCAGACATTGTTCTGTGCATCTCTGGTGGTGGTGGTAATGTCGACTGTTTCTTCTCCCTTTAGAAAGTGATTCGGCTTCCCCCGATCAATCATCCGAGAATAATTCTTTTTATGTTTCTACAATCGTTTGTTTGATGCCCATGGAAGCGATGGTAAGAACAAAACTCATGACTTCTATCTCTGGCGGTGGTTCCATTCCAACATTCCAAGGTCTTGGTACATTTTCCATCACAAGTATAGCTTCCCAGATCTTTTCAACGCTAGCATTCAGTGGAGGCATCTTAATTTGTTCCCATACTGTTCTATGATTTCTCTGCCCTCCACGGTTATTTTGCCTTCGTCCACCATAAGTTTCTTGCACATGATCTAGCCTCTGAATCTTATTATTGCTGTTACGGTTATAGTAGTTCCTTTCTCGCTCAAACTCTTCTTGATCATGGCTTCCCATGGCTACTATCTTCTGCTGTCCCTCATCAGCTCTCCTTGCCTGCTGTCCTTGCGAAGTGCTCGCCACTGTATTGATGAACTGAGGTAACAAGCTTGCGTTCGCGGCATTCGAGTTTGTGTTCGCAACTGGATAAGAATTCATTTCATTTTGTCTTTCTTCTAAGGCGATATATTCTTCTGTAATTCTCATGATTCGCCATCGTGATTGTATTTTTGACTCTAAAAATTTGAATGTATAACAAGTTAGTCGCAAAGAGAGCATTCACAAATGAGAGGATGAGATATCTCTCCTCAACCCGTCCTGCCATTTCGCTACACATGGTTCTCCATCTCATTGTCAACTGCCTTAAGCTCTCGCCAACCCTTTGTTTCAACCCGAACACAACTTGATACACAGTCGTGAAGAGTTGTTACTTATGTATGCTCCAGGGAATGTGGCTTGTAAATGGTGAAATGATGTAATTGTATTCCTTGGTAGACTTTCAAACCACTTTAGTGCTTCTCCTATTAAGCTTGAACGAAATATTTGCACAATATAGCATCATGGTTCTCCCATTGTAACATACATCTCATATAAGCCTTAATATGTTGTATCGCACAGGTTGTTCCATCAAAGATGTTGGTTAATGCAGGTAGATTGCACTTAGGAGGTATTCCTCCCATTTGTACTTCTAGCGTGAAGGGATTCTTCGCGGCCTCTGCGATGGCTTCGTCCAGTTGTCTCCTTCCTCCTTCTCTTCTATTGTTCAGTAATCCTCTCATTTCGGCTAGTTCTCTTAAGATTTGTTCATTTGCCTCGAGAATTTGATTCTCTCTGGTCTTTTTAGCTCTGCTTCTCTCCTTCTTCGCTCGTGCCTATTTTGACCTTCCTGTTCGTCATTTTCTCCTCTTCTTTCCTCGCGACGCTCTTCTTCGTTTCTTTCGCCAATTCGCACGCCATTATATCGATTGTTCTCTCTTCTTGGTTGCCTCTCAGCTCTCATCATCTGCACCCTCTCATATTCTTCATTAATATTTCTATTGGTACGATTTTGTTCCCTTCTTCTCTCGCGGTTGTCATGGTTATTCTGCCGGATTGCTTCCTCCATCTCTTGATTTTCCATTTCTGCTCTCATTCTTTCTCTTTCGCGAGCTAGTCGCGCTTGTTCTATGTAGTGTCTCTCAATGTCATCCTCGATTTCTCGGTTTCTTCTCAATTCTTCTCTCCCATGCAAGATCATTCTCCCTTGACTTGGTCATTCGGTTCTTGGAGTTGCATGTTTCCTTGATTTTCTCTATTTCGCTCATTTTGAAGATTTTCGGGTTGAGGAATATAACGATCTTCTATTTCCCCTCTTCTTTCGCCATGCTCTGTATTTGGATTTTGTGTCTCTTCCTCGGTATTCTCTGTTGGTAAAACTCTTCTTCTTTCTTCTCCATTCGATCTAGAACTTGATCTCACGCTACTTCTAGATCTCCTACTTTGCAATCTCATATTTTCCATCCTCAATTCATGATTTTGTCTTGTCAAGTTTGCTCGCTCTTCTGCCTCTAGCCGTCTCTCCTCATGTATTGTTTGTCTCAATCTTTCTACGCTGCCATTTCTTCGTTTCTGGGTTCATTTCTCCATTCATTCCTTGTTCTCCTTGTCCATTGTTCACCATTCTTTGCTCCTCTTCTCTCTCGTCTTGAATCGGATCTCCAAGTATGCACACTTACTCTATCATAATCCACAGCCGCGTTTGCTACTGGGGAGATTGGTGGCTGGTTTTGACCTTCTTCATCATTTCTCATGTTCATCCTTGATGATTCTCCTGTTTCATTCCTCCTTTCTCCAGCAAGTCTCCCACTTCTTCTTACAATCGTTGGTTGCTCTGTACGTTTCTTCTTCTAGCCATCTTTCTTTTTCAATGAATTCTTGAGTATCTTTTCCGAATCTCTTCTCTGTTAATCCAAATTCTTTCCAATTTCTTCGTCAATCTTTGCTCGTCCCTGTTTCTAGCGCATATGTAGTAGCGGGTTTTCCCACACTACACCCCTCACTATATTTTGATTAATTAGTCCATTGAAAGTTGCATAATTGAGAATGTTTATTGATTAATTTCATGAAGTGTTCTACACAAGAAAAGTAGAATTACACTTAGCAAATAAAACACTCTTAAACTTTCTCTCTCTAATGACTTGCCTAACAATTCTAAAAAGATCTCCCTCCTCACAACGAGACTCACTCGACCCTTTATATAGGGTAATACATAGTGGATGACAGCTAAGCTATCCTTTATTTTCGGGAATGTCTCGCGAAGTGTCGCTTGATGTACAACTATTCAATCTCGCGACACTTCTTAACCCTCGCCGGATCTCACGTCTTCTTTATGTCTCGCCTGTCGTTATTCTTTGCGTCGTTTATTTTAGCTCTCTGCGACTCCCTCGCGACATCGTTGTTTATTAACTTCGCGAGTCCTGTACGTTGCGATATTATGGTCCTACAATTATGATCCTACAGAATCATTAGACAAACAAAATATCCCGAATGGATAGCAAATATGGTCGTAGTCCCAAAGAAGAAAAAAGGGATAAGAATTTGCATAGATTTTACCGATCTAAACAAAGCTTGTCCGAAAGATAGCTTTCCTTTGCGGATATTCCGCAAAGGTTGAGTCAGCAGGAAATGAAAGGATATCCTCTCTTGATGGATACAAAGGCAACAATCAAATTCCCCTCATTTGAAGAAGACCAAGAGCATCTTGCCTTTTTCGCTCCAAGAGGATTATTGTTATAAAAAAATGCCATTTGGTGCGAAATCTTTGGAGCAACATACCAAAGGATGGTAGAAAAGGTGTTCGCGAAATGGATACATAAAGCACTAGAGGTATATGTGGATGACATGTTAATAAAAAGTAAAGAAGCAAAAGACCATGTACGAGACTTGAGGGAAATTTTTGAACAAATGAGGCATTTCAACATCAAAGTAAATCCAGAAAAATGTACCTTTGGGGTTGCATCAGGAAAATTTTTAGGTTACATTGTGTCAAAAGAAGGAATACAAGTCGACCCAGATAAAGTACAAGCAATTCGCGATATGCCAACGCCAGCAACGGTGAAAGATGAGCAAAACTTAAATGGACTATTAGCTTCGCTAGGAAGATTCATCTCGCGATCATCTGATAAGTGTAAACATTTTTTCAACATACTTAAGAGGGAGCGAAATTTAGATGGATGAGATGAATGTGAAAAGGCTTTACAAGGAATAAAAGAACATCTAATGGATATATCAATTTTACAAAAAGCGAGCCGGGGAGGAATTATTAATCTACCTTGCGACAACCTCGCATGCACTAAGCGCAGTATTATTGCGAATAGACGCAGGAGTGGAAAAGCCAATCTATTACATCAGCAAAACATTAAATGCCGCGGAGAGGAATTATTCAAAAATTGAAAAACTAATTTTGGCATTAGTTTATGCAATATTTAAACTTCGCATATACTTCCAAGCACACACAATTAAGGTAATGACAAAAGTACCGATTGAGTCGGTAATGAAAAATTCAAAAAGGTCAAGAAGGGTTGAGAGATGGAATGCTCAAGTAAGTCATTGCAAAATCAAATATGAAATACTATCTTCACCAAAATCACAAGTTGTCGCATGATTTTTTTAGCGAGAATTTCCTTTGGAAGAGGATGAAGCGAGTGGAAGAAATGATGGATATAGAAGAAGAACATGGAAATCCAAGGGATTTATTAAGCGAGCCAAACGGGTGGGAAATATTGGTAGATGGATCATCAAATGGGGAAGGCAACGGAGTTGGGATCGTTCGATTTCGCGAGAAGGCAATAAAATGGCTTTTTCTTTCAGATTGGAATTTGCATCTACCAACAATGAAACAGAATATGAAGCTATAATACATGCTCTGCAATTCGCAATAGAAATGAAGTTGGAGAATGTGAGAATCACCAGTGATTCCCAATTAGCTATTCGCCAGATAAAATAAGAATATACTACAAATGAACCATCTTTGAAAAAATACAAGAAACTTGTTGAAGAATTGTTGGCGAAGATACCAAAAATAAAATTGAGACATATATCAAGAAGAGACAATAGACTTCATGAGATGCTTTCGCTTTTATATCAAGTATGATGACAGATCCAGTGCGAGATGAATAAAAATACGGACACTTCTATCACCATCAATTAATAAAGAGGAAGAACAAGAGGCAGAAGTGATGCTCATAGAAGATGGAGCACAAAGGCCCTATAGTGAAGATTGGAGAGCGAGAACTTCATGCATATCGATGAAAGGAGAAACACCAAGAAATAGATTAGAGGCGCACAAATTAAAAAGCCGTGCAACAAATTATGAATTAAGAGGCGAGTGCTTGTGCAGAAGATCCTTTAATGGACCCTCGCTTAGATGTTTAACACGAAAGGAAGGAGAAGCAGTGTTAATATGTTACACAGTGGGGATGCTGGCAATCACAGTGGTGGAATATCTTTGGCACATAAGGCGAAAATGCAAGGCTATTATTGGCCATATATGCATGAAGATGCGAAACAAATATCAATGCGTTGCGAAGATTGTCAAAGGCACGGAAAGAAAATACATGCACCAGGAGCACCATTAACTTCTTCAACATGTGTCTGGCCTTTTGGAAAGTGGGGTTTAGACATTGTGGGACCATTTTTACCAGGTACAGGGCAAAGAAGGTATATGATTGTCGCTACAGATTATTTCACAAAATAGGCAGAAGTAAAAGCGGTACAACACATTCGCGATAAAGATATTTTTACCTTCATATTCGAAAACATCATATGCAGATTTGGAATCCCTTAGTTGGTATCGACAATGGGAAGCGCAGTTTGAGGGACAAAATATAGAATTGTTGCTTAATGCATTTCAGATAAAGTGTGGGAAATAAACTCCTTTATACCCGCAGGCCAATGGACAGGCAGAAGCAAAAAATAAAAAAATCGCAGATATACTGAAGAAGAAGTTAGAAGGACATAATAGGTCATAGTGTAAACAAGTGCATAATGCAGTATGGGCTTAGAATACAACCAGGCGAGAAGCTACGGGAATGTAACCCTTTTGTTTAACATACGGAGTTGAAGCTGTACTTCCGACAGAAGTTATTATTCCAACAACAAAGAAAGAAGCTTGAGAGAAAAATCTTAGTGCGGGTAATATTTTGATCCAGTTAGATGAATTAGAAGAAAAAAGAGAAAGAGCACTACATCATATGGAGAATTACCAGCGAATATTAGCCAGAGAATATAACAAACGTGTCGAGACACGCGAATTTCAACCAGGCGATTTGGTGTTGAGAGAAACACCAGTATATCAGCGAGAAAGTAGTGGCAAGCTGGCGAAAAAATGGGATGTACCTTATATCATCAAGGAGATAGTCGGAACAGGGGCATATAGATTAATGGATCACGAGGGCAAAGATGTGGGCCACAGATTGGATAGACCGTGGAATAGATTATACTTAAAGAAATATTACCCGTAGAAGATTGAGGGAAAAGAATACACTGTGAAGTAATGTATGGTTGAAGCGAAATGAACTTATATGAAAATATTGCGAAAGAATCATTGCGAAATTGCACGAAACAAAGAAAGAGCATGCGAAGATCTCGCAAAGAAAATAACAAGAGATAACCAAAAAACAATGACATATCAGAATGGGACGAACCTGCTATGGCGTACACCCTAGTTCGCGAATCAAAATTTCGTAAGAGGCAAATGTAAGACCTAAAGTACGTCATAAAAGGGGTATCTGTTAACATGGCTCAGGGAAAAGGTTACACCGCCCCTGGAACTGGGTCATGGAGATTTGGGGTCAATAAAGCCCATCCGGGAGAGATACCTTGGATTTCCAACTATATATATAAGGTTATACCCTGGTTGGACGACCGAGGGTCTCTTCTAAGGAGTCGGCGTATGATCAAGGCGTCGAGGTACGGTTGAGCCAAGAGTGCAGGGCATTTGAAGTGTCTCGGACATTCTTGGCAAGTCTTGGCATATGTTGCACTCGCCCGAAGACAACTCCACTTAGGGTGCAGTCTCGTAACCATAATCCCTATAGGTATAAGGGATAAGAGGCTGCGAAAACAAGCTGGTTGTTGTTAAGACCGGATGGGAGGAGCTAGTCTTGTATGGCCGATGTACGCCTCCTTGAAGGGAAACCGGGGAGATGATAAGGCGGCACCCTCCATTAGGGAGGTGATAAGTGTCTTAAGACGCAAATGTCATGAGGCTTTATTTTCGCAAGAAAATTTAGGCTTGTCATATTTGTGCGATGATCCTGAAGAGGCAATAATACAAAAAACAAAGATAAGGCGAGATCAATGGGTCAGTACATGAAAGTGTAAGGACGTCCTGCGATTTCGTCGCAAGACGGCAATGTCATGGGGCTTTATTCTCGCAAGAAAATTTAGGCCTGTCATATTGTCGTAATAAAATTATCCTGCAGAGACAATAATACTAAGAAATGATAAGACAAAATCAATGGGTCTTCACATGAAAGTGTAAAGACGTCTTGCGATTTTGTCACAATAACAAGAGATGGCACAGTAAGACCTTTAACTAGGAAGGAAAAATAAGACCATATGACAAAAGATTTATAAAAATTAACTATTATTTATGCAGGTCATTCATCGCAAAGAAGAAAGTAAGAGACAATATGAGAATTGTTCAATAAGAAACATAATATTTCTTACAAAAAAGTGCACTTCAGAAGGAAATAAAAAACATCATATGCAAGAAGTTATGAAGATCAAGAAACTAAAGGAAATGAAATTACAAACGACTTTCATTTCTCAACATTAATTCTTTCATCTTCAACAATTTTATCAGCTTCACCAGCTTCCACACTTTCGCCAGTTGTTGCATTCATGAGAACCCCCTTCACCTGGATTATTATTGTGACTTCATTGTTTGATGGGATCACCTTTTCATTAGCGAGATCTTCGCCGCTTTCGTATTCATAGTCACTATCAGGAGAATTAGGGATTTCATCATCCTCAACTTCCAGAGGTTCGACAGATACAGGGTCAAGAGATTTGGACAATAAGACATCATTCAAAAGAACTTGACTTTGAGATGGCGGCGAAGAAGTGCCCTCTGATGATTTCTACTCTGGATGTCTTTGGAATAACTGAGGTAATCAAATCTTCTTTCGGCCCGATCGCGAGAACGAGCGAGAGTAGCGGCAAGAATCACATTTTCTTTGCGAATCTTGGCATATCTAGCCTCCAAAGTAGAAACAGAGGAACGAAGATCTTTCTCAGATTCTGCAAAAATGAAGAACAACAGAGTTATACAAATAAAGAATTCGCAAAAAAAAAAAAAAGGATATCATAAGAAAACTAGACAAAGAAAAAACGGATGAGGCAGTCAAATTTTATGACTACCTTCCTTTTGTGAGATAAGATGTTGGGTCAAAGCCAAGCAACTACTCTCCAAATGATCCATGGCACTATCAAAATTATCTCCAACCAGACCTTTTAATCGAGAATGCAAACTCTTTTCGTTAGAAACAAGTAAGGTATTCTCCTTAGCAAGGGAGGAGTAGGATTCTTTTAACTTGGAATATTGATCCTTGAGTTGGCTTGTTTTCACACTTAAAGTTATTCTACCCTGAATAAGCTTATCCCTCTCTCGACTTCTTTGAGTTTACTTCTCGTGACAGAGAGATTGTTCTTGTTCATTACATATTTTTTGAGAGACATCAAGGCATTTGTTGAAGAAATCGCCACCTAGTTTAACAAAACTCGCTTCTTTTGAGATAGAGTTCCATTCTCATCTGATAAGGTTTCCAACTCCAAATTAGATTTAGCCAAAGAATAAGAGAGATGAGACAATTCATTACTTAATGACTCTTGCTTCTGAACTAAGTGAGCATTCTCTTTGGCAAGGTTATCTATTTGATCAGCGAGTATGTATGAAGATTATCTAATTGGTTATATTGCTCCATCCAAACATCTCTATCCATTCGAGTTTCTTGACAATGATTCCAATGATATATCTCCATTTTTCGCCACGGTTTAAAGCTTGAAAGGCGAACAAGGTTTTTTCAAAAAAAAAAAAAAAAAAAAAAAAAAGGAAGTAATACCTTTTAATTCTTCATTCTTCTTGCGAAGATTATCACGATCCAATGAAATATTTTGAAGCTTCTGATTTTGAGTTTCACACTTCACAGCCATGTCTTGAAGATTATTCTTCAAAACTTTAAATTCCTGTTCTAAAGACATTTGCGACATCCTGTCAGAACTAAAGTATTTACTCAAAGACTCGCAAACACTAGAATTGATGGGATCAATGGAGGTCTTCTTGGCGTCATTCATGATATCTGATAAAACTTTGAAAGCTACATCCATTCCCTCCAGGTTTTCTTTAGTAAGAGGAATATACTCAGAAGAAGAGGTAATGATGACAGAAGAGGGGAGAGTTGAATCATCTTTGGTCATAGGAATTTCATGAGAAGAGGAAACCCGCTGAAGGTCAATGATTGGGGGTGAGGCGAAGCATTGATAATAGAAGAAGAGAAGGGTTCATCTTGAGGGACTTCATTTATAGAAAACTCAGGTATAGGAGGAAAATCGGCAGTGACATTTTCAGAGATAACCAAAGTAGAATTATCTTGCGAAGATATCGCAGGAGGTGTTGGTTTATCCTGTGAAGATATCACATAAGGTATTGGTTTATCTTACGAAGATATCACAGGAGGTGTTGGTTTATCTTGCGAAGATATCGCAGGAGGAGTTATGAGCTTGAATACAGGAAAGGAAACAGAAGATTCAACATTTTTAGAACGGCGAGGTTTCTTGGGGGATCTATCAATATTTTTGTCATCCTGCGAATCACAAGTCAAATAAGAAACAGAGGCAACAATATTGTTATTAGAAGAATAAGTGTTTCTTAATACCTTGCTATTCGCAGGCTTCCTTTTAGTAACATAGACTTTCGGTTGCGAGCCCACGGGAACATTAGGGTTTAGAATTGTGAACTTGGTGTTAGATTTATTCTTACTGAAACAAAAACAACACGGGAATCATTAGAGAAGGAATAATATTAGGATAAAAAAGTTTCGATAGAAGAGATCAATCACAAAAGTATCAATTTTGGCAAAATTAACAAACCTTGATGGCTCCATAGAAACAGTAGCAGAAAGATGATGAGAACAGTAGCAGAGAGACAATAGCGGGAAGACGATGAAGAATTGCGAGAAAGAAAAATAGTAGTAAAAAGTTGCGAGACGATGAAGAAGATGAAATAAAAAAAGGAAACATCCTCATGGAGAATTTTTCCTTAAATAGACAAGAAAAAAGTGGCCGGTTAACATTAAATGTACCGGTAAAAAAGGATATTTTGACACGTGTAGGCGATTCGCCTAATTCACGGAATCTGGCGGTAGATTGATGGAAAGAAATGAACGAGTTGCGGCGGTTTTGAAAATAATAATTCTCATGACATTCTCTTCTTCGCATAGAAGACATGAGAAGAGGCAAGATGTAGGATCAGAATATCGCAACACCAACACTTCTGCGAAATTCATAAACGTTACGTAGCGAAGGCGTCGCAGATGAATACAATAAGTGACGCAATGGATGACGACAGCCAGAACACGAGAAAGGTGTGAAGACCTAGCGAGATCTAGGAGTGTCGCGAGATTATGCATTTGTACACTTGCGACACTTCGCAAATCTTTCTCGAAAATAAAGGACTGACCATTTGTCATCCATTATGTAATACCCTATATAAAGAGCCGAACAAGCCTATTGGAGGGAGATATCTTTTTTCGAGTGTTGAGTAAGTCATTAAGAGAGAGAAAGTTTATAGTGATTGTAATTTCTTTAGCTCTTTTCCATTTTATCTTGTAAACATTCAAGAAATTAATCAACAAAAATTATAATTGTTCATCTTCAATGGTTTGATTGTGTGGATTCTTGTGAGGGGTGTAGTGTAGGATTTCCTGCAACTACATTACTCATGCGTCATATATGCTTCACTTCGCCAATTAGCTTGACAGCATCAATGCAACTCTTGCATTACCAACATGTTTGCACTGTTCAGACTTTGGCCCTGCCTTGAACTAATGCATAGACTAACCCTTAGTCTATTCCACTCTTCTTGCATCATCCTTGAGTTTGGGCCAACTCAATTCCATGGATATGCATCGATGCCAACATCGCATGTTGCATCTGTCAACTTTGGCCATGTCCTGCCAATCCTTCAATGAAGCTTCATTGTGTCGGCCAATAAGCTTCATCACTTAGCCAAATGTATTTACAATGTAGTGTTGCACTTGCACTACATTGGCCCTGTGGGTTTATGCCATCCTTGACACTTGACAGTCTATACAGTAATACCGCTATTATGGCTTGCATTGCGCTATTATGGCTTCGCATTGCACCATTACGGTGGAGTACTGACTTGGACTGCAACTCTGTAATGCGTAATCATTTTGGTCAATTGCAGTACCGTAACATACCTCCCCCACCTATTCCGTTCAACGCCCTCGTTGAACGCAACAAAGTATACTCGTTATACTTGTTCTCTAGCCTTGTACGCTTCTGAGCCCTTCTCAGAAATCAGCAAACTTTGTTTGGCCTTCATTCATGCCAAAACTTATGCCTAGTACCAAATGCCATCACTTAGCTTACTGCCTAGCCATTGATCCTACTGACTTGTGTTTTTGTTGTCACGTTGATCAGACGTTCTAACTCCCATTACAATCGCATATCAACACCCAAATGCAACTTGGAAATTCCTCTTGCCAACTCCCTGAATTGAGCTTGAACTTCGCAAGAATCATTTGCGCCTAAGTGTACGCAAGCAATGATTCTTCCCAACTGATCACAACAATCATTTCCATAGTCTTTTGCCTTCATTTTCCGACTTTAGTTGCACCACGCAACATAACAGGATTTATACAAGACTTGACTTCGATTCTTCAATCATTTTGCAATACTCTTGTGCAAACTCGATTGAAATGCATGACATTAGCCATGTCTTAGGATACCCCTAACGATTAGACCGACTCTCTCTAGAGACAAGACATTGGTAGGCTGGAAAGATGGTCTGATTTTTGCCTACTTGTGATAACCGCAAGTTCACGGTGTCTACAATGTAGACAGGGCAAATACGGGTCGATCCCACAGAGACTTGTGGTGCTTAAGTTGATCTAAGGCTTAGCTAAACTGAATTCAAAGAAAGAGTAACAACAGGTGGTTTTGTTGCCGAAGCAATTGAAATTTGAATTGTGGTTGTGATTCTAAACTAAGGTAACAAGTAGATTGTGAATACTAGGGTAGTTGATTCCACCACTTGACCCTATGTTAAAGCAATTCAACTAAGGTTGTATTCTTGTAACTTTCAAAGAAGATTCTAAAGACTAATGTGTCGACTAATCATACTAATTCCCCCTAGTATCAACTGTCTTTTTATAGCACAATTGATCACAGGATCCTTAGTTAACTAACTAAACATCATCCCTATCTTGTTAAGCACATGTCTTCTTCCCTGGTAGTCTCAAATGAAGATTTTATTAACCATTCTATCTAATTCTCTCCTAGTATTGGTTGTCTTCTTACAGTACATCCAATCACAAGATAATTAGATCAATTAGCTAATTATACATCTATCTCAATCAAGCACATCAATAACACAACATAAATATAAATTACTCAACATATTATCAGGGGTTTCAACAACACCCTAGTAAGTTGATTTAAAACATGATTAAGGTACTTAAACCACAAATTAAGCTAGATATGGTGCTCTGGCTAGCCCAGGCATGAGTTCAAATACCCACAGCTGAATTCTATTTATACATGGAAAAAATCAAAACCCTAATTCACTTCCCAATAGAAATTAATGCATACCCTTTCGGCCATACCCTCTGAATCATTGTCAGCTCTGTTCAATCGCCTCTGAGAATGCCATGCATGGTTGTTGGAAAACCCTAGCCTTGTTTATCTCTAACTTAGCTTCTAGGGTTATGAGAAGCTATGTGAGAGATAACCAAGACTTAGGTGCGGCGGAGTAGGTGCTGCGATGGAGTTGTTGGTGGTGGAGGAAGGTGATGAAGGCTCACGGTTTTGTGGGAGAGGGAGGAAGAGAATGGGATGGCTTCTCGATTTTTGGGAAGAAGAAAGAAGAGAAGATGAGAAATGGGTAGGTTCGATGGGGAGTATAGGGTTATGTGGTTTCTTTGTGGAGGCCGGAGGCATCGAGGTTCGATGAGGAAGGCGAAGCGACCGTTGGATCTGAGGGAACTGATGCGTGGTTGATAGATGGGCTGTAGGAGATCTTGTTGTTGGGCGAGTGCATCAAAGAACGATGTGTAGGGAGGAGCGACCATCGGATGCAGCGGTAATCCGATGCGTGTGTGATGCGACCGTAGGATGAAGATCTAACGGCTCGGAATGGACGGGCTCGGATCCGGGTCACGGGTAGCTCAAGCCCATGTCTTGTAAGTTGGGTTGGAGCCGATTCGCGCGGGCTTTGGCTTTTCTGCTCTATAGACGCTCGACTCCACTTCTTTGCTCTTTTGGCTCCTCTATTTCTCAGAACTTTATTTATTACCTAAAAACACAAAATTAATTAATACAAATATTTATTCTTGAAAACAAAGAAAACTCGAGAATGCGGGATAATATCGATTTACGAGCACAAAAGATGAGTAAAATGCCAATAAAAAGGTGTAGAAATATGCAATATTTGGCACTCATCAAATACCCCCAAACCTGAATTTTACTTGTCCTCAAGTGAAACGAAATTAAGAAATCCTAACTATACCCCTGTCGCGAGGTCTCTCGAATGCATTTAGCGTATGCACTAAGCCTTTAAACCCCTAGGTGTCCCTAGTGGACGAGTTGTAGTCTCGTGAGGGTTTGAGGTGTACCCACAAAACCTTCTCCAACTTCGAGTGTAAAAGAGTCTCAAGCATCCAAGGAGCTATGAGGACATAGAGTTTACGCATGCTAGTGTGAAGTTAGAACTACCAAAGAACGCATTCTCATCCTTAAGTCTTTGAGCGAGAAGTAACCATACCATATGAAAGAATTCGGATTCGATTGTGATCATAAGCCTCGACTTCTGCCTCACCATTAGGGTTTTATGATAATTGCACTCAAAAAGACCGTTTTTAGTCTCTCATGTGTGCGGGCGGGAATAAAAGAGAAATCCTGCACGTTGTAGGTAAGAAGGATAACCTTAGAAATAAAATCGGAGACTCCACATAAGTGTGGACAAAAAGAATCTTTTTCTGATGATCTCTAAGGAAGGAAATCAACCATTAGCAAGGATGGGAGTACTCACTTACCTTCACACCCGATCGGTAATTAACATTACTCTCTCAGCATTCATAGAAACGTCTTCAATCTCCGGTCTTCGGTCTTCAAATGTTGATGACGAACTTCTGAACTTCACAAACAAACTTGACAAACATTTTTTTTTTTTTTTTTTTTTTTTTTTTTTTTTTAGCTTGGAATGAAAATAACAATAAAACAATAAGACTCAATATTTTTTTTTTACACTTGTCTTGATTTCACAAACTTCATTAATTCTCATCTTTTTTTCTTTTCTTTGTTGCACGTAAACCTTGGACTATCTCAACTTTTCTTCAAATATTCCGATGATGCTAAAACTTTTTGACGATGATGTGTTTCTATGAATCTGTTGATTGAGAGGGAGAGAGTGATGCTAACTGCAAATCGATATTTAGAAGGAGTTTTCATCTTTAAACGTCACCCTCATGATTGACAAAAACTAGCACTCAAGAGATCAAAAGTAGTGCTGAAAGTGTTGCGAAGTTGGGTAGCTCACCATTCCTACCCGGAATTGACATACGGTGACACACACTCTAACAGCTTTTTAGAAAGTTGCAAAAAATGAAGGTTGGTGCCTCACTTGATGTAAAATGGGTAGTCTCCACTATGGGTGATCACAATTCTACTACAGAATATCTAAATGACACCTAATTAAGCCCTCACGGTATGGTTAAATCCAACTTTAACGCTCTAATCAACTAAGAAACCTGATTGTGTTCTCCGGTACTTCCAATTTCAGTTATTTCGGTCAGACTCTCTATGTAAACATAGCTAGAAGCATGCTAGTGACTCTAAAATCTCTAAAAGTTTGAGGTTTTTATTTACAAAAGAGTTTTGATTTTTTTTTTTTTTTTTTTTTTTTTTTTTTTTATGAAATAAAAGACTAAAAACTCTATATGCAAATGCACCCCCAAACCTAAATCAAACATTGTCCTCAATGTGTCGGCAGATAGAAAAAATTTAAACAGTCACATACCGAGAGAACTATGTTGAGTAGAGAAAAGGGAAGAGATTACCGGATGTCGGCGGGAGCAAGGTTAGAGCTTCATTAGTCAAGGCTAGAATCCAACATTCTCAGCGGAGATCATATCGGATTAGCACAATATATGCACAAGAAGACTCAACCGTTTCAAGAAGAGAAAATTTAACAAGTCCTACTGGATTATATACAATGAAAATTCACCATACACCAACAATCTAAAGAGTTGAGGATCAAACCAATATACGGTATGTAGAAACATCAACAGTCTTACACAAATATAACATGAGAGTGCAAGTAAGACTGCATATGAGAACAAGTTACCCCCAAACCTAAACTTGTCAACAGATGTGTTCTTGAGTACAAAATCTTGCAATTTTAAAGGTACATCATGCAAAAGGTCTAACTCAAAATGAGTTTTGCTAAAAACAGGAAGACATACACATTCTAACTTTGGTTCCTTAAAAGTGTTATACTTTGATGCAAAATAGTCCAAGAGGACTTGGGAAGCACAAAGCTCTAGGCCTAAATTAGGCATTTTCAGAAAAGTTGGTTTTGCAATTTTGTTACAAACTACACCTAGGTTTGGTGGAGGAGTTTCAATCTGTGACTTAGGAGAGAAAGTAGGTACATCTAAGTTGTTTTCATGTATAAGATCATTTACACTATCACATACTTTCCTAAGGTCAGAAGAAGGTAAATCATGCTCACCTGCATAGAACAATTCATCAATCTCCATGTCATAATCATCAGAGGAGGCAACATATTGTGACATGGTTAGGGAATCAGACACAAAAATAATATCATGATCCAAAAGAACATTAGTGTCAACAGAAGATTCATCCTTTCCTAAGTCACAAACAAGTTGTGTAGCATGCTCACTTTCACTGAAAAATTTCACAAACCCAAGCTCAGAATCAACATCACATATATGAATGTTAGAAGAAGTATCATTCATAGGGTTCACAGAAGAGACGCTTAGCGTCTCTGAACCAAAAGATTCCATCATATTTTCTGCATGCACATGCTCTTCTAACATATCATATTCATCATCATCATCATAACAAAAATGCATTTCCCTATTCAAACTTGTAGCATTTCTAGTGTACTCATTTACCTCTAGATTAGGTTCATATTCAGTGAATGGTCGTGCATAAGGTTCACTAGAGAAGGGATGCTCATGCAATGCTTTCCATCCAAGTATATCATTGTTTTGCTTTATGAGCTCTTCCATTAGTGATTGCATACAAGGGTTGGGGAGTATAACATTGTTCAACTTCCCACTGTGATGGGTGATGCATGTGTGCATGGTTATCATGGTTTTCCCTAGACTTCCTAAACTCATGTAAAATGTAGCAGTTCTCAGCAGGGTGGTCTAAGCTACCACATAAGGTACAAGCATACATTTCATAGTGCCTAGGGGATTAGATTCGACAGTTGCTCATGTAATTGCCTTTCTAAAGCGAAACTTGAGCTTCTAATTGATCGAGAAGTGATGATTGGGTATGAGAAAAGTGTTCATTTTCAACCTGTGGTGGATGATACATGTGCTCATAATGATTAGGGTATGTGGAGTCCGGGCCCTGAGAAGGCTCATAAAATTCCCTAAAATCACTATGCTATGTGGGGAGTTCATACTGTGAAGCATGCCCATAAGCAAGTTCTCTGATGGATTTGTTTCCATCCCGATTCGAGACCAAAATCGACATGATCTAGCAACTCAAATAGCCTATCACACATCAAGCATGTAAAACCAATGATGTCTCAAAACAGGGAAGTTAAGCCCAAGTGATGCAAAGGCACAGCCCAAAGGTTATGCAAAAGCCCAGTGGTTGTGGGCTTTATTTTGGTTTAAGTGGGTTTTGGTTTGTTGGGCTGGTTTGGTTTTGTAGGGTTCAGTTTAGTTTTTGAAAGGCCCAGGTTATGTAACTGCACAGCCCAGTGATTGTGCAAAGCCTAGGTTGAGTGTGGGTTCCAGGATATGTTCAGCCCAGTGGTTATGGGCTTCAGCTGTGTACAGAGGCCAGACTGTGTGAAAGTGCACGGCCCAACAGTTGAGCAGAGCCCAGTGGTTGGGCTTCAGTTTATGTGCAGAAATAAATTTATGTGCAGCCCAGTGGTTGTTCAAAGCCCAGCTTTTGGGTGGCAGAAGCAGAGCCCAGTTGGTGTGGGCTTCTAGTGTGCGCAGAGAACAAGTTTGGTTTAAGTGGGCTGGTTTACTCACATAGCCCAGGTTATGTGGGCTACACAGGGTGTGCAGAGCTGTGAAGTCAATTGGTTCATTTGACAGCAAACTTAGAGAGACTAAGCTGCAGCTCAGCCTATGCACATGACAACACGGGTTATGTGCGGCTAAGCTTAGCGAGTCAAAGACCACGACAAGTATGTGCACAACTTGGTAAGTTCACACAAAGCACAAGTTTAAGCCCGAGATCGGCTCATGCTGGCTATGTGCACAGAGCAATACGACACGGGGAAACACTGAGCAGCTTATGCACGAGGTTGTCAAAGGGACACGACATAGCTCTAAGTGCAGCTCAGCACAGATTAGCACAAGCTTATGCACAGGTCTCATGCACAGAGCAAAACAAAAACACACAATTTTACACAAAATGAAACAGCTTGAGTTGATGTCAACTATCTCAGTTGACTTCAACTTGGTTTGCAGCTAGCCTAGATATCCAAGTTCAACCTCACAGCTACAGGGGCTGGAGGTCAATATTTCACAGTGTATGCTCAGGCAATACAAGGTTCATTCATAGATCAACAAAGTCATAGGATTGCTACTCAAGCTCAACAGCTACAGGGGCTGGAGCTGAGCACAGAGCACAGAGGCACAAAGGTTGCAGGTGTGAGTAATACCTATCAAGGTTGCTAATTTCTTATGCAAAGATGGTTCAAAGATACACAGGTAAAGCTCAAATTACACACACTCACGGGCTTTAGATTTAACACAGTCACTCAAGTGTCATAGATTAGTCAAGAGTTCCAGAGACGAAGCAATATGCGGCACAGTAACTGGTTCAATAGGAAATCAGTGAGGCAAGGGTTATGGGAATGGCAGCTCATTCATATATGCATATAGGTCAGCACACACTCATTCAATTATCAGCAGTTCATGGCATTTCATGCAAGACAGAGCATCAAGTTTGAAAATACGATACCGTTGGTATTAGGTTATCCACGGATGATGTTTTGCTACTCCTTATTTCTCCTCTTTGAGCTTGCACAGCAGCTCAGCAGCTACCTGCTAGCTCAACAAACAAGTTTAGTCCTCAGATTTGCACAGTTATACCAACAGAATCACTACAGAGTAAGCTAGCAAAGATGAGGGTTTAGCAATGAGTAATTGGAGATCACAATGAAGCTGGGCTGGAGCAAAAGTGGCAGACTAAGTCAGGCAGGCTTGAGCTCACTCTATGCCAGATGTTGACTGAGATATTAAACAATACACTATGATCTCACAGCTTCTGTTTCCTTCTATGGTTGTTCACAGATGATAAAGGAACAGAAAAACTACAGCATGTAATGACAGGGTTGATTAGAACAATATGCAAGACAGCTGCCAAGGCGGTGATAGGACAATGACAGCGAGTGTGATGAGCCACGATCGGCAATGATAAAGAGCTTTATCGGGAATATGCACAATTGGACTAGCGTGAACTAATCGAGCTAAGCGAGCTGCGGTTGAACTAAGCCGAGCTACAACTATCTAAGGGAACTAAGCGAGCTACAACTAAGGGAAAATGATACTTGCGAGTTATAGCTAAATGCAAATACGGTCTTAAATATGCACAATATATGATAATGCAGGTGTGAGAAAAAATTAAAACTACAATTAACACTAAGCTAACACGGGATGCGAGATCATATGGCGAGATGGTTTTACTACTAACTTACACTATAACAAGAAAATTTAAAATATATACAATGGTAACTGAAACCAGTAAGCAAGCTAATGAACAACAAAGCACACGCCAAGTCCCCGGCAGCGGCGCCAAAAACTTGGTAGGCTGGAAAGATGGTCTGATTTTTGCCTACTTGTGATAACCGCAAGTGCACGGTGTCTACAATGTAGACAGGGCAAATACGGGTCGATCCCACGAGAGACTTGTGGTGCTTAAGTTGATCTAAGGCTTAGCTAAACTGAATTCAAAGAAAGAGTAACAACATGTGGTTTTGTTGAAAGCATTGAATTTGAATTGTGATTGTGATTCTAAACTAAGGTAACAAGTAGATTGTGAATACTAGGGTAGTTGATTCCACCCACGACCCTATGTTAAAGCAATTCAACTAAGGTTGTATTCTTGTAACTTTCCAAATAAGATTCTAAAGACTAATGTGTCGACTAATCATACTAATTCCCCCTAGTATCAACTGTCTTTTTATAGCACAATTGATCACAGGATCCTTAGTTAACTAACTAAACATCATCCCTATCTTGTTAAGCACATGTCTTCTTCCCTGGTAGTCTCAAATGAAGATTTTATTAACCATTCTATCTAATTCTCTCCTAGTATTGGCTGTCTTCTTACAGTACAGCCAATCACAAGATAATTAGATCAATTAGCTAATTATACATCTATCTCAATCAAGCACATCAATAACACAACATAAATATAAATTACTCAACATATTATCAGGGGTTTCAACAACACCCTAGTAAGTTGATTTAAAACATGATTAAGGTACTTAAAACACAAATTAAGCTAGAGATGGTGCTCTGGCTAGCCCAGGCATGAGTTCAAATACCCATAGCTGAATTCTATTTATACATGGAAAAAATCAAAACCCTAATTCACTTCCCAATAGAAATTAATGCATACCCTTTCGGCCATACCCTCACGAATCATTGTCGGCTCATTCAATCGCCTCACGAGAACGCCATGCATGGTTGTTGGAAAACCCTAGCCTTGTTTATCTCTAACTTAGCTTCTAGGGTTATGAAAAGCTATGTGAGAGATAACCAAGACTTAGGTGCGGCGGAGTAGGTGCTACTGATGGAGTTGTTGGTGATGGAGGAAGTTGATGAAGGCTCTGGTTTGTCAGGGAGAGGGAGGAAGAGAAGGGGATGGCTTCTCTGATTTTTGGGAAGAAGAAAGAGAAGAGAAGATGATAAATGGGTAGGTTCGATGGGGGTATAGGGTTATGTGGTTTCTTTGTGGAGCGGAGGCATCGAGGTTCGATGAGGAAGGCGGCGGACCGTTGGATCGAGGAACCGATGCGTGGTTGATAGATGGGCTGTAGGAGATCTTCTTTGTTGGGCGAGTGCATCAAAGAACGATGTGTAGGGAGGAGCGACCATAGGATGCAGCGGTAATCCGATGCGTGTGTGATGCGACCGTAGGATGAAGATCTAACGGCTCGGAATGGACGGGCTAGGATCCGGGTCACGGGTAGCTCAAGCCCATGTCTTGTAAGTTGGGTTGCAACTGATTCGCGCGCGGGCTTTGGCTTTCTGCTCTATATACGCTCGACTCCACTTCTTTGCTCTTTTGGCTCCTCAATTTCTCCGAACTTTATTTATTACCTAAAAACACCAAATTAATTAATACAAATATTTATTCTTGAAAACAAAGAAAACTCAGAATCTGGGATAATATCTGATTTCTGAGCACAAAAGATGAGTAAAATGCCAATAAAAAGGTGTAGAAATATGCAATATTTGGCACTCATCAGACATCCTCTTCATGCGCCTTTGAAACCAGCACTTTAAGCATCATTTGCTCTTTCAAACTGCTACGCTTTAATGTGGCAGAAAAACAACATCATGTTCTTCCTAACTATGAGTCAATCTTAACTCATTTACTTGATGGACTTACATCTTCATTCTTGCAGCGTTACTCCATGCCTTCGCTGCCAAATGCCTTCGTACTTCCACATAACTCTCAACAACAAACTCGACTATGCCACCAACTCTTCTATTTGCTTATTTCACTTTCAGCGTCTTCTATTGCATATTTTGGCTTAATATGCTATGTAGCATCTTCCACGCGAACTAGCTTTACTTTGAACGAAAGAGGCAAGATCTTTCACTTCAAATACCCTCATTCACTACTACCTTACATAGAGAGACTTCATTCCAACACAAGGTCCACTCGACCCAAACTGAAAGTATACTCAAACTTGAGAAAATACTTGCGCCAACTGATTGCAACTTGTAAGACCTAACAAGCCTTGCAATACTGACTTCAACTTCGCTTCTAAGAAACAAAGGAAGCGAGACAGCACCTACTGATAGGTGTAGAATACACCGTATTTAATATCTAGTATTTATGCTTTCTTTGCGAGTTTTCTTGTAAATTATGTGTCTTATGTGTGCTTTTGAGTTTATTAAGTGCTCGGGAGTCGCACGGAGGAAAAGAAGGAGAAACTACTCATTTAGAGTGAAAAGGGCAGAATTGTCTTTTCAGGGGCAAATATTATCGGGAGCCGAGCCAGCGTTAAGGGGTGACCCTCTTTGGAGGAGTGTTAAAGAACAGCCTACTCAGGTTAAGGGGCTGTAAATTGGTTAGCCCCTATCAAGAATGAACTAGTGTCTATATCCAACCCTACTTCTACCCTACCCTAAATCGAGAGAATACCTTACTCTCATTCATTTCAGTCATTTTCACCTGAAATTAGGAATTCAGAGAAAAGAAAGGAGAGATCGAGATGAACTCAGAAGCAAGAGATGGCTGCTGTTGATGTCGAACTAGGGTTTGAAGCTTGGATTCAAGATTCTCGAGAGTCATTTCTCTCAAATTTCACTTTCATTCCCTAACTCAAAGAGAAACCATGGTAGCTCTGGCTGCGGCTAGGAGGTTCGAATCAAGAAATGGAGGCGACTGTGGTGGATCGAGTTGGTTGTTGCTGATTCGAAGCAAAGAAGAGAGATCGACGAGCACAGGGAGGAATCGAGAAAATGATTGAGAAAATGCTCGAATTGAATTGAAATAGAGAGACAGAAAAGATAGGGTTTCAAAGAATACAAAAATGGGTTGATGATTGAGGTGGTAAGAGATGAATTTTACATTAATTGATTTTGTAAGTTATGGGTATTGAAGAATTTGGAGTTAGGGTTGGTTGCGGCTGTTGAATCGAGAGATTGAAATGGATTTGAAAAGAACGGAATGGTGGCGAGAAGATTCAGAGAAGAATGAGGTTTGTGGAAGAACACCATGGCTGCTGTTGTGGAGTCAAGAATGAATGGGATGTCGTATATGGAAGAGATTGATGATGGAATTAGGGTTCTGGTGATTTCTGTTGAAGGGGTTTGAAGATTCAAATGATGTTGAAGTAGCAAGGACTTATGGCTGGAGCTGAGGTGGTCTTGCAGTAACAGGTTGAGGAGGAGTTGGTTGATTACAGGGAACTGTGATGTTGGGCTAAGAATTGCAGGCCGCTACTGCAAAGAAGCTGCTAGACTGGAAAGTTCACAGACACGGTGTTGGTAAGATGTAGGTGTTCTCATTGTTGGTGATTGAAGTGGGTACAGGTTCTGATGAGTTTCACTGAGATGCTAAGAAGTTGGGTCTGTGAAAGAAGAGTTTTGCCGAGAATGGAATGGGCGGTGGTAACTGCAATGAGTGTGTTACAAAGGTGCAGGCTAAAGTGACATTGCTGGTGAAGCTCAAGTACTGGGTTGAGCTCGAACTACAGCGAGGCTAATGGAGTAGCAGATTGTGCTGTTGCTGTTAATAGAACTGGTGGAGTTGCAGTGGTGTTGAGACTGATGGTTTGATTGGAGTTATGTGTCTGTTTTGAATGTTGGAATTATACAGGGAATGAGTTGTAATGGATGCGATTTGAGTTGCTGTTGTTAAGTACAATTGCAGGGAAAGATGGAAAGCAGGTGGAAGTTGTTGATAAATGCAATGCAGAGCTGAGGAGGAGCACAAGCTGGTTAGTTGCGGTGAAGGCATGTTGCTACGAAGTTGCGGCTCGAGGTGAAGGCTGGAGGCTGTGCATTGCGGTTCATGGAGGAGAAGCTTCTTGGTGCAAAGCGGTGCAGGATTGCGAGGTCATGAAGTCACGGGAAGTTGCGGTGCGGCTTAAGTTTCTTTGGAGACTTGGTAGAAATAAATTGCGGGAGCATGATCATTTGTAGTTGCAACGGTGGCGAGCTAATGTGCGAGCGAGGGAAGAATGGAGTTGGCATATCGCCACGAGATTTGAGGAGGTTACAAGTACGAGTGGTTATCTTTGGTGGAATGGATGTCTGGGAAATGAAGTGAATGGTGGATTGGATGAATGCTACAGATGAATGATAGATGCATGCTAGGATGATTTGTGCCAGTTAGACCCTGGCTCATGCCAAGCTCAGTCAGACCAGACTACACCCTGACAGACCCTGACTCACCCTGACAGACCCTGACTCTACCTGACTCGGTTTGACCGAGTTGAATCGAGCTGACCGAGATGACTCGGTCCTGACCCGTTGACCGGTGGCCGGGTGGACTTTGCCGGCCACCTGAGATATATTTCCGGCCAACTTCCGGCCGATTTCCGGCCGTAATCCCAGTTTTCCGGCGAGCGTTTTTGGGACAAATTTTTCTGCACGGGTTTCTCTCCATGGTGGGCCGGGTGAATTTCCAACTAATGGACTTTGAAGACAAAACCTAGTTTTGGAAGGAGAAAAAGACTACAAAAGGGAAGACTTCGACAATTTTTTGGACACCACGTTTTATTATTCTTTTTGCCTCTACTTTTGTTCTAGGGTTTAGAAACATGAAACTTCTCTTTCTTCTTGTTATGAACTCCATGAATATGAGCTAGAGTTTTTATTATTGGTTATGGAATAAGTTGAATTTCCAAACATGAGTTTTTGTGCAATAAATTAGTTTTCTCTCATATTATCGTTTATGATTCACCATGAATATTGTTACATGATTTGAATGCTTGTTAGTCGAGTCGCGAGTCGATTGAGTTTGCTTTCATCTCTATTGCTAGATTAGGGTTATTATACGCAAAAGTGATAATTCCGGATTGCAAGTAGCATAAATATGATTATAGTTTGTAGTGATATATTCTTATGATCATATGTGAGTTATAACCTTTGTTAAATCGGATTAGTGCGCTTTCCACGTTCGATTGCTTTGATTGGCCTGATTTCATAGAACTTAACGCATCTAGGGAATTAAACTTGATTAGTGCTTTACACGTTAGGTTGTTCCTTTAGGTAGAATTCATATTCGCATCTTTTAATGTGTTTGTTGATGACATGAGGAGGTTTGCGGGATATTCTTGCGATCAAGGTATTCTAGGGTCTTTGATAAAAGTTGAGATTAAAATATCAATTCTAGTTATTGTGGTGAAACCATGTTTGTGAATGAAAACGAAATCCGTAACCAATACTTTCTTATCCTTGATTTGATTTGTTTGCTTATTTCTTTATTTGCTTTTATTTTATTACATAAAATCAGAAAATCCTCGGTGTTTTATATAGGAAACCATAACATATTGACAACCTAGACCTCTCTGTGGGATCGATCCTTTCTTGCCCTTGCTATATTTATATTTTGAGTAGTAAGAAAGTGTAAATTATATTTGTGTCGGCTGACAACCGGTCAAATTTTGGCGCCGTTGTCGGGGAGGCAGCGGTTTTCAATTGTTTTTGGTTTCTTATTTTTGTATTTAGTTTTTGTTTTATTTTTATTTTTATTTTTTCTTATTTTCTGGGTTTTAACCTTGGTTTGAGAATTATTTCAGGTGCTTATTTCTATGGAAGGAGCATATTACGTGGATGGATACGGTTTTCAACAACCTCAACAATACGACAACTACCAATTCCATGGGTATAATCAAAACCAATTCATTGGTTATGACCAATATTCCATGGAACCTTATGGTTTTCCTCAACAACCTTATGTGTGTGAACAACCACAAGGATGGGAGGATTCTTATGCTTGTGAACAAAAAGTCTCTAACTTTATAGACAAAGTTTCTACCTTTTTACAAGAGGAGTTTCAAAAAGCAAAAGAGACTACAAACGAGCAACTCCAAGAACTTCGTGAAGGTATGACTATCTTGCGAAGAGGCATTGATCAATATAAGGAAGATATGGATAATTCTTATGTGCATATGGTTTGTGATGAATATTTGATTGATACTAATGTTGAAAAAGGCCAATCCTTGGACACTTTCGTCGATAATTGTGTGGCTAACTCAACTCTTGATCTTAATAATGATCATTCACCTATTCAAAAGGATGAGTTAGAGATTAGCAACACTAAAATCAGCGAGGACCAACCTTATGTTGACTATGATAGTGACGGTGATTATGATACATTGCTTGAAACAACTCATGGTGACATCCCCGGGGAGTGTACAATGGAGTCTTTTTGGGATCAAGATGAAGATGAAGAGGAATATGTCGACACTTGTGTAGATTACTCAAGCATTGATCTTTATAACGATCAAGAGCCTATTCAAAGGGTGGAGCTTGAGGATGATGCATTTTCGAGTGTTCTAAAAAGGTTTCTTATGATAAAATTTGGATCCACAAAAGAGTATGTGCCTTACAATAAAAAGGAGTGTGTTGATAATGAGACCGGTTTGACCAATATTGTGGAAGACCCAATTGAGCTTGCAAATAATTGTAATGATGATGTTTATGTCGATACTTTGGTTAAGGCAGAAACGGACGAAGAATGGTTGCAAGGTTTGATAGAGGACCATGATATACAAGAGGTGAATAATTCACTTGAGTTTTTCAAGGATGAAGAGGATTAACGTAATACAAGAGATTGTGAAAGGTTTATCTAACCCTTTGCCTATTGTTTCTTCTCCTTTACCTCTTATTGGTTTGAATGTATGTGCTTCGAAAACATTGTTGAATGACTTTGTTTCTCGATTTCCGCCATTAGAGATACTTGATTCTCATACTATGCAGGTTTTGGACCAAGAAACCGTGGAAGTACCCGACTTCTATATTCTTTATACACTTCCAAGTGTGGACAAGAATAAGTGTGGGGGAAATCTTTTATCGATTCATAGTTTCACTTTTGCTTTATTGTACTAATATTTGTGTGAAGCTAGTGTTTGCAAAACAGGTTCTATGGAAGGATCCCCAACTTTTCAGATTGTTGGTATATGGGGAATGAATCTTGCAAGGATATAGTGGTGTTGACTATAAAACAAGCGCTAAGTGGGAGGCAACCCACCGGTTTTGTATCTCTTATCCTTTTGCATTTTATTTTTGTTTCGTTTATTTATTTTTTTACTGTTTTCATATCATATTTGCATCCCCATGTTTAATTTCATTGAGTCCGTAATCTATCTTAGAAGAGAATTATGACGAATACCTTTTAAATCAGAAAATTTCAGACTGCGCGTAGTTCAGTCCAGAGACCATAACTGTCAGACCGTTTATCGAAACACTGTGCCCTTTTGACACTTTGTAGAAAACACGTAGATGAACAACTTTTGTGAAATGGAGTTTTTCCAAATTCCTTACCAATTTGTACAGTTTTTGCGTTTTATCTGCTGTTACGTCAGAATTCAGAATTTCGGTTTTACACATTGAGGACAATGTGAAGTTTAAGTGTGGGGGAGCATTTATATGTTTGTATAGTTTATTTATGCCTTTTAAAAAAAAAAAAAAATCAGAAAAATAGAAAAATCAGAAAAATTTGTGCTTTTTGAACTCCGAAATCTAGAAACTTGTGCCTTTAGGATGACACCATTAGTGGATGGAACCATTTTGAATGCGGGAGTTGAGGAACCAATTAACTAAAAGGGAAGAATATAGCTCAGAAATCACAAATTAACATGATAGTTGTTACCATATCTCGGAATATCACCATATCACATTCTATTTTTATTTTTTCCATATTTATCTATTGTTCTCTAAGTGCTTTGGTGGGTCACTAAACATCGACGTGTTATTACTGCTAGGATGAAATAGAGTGGTTGAGTTACTCAAAAAAAAAAAAAAAAAAAAAAAAATTGAAAAAGAAAAGAAAAAAAAAAAGGACCGACCAATTAGACCAAAACGGAATAAAAAGACACTTGGGAATAGCAGTATGTGTGAAACGTAGTCCCTGTCTCCGTCGCCTAAACAAGCGTGGAATGCAGGATCCAAGGCAACTATCATATACGTGTTGACAAGGAAGCATGCGCTTGGATCCAAAAGATCTAATCATGCCGTCTAAAAAAAAAAAAGAGAAATTGGATCCAGTTTGATCCAATCTTATATAAAGAAAAAAAAAAAGAGAAGAAATTATTATTGTGTTGAATAAAGTCACTCTTGGTTCCCTTGTATATGCCAATTGATTTGATGTAGCATTCAAAGCACTAAGTAGCTCAATCCAATAGGATTAGGTTCATCTTAGCGGTGACCTTCAGACAGGATATGGGAAACATCGAACACTTGTGAATATTCGCCAACATCTACATCTATATCCATCTTCTTAATCTTTTCATTGTGATTGTGGTTTGTTAGTTTCAGAGTATTGTGGCTTGTTCGACTATCTAATTAGAGTTTATTTACTAATATATCAATTGAATTTGCAAGGTACCTCCTCCTGTAGTCAATTTGGATTCGTTCATTGATTTGTCACAAATAGACGGAGTTGGAAATATTGGTTTTGTAGGTAGACCTCTTGTAAACCTTCACGAGACTATAACTCGTCCACTAGGGACACCTAGGGGTTTAAAGGCTTGTTATTTATGCTAAAATTAACCGTAGCCTCGACGTCACGGAGTTGTATGTATTTGTTTTACTTTTGTTTTGTTTGATTTGCTCGAGGACTAGCAAAGTCTAAGTGTGGGGGAATTTGATAGGTGTAGAATACACCGTATTTAATATCTAGTATTTATGCTTTCTTTGTGAGTTTTCTTGTAAATTATGTGTCTTATGTGTGCATTTGAGTTTATTAGGTGCTCGGGAGTCGCACAGAGGAAAAGAAGGAGAAACTACTCATTTAGAGTGAAAAGGGCAGAATTGTCTTTTCAGGGGCAAATATTATCGGGAGCCGAGCCAGCGTTAAGGGGTGACCCTCTTTGGAGGAGTGTTAAAGAACAGCCTACTCAGGTTAAGGGGCTGTAAATTGGTTAGCCCCTATCAAGAATGAACTAGTGTCTATATCCAACCCTACTTCTACCCTACCCTAAATCGAGAGAATACCTTACTCTCATTCATTTCAGTCATTTTCACCTGAAATTAGGAATTCAGAGAAAAGAAAGGAGAGATCGAGATGAACTCAGAAGCAAGAGATGGCTGCTGTTGATGTCGAACTAGGGTTTGAAGCTTGGGTTCAAGATTCTCGAGAGTCATTTCTCTCAAATTTCACTTTCATTCCCTAACTCAAAGAGAAACCATGGTAGCTGTGGCTGCGGCTAGGAGGTTCGAATCAAGAAATGGAGGCGGCTTGTGGTGGATCGAGTTGGTTGTTCTTGATTCGAAGCAAAGAAAGAGATCGGCGAGCACGAGGAGGAATCGAGAAAATGATTGAGAAAATGCTCGAATTGAATTGAAATAGAGAGACGAAAAGATAGGGTTTCAAAGAATACAAAAATGGGTTGATGATTGAGGTGGTAAGAGATGAATTTTACATTAATTGAAATTTTGTAAGTTATGGGTATTGAAGAATTTGGAGTTAGGGTTGGTTGCGGCTGTTGAATCGAGAGATTGAAATGGATTTGAAAAGAACGGAATGGTGGTGTTGATGGTGGATTTTCGTTTAAGGTTAAATTTGTAAAAAACCAGAAAATCATGCGCTGACATCTTGTAAAAGATAAAGCCGTTTATAAGTGACGGATACTCCTCACTTAATTCACCAAGAATGGAGCATGTAGCAACAATCCCATTCAGTGAATACATGAAATTCCTCCGAGGTTGGAGCATGTAGCAACAATCCCTTCTGTGAATTTCATATCAGCCTTGTATTTCTGTACTCATTATCGGTGTGGCATGACGGCCGGTGTTACTCTTACAGGAGTAACACGAACCTCCAAGCACTATAATGAATCATTATCGGTGTGGCATGACGGCGAGTGTTACTCTTACGAGTAACACGAACCTCCAAACACTATAATGAAACCATGTACGAAATACCCGTACAGGCTGATTCTCGGTGTGTTATACTAGCCAGAGCCCTCTCGGTGTGTTATACTAGCCCGATTGAGCCCCTCTCGGTGTGTTATACTAGCCCGATTGAGCATCAAAGATCGACCATATCGGTCAGGATATGATCGATGCAGTCATCCAACTCCACAAGCATGATTGGATGACCCGGATCAATTCCATCACCCCCAGCGGTATGGAATACACACGGCCGACCCGCATGGTCGACCATTGGCCTTCGCTTGCCAAGAAACCGTCCATACCAAGCATTATGGACGGGAAAACCTAAATTAGGGTTTGCGGCATATTACATGTGCTTGCAAAGCAGTCTCAACCGTCCATCTTCGCAGAGCATAGATGGAGGGTGTAGATGTAGACTCAAAGGGCCGGAGCATGTCGACACAATCACCATATGACCGCCTACACACATGACGGTCGGTCAAAACCAACCATGATTGGTTACGGAATTCGTCACTTTGAAAGAGTGTGGTTGCACGGCTTTGAAAGCCAAAATTAGGGTTCAAGCCATCACGCGCGTCCATCTTCTCGGCACGAATGGAGGGTCACAGATTAGATTAAGCGGTCGGTTATACCAAAGCATGACCACCGTGGGCCTATCTACCTCCTCATGCGGTCGGCCAAGGCATATCATGCATGGTTAACCCCAAAACGCCGTCAAACTTGTGTAGTCGCACCTCCCAAATTGCAAATCGATCTCGACCACTCAACTTCACCGGACGAGGTGGGTGGCTTAGATCACGTTTTCATGGGACGGCGAGACATGGGCGTGAACATCAGCCTACCATCTTCACGTCAAGCCAACCGGCCAAGACCGACCAAGCTAGGTCGTCTTGGAAAACCCCGAAAAGAGTATGGCGCGCGGCTTCTTGCGGTATCAAACTCTTATCGCAAAATCGATCTCGACCACTCCTCTTTGCCGGTCAAATTGAGTGGCCCCAGATCGCGCTTTCATGAGGGAACGGAATACGGGCGCCTACACCATCATGCGTCAACACGCATGTATGGTCGGTCCTCTCAAAATCCTTCCCATGCTTGGTTTCGACCAAGGTGAAGAGTGATGCTTGCGCACCTCTTTAAAAAACCTAATTTCATCAACGGTCGCGGATGAGTGTCTCAAACATCATCTCATCCGTCCGACTTCACCGACTTGGTTATACTGACCCTGGTCGGGAGTTATTTGGTTAGTGAGGAGTCATTACCCATCACTTTACACACCATAATGCGGTACTGCATAAAATACACACGATACTTCACAAGTATCGACTTCTGAATAACACGGTTATTCAACTCAGCGATTACATGCTATCTTTCGTGGATCCACGATCCACATTCCAACATCAATCATGTCACTGGCCTGGGGATACATCTTTGGGGTATTGGTGCGGCGGTTTACGGCGTGCGGCGTGCATGGCAACGCGCCATCACAGAACGTGTTAGGAAGTCATGGGCGGTTAGAGATGAACAGGAGAAGTGGGCAAGACTGGTCGTGTATTACCGACACACAACTCCACTACTCCATCATTCCACTACCTCCACTTCCCACGAGAAACGTGAATGAGGCTCAATGACTTGTATAAATAGGTTCTCCGCCCTATTTCAAAAAAGGGATGAGAATAACACAAGTTCGGTCGACGAAACCAAGTGTTAATACAAAAACCGTATTCAAACACCCAGAGCCTGCTTGCATCAACCGTAAGCTTGCTCATCTTTCTGTCACAAGTCATAAGCAAGCCAACACCTTCACAATCTCAACACCTTCTTCGCTTCCCTCCCTAAGATCAACCCCATCTCCTTCACTTTGTGACCGAAAAAAGTCTGGAACGGCCATTTCTTGGTTTAGGCCGGACTTGCACGAGTTGATCTCTCGAATCTACAAGCACTCACCGCGCGGTGCATTTGTTGAAGGTTTAGATTCATTCCTCATCCACACCCCAAATTACCAAATTCTGCGGGAGTAGTTTTCACCCATCAACAATTGGCGACCACGGTGGGAGATTGATCTATCGGTTGCATAAAATTGAATCCTCAATTTCTCGGTTTCCATCTCGCAATGTATCCAGGAAACTACGGGCGGTTCGAGATATCATGGGAAGCATATTTGGAATCTTTGGAGGATGTCTTGGCAAATCAAGCCGGGTATCACCAGGAGGCAGAGCGAGACATTTCGCCTTTTGAATGATATAGCGGCATAATTACAAGAAGGGTCGACGAGCATCTACTCAGGCAGCGCAAGAAATGTTGAATCTTTAATCAGGAGTCACATCTTTACCGGTGGAGAGGCAAAAAGGGCGCGCAACCACGGGAGAAGAGACTTACCCGGAGTACTACAATGTCTGCCGGATAAAGAAAGGGAACCTGCCGCCTATGGAGCCTTGCTAGAAGATTTGTATTTCAAAACTCTTATTGAATCACGGAAGACTGTCCAATCCACGTCGGCCTCCCAACCAGCTGAAGGAACGCTTGAGGAAGGAGAAATCAATCAGGAAATACCTGAATACGAAGGATGGGGACGTTCAATCCGGTCACTCAGCAGTGACATTACGACACCTTATACATCCCTTTACTTAGGCAAGCGATCCGCAGATACGATGGCACTCGCAAGTCATCCAATTTCATCTCTTGTTCCACGTCAAAGCCGCGGAGAGACATTACAACGCCCACTAACGCAGGAAAAGCCAGACTCAAGGTACTTACATTTCCCATTCCCAATGAAGAAGATTGGAGCTCTTTGGAGACATGGGTGCGAAATAAAGAGGTGGAGCTACCCCGGTATGGCGTCCGCCTGCTTGATCAAGAAGTAATGGACTCGAGGTCTTGTCATTACCACCGGTTCCTTCATCACCCCACCCCAGTGAATGCAACGCTTTGAAGCGCATTGTTCGGGAGAAGCTCGGTTCAGAAAGATAGCTTGCGGAGGATTTTCTTAGAGAGGCTACTACGGTTTGATATAGTGAGGCTTCAAAAGCAAGTAAGTTTTACTCAACAACTTTACAAGAGAGATAGTTTAGAATTCCTTTGGGGACTTAGCATCCCGCATGTGGAAAAAGAGGCTCGGTGATCAAACGCCATGTTTGTTTCCATTCGTACCTCCTTTTTACATAACGATTTGCAATTTCATGCGCAATCATTCATGACCAAGATGCAAATTTCATTTAACATAATCCCTTTCAAAAAGGTTGTTCACAAAACTATCTCAAAATAAGCCAATTCAATTACCTATTCAAAACCGGAAGCCAAATTACGAAAGAAAATCCTCACTATCATTCAAAAAGAAGAAACATCTAAAAAGAAGAGACAAGTATATGGCACAAATCAAGGAAAGTCCTTCAAAGAACAACTCGTCCTTACGGGCGAGAGCGACCTTCGTCCTTTGGAGCACGGCTGCTTCGACTTCAACTCCTCGAGACAGCTTTTCGACCTCTTCTTCTGGCGAGCAACGCGATCCGCGAGAGGGACTTCATCCTGTAATTTACGAAACTCCTGAATCTTGGAGAACCCTTCGAAGAACCAAGGAGCATTGAAACCGTATTGCGCAAACACGTCTCGATGGCACTTCGGTCTTCGACCATCTCCTCGTAAACTGTTCGACCGGTCGTGACGCTCATCCCTTGGATAGTAGATAAAGCTTCTTGGACGCGGTTGACCAATGCAAGACGACTCTTGAGTTTCGTGGTGGTAGCAATATGGCCGTGCTTCTCCCATATCGTTGTGTACAACTCTTTGAAGCTGGGCCAAGCATTTGAATCCACCAACCAACACATGGCACGGATAAGGGATATCAAAAGGAGGATCGAACAAAGCCCCAGGCTGCATCACCAGTAATTCACCAACCGCGGGAACCTTGTCAGGTGCAGGGGGCTTTTCAGAAGGAGTCACCACAATGGACATATTGACAGGAGCCTGTTCAGGACGAATTTCGAGGGGAGCCGCCCCAACTACAACAGGTGCCGCCTCTCTTTCACTCTGGGTGCTAATTTCCATCACAGCCCCGTCAACAAGATCATTAAGGAAGCGCCTTGTTCCACCGAGCTTTCATCATCTATGTCGTGGTCGGAAAAAGAGGCGGTTTCTCCGGACTTCTCGGCATGAAGATCGATGCCGTCGAGACTTCTCGGCATGAAGGTCCGTCCGCGAGACTTCTCGGCATGAAGATCGGTCCGCGGACTTCTCGGCGCATGAAGGTCCGTACCGCTGGACTTCTTAGCATGAAGACCGGCAGACCGCCAACCTTCTCGTTTTGGATGCGTGCCAACCTTGTGAAAGCATTATCTTTCGAAATTCCCGATTTCAAGCAAGGATCGTTTTAAGAATTTACTTTGGAGAAATGAAAGAACCGAGCGGGAAGAAATTTAAATACTGCATATTGGAAGAATTGAGGATTACCGGACCACATGCTTGCCTCTTGGTCTCTCTCCTACTTGGGGACTGCAATCCTCAGCTCTGGTCCGTTTGGCTGGAAGCGGCTTCAACCGGAAATGCTTCGTCAAGACGTCAGAAGATGGTTCACCACGAGGATCTGTCACAACACTCTCCGAAAATTTACGGAAAACCAACAGTTGTCTACTCCAAAATTCCTTATACTTATCGGTTACCACTGGGTTTCTCCCAATAGGCCAGAAGGGAAGGCTCACCCGGTCTAAGAACACATTAACGTTAAGAATACTTGGGAGAGACTCTTAGGAACCGTTGGTGAACGAATAAATGGGACACCCCGATCGAATCCCATTTGGCGAGCAGCCACTGTCAATATTGTGCGGAGTCACGAGAAAATTCTCCATTGAATAGAGACGGGACATATCCTGGAATGCGGCTGCGCGAGTAAATAAATTCTCCAGAGACTTCATAGTTTCGACATCGGTACCCAACACAACATCAGAACCAAGTCGGAAGTGGTAGCAAAAGTCTCGGTGAACAATGGAATGGTGGACTGGCCCCTATGGACGAAAATCTACGGAAGACACATTGTCAAATACGTCCACAAGTCTCACGCCGGCTCTGGGGACGCTTCTTATTCCATCGAAGTATTCTAGAGCCACCGTACAAGTCATTGAGCGAATTTCCGGGAATAGGAGCGTAACTTTTGAAGTGTTCCCATAAGAGCGCTCGAAGAAAAGCGAAGTGAATGTGCGACTCCACCTTCTTGTACCCGTTAGAAACATGCATATCCATTGCTAAAGCGTCCAAATGAGAATAAAGTGATCCGAGGAACAATGAGCCCGGAGGAAGAACTTCACCCTTCGCCAGTCTTATAGCAATCTTGACAAGGTCATTTCTAATAGTCTTCTTTCCAGAACCGTCATCAAATACATCTCTGGATAGCCATAAAGACAGGAATGCAATCACACTGAGCTCATCCGGCTCCGGGTCTGCCGGGGACCACTCCAACACCCACCAGGTGTAAAAGCATCTTGCATCTTTCTTCTCCTCCTTGCCCAGACTGTCGAATTCCTCCACCTTTCGAAGGATAGCGTTATAATTGCTTTGTTCCGCATCGAGAGCTCGTAAGAAAAACTTCCCGACAGAACAAGCGGGTTCATTAATGCAGCTACACTCTCCGGAGTAATAGTCATTTCTCCCCACCTAGATATGGCTGTGTGAGTAGAAATACGCCACCGAGAAATGAAGGTAATCAAACCCGCGATGTCTTTTTTAATTTCGAGGGTAACAGATGTCATGACCGCATTGAGAATTTGCGCTTTGGTCAAATTTTCCTTAATGCCCTTATTACTCAACATACATCTCATCCATCCTTCGTAAGAACCCAGTGGAGTATGGCAAGTTTTGAAGTCAATAGGAGAAGGCGGATATTGGTTTCTCTCGGAGACAAAATCTCATCACAAGTCTTTGAAGAAGAGAATGGATCGACTTAAAGTATTTTACGAACCGGAAAGCAAGACTATCTTATGGGAAGGATGTCTCTAATGTTCGGAAAAGGCGAGGTGAACAACTCATCATTGATGTTCGGCATATCTTTGAAGCTATCAACACTTCCCGACTTGGCACCGACATTATCTTGAAGACATATCGACAGAAGTTCTTTTCTTTTCTACCGCAATGAAATAAAAGACAGGAGTTAGAACTTGTATGAAAGCATATGAGAAGTGTAGTCACACACGGCAAGACACAACTCACACAATGGCCGGTCCAAACATCATACAAGATTCGATCAGTATTGATTTCAAGTTCTCGGTATAACTTTCAAGTCAGTCTGGTATTGGTTTCAAGTCCGGTACAAGTTTCAAGTTCGGAGTAAATTTCAGCCAAGCATATGTGAATAAGACCCATGTTCCGGCATACCCGGCGGGCCCGCATTCATTTATCCGCATGCATCACACGACTTTCTTTATTCATGGGAATCGTGTCTACGGGATTCAAGCCAAATGGTGGAGAAAGCTAAGCATGCACATGTCTTATAAAAGTGTTTACCTAACAAACTAGGGTTTTACTTTTCTCAAAAAAAAAAAAAAAAAAAAAAAGAGGAGACCGAAACTTACCTTGGACGAGCGGCAACTCCGACGGTGGCGGTTTCCGGCGGCGGCTCCGGCAGCAACTATTGGCGGCGGCTCCGGCAGCAACTATTGGCAGCAGCAAAGTCACGGACGGGAGCTGCTTTGACAACAAAAGAAAAAAAAAAAGAAAATTCGTGAGGAAAAAGAAAAGGGGTTTGGCTTCTTTTATAGACAAAAATTAGAAGAATCCCAATAGAACAAGGATACCTCTTTGTTTGGATTCCTCTTCTGATTCAAATACCCAAAGAAGGAAACCGGTCCCACCAAAGTATTCCACACAAGTGTGACGGCGTGGGAAATTGGCGGTCGGCCAACACTCTTCCGGGTAAACTCCTTTTTATCCTGTCTTTCTCACATATGTATGTCACCATCTCATGCCTACCACACAATAGTGTAACCATTATGTGCTAGGCAGGGGACTTAATGTTGATGGTGGATTTTTGTTTAAGGTTAAATTTGTAAAAAACCAGAAAATCATGCGCTGACATCTTGTAAAAGATAAAGCCGTTTATAAGTGACGGATACTCCTCACTTAATTCACCAAGAATGGAGCATGTAGCAACAATCCCATTACGTGAATACATGAAATTCCTCCAGGTTGGAGCATGTAGCAACAATCCCTTCTGTGAATTTCATATCGGCCTTGTATTTCTGTACTCATTATCGGTGTGGCATGACGACCGAGTGTTACTCTTACGAGTAACACGAACCTCCAAGCACTATAATGAATCATTATCGAGTGTGGCATGACGGTCGAGTGTTACTCTTACGAGTAACACGAACCTCCAAACACTATAATGAAACCATGTACGAAATACCCGTACGGGTTGATTCTCGGTGTGTTATACTAGCCCGAGCCCTCTCGGTGTGTTATACTAGCCCGATTGAGCCCCTCTCGGTGTGTTATACTAGCCCGATTGAGCATCCCAAGACGACCATATCAGTCCGGATATGATCTGATCGCAGTCATCCAACTCCACAAGCATGATTGGATGACCCAGATCAATTCCATCACCCCCAAGCAGGTATGGAATACACACAGGCGACCCCGCATGGTCGACCATTGGCCTTCGCTTGCTAAGAAACCGTCCATACCAAGCATTATGGACGGAAAACCCTAAATTAGGGTTTGCGGCATATTACATGTGCCGCAAAACGGTCTCAACCGTCCATCTTCGCAGGCATAGATGGAGGGTGTAGATGTAGACTCAAAGGGCCCGGAGCATGTCGACACAATCACCATATGACCGCCTACACACATGACCAGTCGGTCAAAACCAACCATGATTGGTTACAGCGAATTCGTCCGCCTGAAAGAGTGTGGTCGCACGGCTTTGAAAGCCAAAATTAGGGTTCAAGCCATCACGCGCGTCCATCTTCTCCGGCACGAATGGAGGGTCACAGATTAGATTAAGCAGGTCCGGTTATACCAGCATGACCACCGTGGGCCCATCTACCTCCTCATGCGGTCGGCCAAGGCATATCATGCCTGGTTAACCCAAAACGCCCGTCAAACTTGTGTAGTCGCACCTCCCAAATTGCAAATCGATCTCGACCACTCAACTTCACCGGACGAATTGGGTGGCTTAGATCACGTTTTCATGGGACGGCGAGACATGGGCGTGAACATCAGCCTACCATCTTCACGTCAAGCCAACCGGCCAAGATCGACCAAGCTAGGTCGTCTTGGAAAACGCGCCGGAAAAAAGTATGGCGCGCGGCTTCTTGCGGTATCAAACTCTTATCGCAAAATCGATCTCGACCACTCCTCTTTGCCGGTCAAATTGAGTGGCCCGGATCGCGCTTTCATGAGGGAACGGAATACGGGCGCCTACACCATCATGCCGTCAACACGCATGTATGGTCGGTCCTCTCAAAATCCTTCCCATGCTTGGTTTCGACCAAGGTCGAAGAGTGATGCTTGCGTACCTCTTTAAAAAACCTAATTTCATCACGGTCGCGGATGAGTGTCTCAAACATCATCTCATCCGTCCGACTTCACCGACTTGGTTATACAACCACGGTCGGGAGTTATTTGGTTAGTGAGGAGTCATTACCCATCACTTTACCACACCATAATGCGATACCAGCATAAAATACACACGATACTTCACAAGTATCGACTTCCGAATAACACGGTTATTCAACTCGGCGATTACATGCTATCTTTCGTGGATCCACGATCCACATTCCAGACATCAATCATGTCACAAACGGGGATACTTTGGGGTATTGGTCGGCGGTTTACAGCGTGCAGCGTGCAACGCGCCATCACAAGAACGTGTTAGGAAGTCATGGGCGGTTAGAGATGAACAGGAGAAGTGGGCAAGACTGGTCGTGTATTACCGACACACAACTTCACTACTCCATCATTCCACTACCTCCACTTCCCACGAGAAACGTGAATGAGGCTCAATGACTTGTATAAATAGGTTCTCCGCCTATTTCAAAAAAGGGACGAGAACAACACAAGTTCGGTCGACGAGAAACCAAGTGTTAATACAAAAACCGTATTCAAACACCCAGAGCACTGCTTGCATCAACCGTAAGCTTGCTCATCTTTTGTCACAAGTCATAAGCAAGCCAACACCTTCACAATCTCAACACCTTCTTCGCTTCCCTCCCTAAGATCAACCCCATCTCCTTCACTTTGTGACCGAAACAAGTCCGGAACGGCCATTTCTTGGTTTAGGCCGGACTTGCCTGATTGATCTCTCGAATCTACAAGCACTCACCGCGCAGTGCATTTGTTGAAGGTTTAGATTCATTCCTCATCCACACCCCAAATTACCAAATTCTGCAGGAGTAGTTTTTACCCATCAACAGGTGGCGAGAAGATTCAGAGAAGAATGAGGTTTGTGGAAGAACACCATGGCTGCTGTTGTGAAGTCAAGAATGAATGGGATGTCGTATATGGAAGAGATTGATGATGGAATTAGGGTTCTGGTGATTTCTGTTGAAGGGGTTTGAAGATTCAAATGATGTTGAAGTAGCAAGGACTTATGGCTGGAGCTGAGGTGGTCTTGCAGTAACAGGTTGAGGAGGAGTTGGTTGATTACAGGGAACTGTGATGTTGGGCTAAGAATTGCAGGCCGCTACTGCAAAGAAGCTGCTAGACTGGAAAGTTCACAGACACGGTGTTGGTAAGATGTAGGTGTTCTCATTGTTGGTGATTGAAGTGGGTACAGGTTCTGATGAGTTTCACTGAGATGCTGCGAAGTTGGGTCTGTGAAAGAAGAGTTTTGCCGAGAATGGAATGGAACTGGTGGTAACTGCAATGAGTGTGTTACAAAGGTGCAGGCTAAAGTGACATTGCTGGTGAAGTTCAAGTACTGGGTTGAGCTCGAATTACAGCGAGACTAATGGAGTAGCAGATTGTCTTTATTCTTCGTTAATAGAACTGGTGGAGTTGCAGTGGTGTTGAGACTGCTGGTTTGATTGGAGTTATGTGTCTATTTTGAATGTTGGAATTATACAGGGAAGGAGTTGTAATGGATGCGATTTGAGTTGCTGTTGTTAAGTACAATTGCAGGGAAAGATGGAAAGTAGGTGGAAGCTGTTGATAAATGCAATGCAGAGCTGAGGAGGAGCACAAGCTGGTTAGTTGCAGTGAAGGCATGTTGCTCTGAAGTTGCAGCTCAGGTGAAGCTGGAGCTGTGCAGTGCAGTTCATGGAGGAGAAAGCTTTGGGTGCAAGCCAGTGCAGGATTGCAGGTCATGAAGTCACGGGAAGTTGCGGTGCGACTTAAGTTTCTTTGGAGACTTGGTAGAAATAAATTGCGGGAGCATGATCGTTTGTAGTTGCAACGAGTGGCGGCTAATGTCTTGAGCGAGGGGAAGAATGGAGCTGGCATATGCTGCTTCTGAGATTTGAGGAGGTTACAAGTCTGAGTGGTTATGCTGGTGGAATGGATGTCTGGGAAATGAAGTGAATGGTGGATTGGATGAATGCTACATATGAATGATAGATGCATGCTAGGATGATTTGTGCCAGTTAGACCCTGGCTCATGCCAAGCTCAGTCAGACCAGACTACACCCTGACAGACCCTGACTCTCCCTGACTCGGTTTGACCGAGTTGAATCGAGCTGACCGAGATGACTCGGTCCTGACCCGTTGACCGGTGGCCGGGTGGACTTTGCCGGCCACCTGAGATATATTTCCGGCCGATTTCCGGGCGTAATCCCAGTTTTCCGGCGAGCGTTTTTGGGACATATTTTTCTGCACGGGTTTCTCTCCATGGTGGGCCGGGTGAATTTCCAACTAATGGACTTTGAAGACAAAACCTAGTTTTGGAAGGAGAAAAAGACTACAAAAGGGAAGACTTCGACAATTTTTTGGACACCACGTTTTATTATTCTTTTTGCCTCTACTTTTGTTCTAGGGTTTAGAAACATGAAACTTCTCTTTCTTCTTGTTATGAACTCCATGAATATGAGCTAGAGTTTTTATTATTGGTTATGGAATAAGTTGAATTTCCAAACATGAGTTTTTGTGCAATAAATTAGTTTTCTCTCATATTATCGTTTATGATTCACCATGAATATTGTTACATGATTTGAATGCTTGTTAGTCGAGTCGCGAGTCGGTTGAGTTTGCTTTCATCTCTATTGCTAGATTAGGGTTATTATACGCAAAAGTGATAATTCCGGATTGCAAGTAGCATAAATATGATTATAGTCTGTAGTGATATATTCTTATGATCATATGTGAGTTATAACCTTTGTTAAATCGGATTAGTGCGCTTTCCACGTTCGATTGCTTTGATTGGCCTGATTTCATAGAACTTAACGCATCTAGGGAATTAAACTTGATTAGTGCTTTTACACGTTAGGTTGTTCCTTTAGGTAGAATTCATATTCGCATCTTTTAATGTGTTTGTTGATGACACGAGGAGGTTTGCGGGATATTCTTGCGATCAAGGTATTCTAGGGTCTTTGATAAAAGTTGAGATTAAAATATCAATTCTAGTTATTGTGGTGAAACCATGTTTGTGAATGAAAACGAAATCCGTAACCAATACTTTCTTGTCCTTGATTTGATTTGTTTGCTTATTTCTTTATTTGCTTTTATTTTATTACATAAAATCAGAAAATCCTCGGTGTTTTATATAGGAAACCATAACATATTGACAACCTAGACCTCTCTGTGGGATCGATCCTTTCTTGCCCTTGCTATATTTATATTTTGAGTAGTAAGAAAGTGTAATTTATTTTTGACGCTTACGACCGCGATCACCTACTATCCCCAATGTAGCAATTCACTTTGCCACATGCACTCTTCCACCTGATGCTATCATGTTGCTTTAGCTTTCATGAAGATTTCTTCAATAATGGCCACATGCCATCTTTATGCATCACCACTACTTTGTCCCTCTTTTTCCATGCATCTATGAGTCGCCTAATTTTGCATTTCCAACCGCATCATGCATCTTGGACATGTCCAAATCTCATTTGGCTCATGCTATTGTTGCATACATGGTATGCCAATTAGCACTCAAATCTTGACACAAACTTGTGCACCTTTGCACAACTCGAACGGACTTAACTTGGTGACTCTGAGCATCACCATAGAGCTCAGCAAAGTCATATCACTCAATGACTTTCGCGGAAAATTATCTTGGACAATATTAACAAGGCACTATCCTTGCAAATGAGGCGCCACTGCCTACGTTCCATGAAGCAAGAATGCCACATTCTTCTTCAAACTTGGAACTCATTTTACTGCCCATGCACAACTGGTTACTCTTGTCTTTCCCCTTCGCCAAAATCAACTTGAGTAGCGACAATTGTTGATTTGCAGTTGACAAGAACATCCACTTGTGGTTATGATCAAATGCAGGTCTTTGGACACCCTTGTCCAAGCATATTGATCCCACTCATAAACCAGGTGCAAGCACACTCCTTGTGCTCATCTAGCATCAACGAAGAACTCTTTGCAAACACAAGACCGTGGTGTATCGGTTTTCCCCTAACTTGCGCTTATTTCTTCAGCCTTTCCATAAGCTTTATGCTAGATAAGAATTGGCCATCAAATTCTTCCTTCATGGAATCACATTGCCACAAACATGCTGGTTCGCAACAAGACTTTGCATTACCACCAAGGTACATGCATTCGAGAGAGATAACTATTATCCTCCATCAACTGGCTACAATGAAAAAACCTTCAATCTATCGCATAGACATGTTCTTCATCTTCTTTGCCACTGCAAAGGCCATCAACTTCTTTGAGTTCAGGAATTTTCGCAAAGTTCCCATTACCACACATGTAATGTACTCGTTACTGATAACACTACGAAATTATGCATTCCCAATGCATCATCTTCGTATACTTGTGAGAAACATGGAATTTAACACCTGATTTGCACCATAGAAGTCAGCATACTCCTTAGTTTTGTCATGCCATCACTTGAAAACCCGGTTTTCAATGATTCTTGCGCGTTCGTCTAACACTTTGGGCTGGAATTTTGACACCTTTGTCATAAACTTTCGTAGCCTGCTGCTACTTCAAGCTTCAAGTTCATTCCAATTGATCTTTCCACATAAGATCAACTTCTTCTAGTCTCCATACTAGTGAAACCCAAACAATTCACCACTGAATTTGACAAACAAATGACACCAACTTGAGTAAAAAGAGAGAAAAATCAGAAACTGTGTCCCCTAACACAGCTCTGATACCTGCTGTCATATGCCCATTTAATCGCCTAAAATTTTCATGGGACATGACCAGCAATGATTGTGGTTCAGTGAATCAACTTCACCTAAAATCATTCAGCCTTGCATACTTGCATCAAAGTACGCATCTGCCTTCACTCATAAGGCATTGCACAACGAAAGTCTTTTCTTCTTTCTCTCTAACTCTTCATGCCCCCATAAGCATAAGAGGTTCTGCCATGTACTTAACCAATTCTCACACAACATCAGCAACATAATGAACACAAAGATATACTGCAACAAACCCATTTTATTGCACTAAAGGAATATTACAAAACTCGTCCATCACATGGACCAAAAACAGGCCATTCACCCTTTTGGTGAATGCCTAACTCTCTCAAACATGAGACTAACTCTCCTATGTAAGACTACTGATTTTCCTACTCCTTAGGACTATTTATACAGTGGTTACAATGGCCAAAACCGTGCACAACACTTGCATACGCATGGAACAACCATGTGTCCCATCAGGTAGTTCCCATAACCGCCAGCTCACTTTTCCAACCACTACCTTTTGTGTTGTCAAGCCAACAGATGCCACACCTGTTCTTGGTGGTTATGAACAGCCCACATGGTTATAAACTTCCTCTATAACCGTTCTACCTTGTCTCACTTCATTGACATGCTCGCAAAGACAATAACCAACTCCTAACCTTCACTTGAGCCGTATTACACACTTGTTGTGCCATACTAGATTCTGTCTTGAACCAACGTTCAGATCTCTTGGCCCTGCATGTTTATCATTCCAAACTCATGCACGGACAATCCTTATGCTTCAAATATCGAGGCCAGCTCCTTAAGCTCACTCTAGTTACTCATGCGTCATATATGCTTCACTTCGCCAATTAGCTTGACAACAGCAATGCAACTCTTGCATTACCAACTTGTTTGCACTGTTCAGACTTTGGCCCCGCCTTGAACTAATGCATAGACTAACTCTTAGTTTATTCCACTCTTCTTGCATCATCCTTGAGTTTGGGCCAACTCAATTCCATGGATATGCATCGATGCCAACATCGCATGTTGCATCTGTCAACTTTGGCCATGTCTTGCCAATCCTTCAATGAAGCTTCATTGTGTCGGCCAATAAGCTTCATCACTTAGCCAAATGTATTTACAATGTAGTGCTGCACTTGCACTACATTGGCCCTGTGGGTTTATGCCATCCTTGACACTTGACAGTCTATACAGTAATACCGATATTATGGCTTGCGTTGCGCTATTATAGCTTACGTTGCGCTATTATGGCTTCACATTGCACCATTACGACGGAGTACTGACTTGGCCTGCAACTCTGTAACGCGTAATCATTGTGCGTCACTTGCAGTACCGTAACAGTTATCTTTTTTTTTTCCCTTTTCTTGGTAGTTGTCGTTCTTTTAGCTGCAGTATAATAGTGATGTACAAGATTTTTTTTCAAGTTTTTAACTGGATACGGATGATGCATTGAGCCTCATACCAGTTTCTTCAACTTTTCATAAGTAACGGAAGAAGTTTCTTCTCTTTTTGATCTCCCAGGATCAGAACCATAAGAATCATTAACTTAACTTCCATTATGTTCTAAACCTTGAATCCTTTATCATCAAAGGTAGTTAATAATATTTATCCTAACTTTGTGAAATATTTCATGAAAATTAATGCCATAATAAACCTGTCTCAGCATACATCTCCAAAATCAATGATAAACCATTACCATTAATTTGATGATTAGATTGTTTGAGGTGGTGATAGTATTTGAGGTGTCAATTCGATGATGATAAAATTGTTGCTTGTCTTTTAAAATTCTACCATCCATACATTATTTCACCAGTTTGATCAATACCCAATTACTGTGTCACACAATATCAATGGGTATTTTAGCATTGTTTGACTAAATTCATCAGCAACCAATCAGTATTTCAAAAAATTAGTTGGTACCCAAAATATTGTCCACCTAAGTGCAAGACCAAGATTACCGCCAAAAGCAAATCAACTTACTTTTCATCATGAACCTTGCAAAGATTGATAGTATTCATGGATTAGAAAATTAAGTTTTCGTCGATACTTCGATAAGCCATAAATTTTGTTAATGAGTTGCGTATTTTCTCCAATGCGGAATATGTGATTTGAGGGATTTCTGAAAAAATTTGTAGGAGTCCCACATTCATGGAGTTCATTATCATCTCTTCTCCCTTTTTTTCTCGTTTCCTCTTGCATTTCGTCTGCGGCTATTAACCTGAGAGTTTAACCGTTTATGTATTCTCTCTGTAAACTACGGTAGCTGAAAAAAATGTGAAAGAAAAAGCCTAACTCTGATAAAAACATAAGAGTTTGGTGACGCCAAAAGTAGCCAAATGTCTTGCTTACATGCTGCTAGATCAAAATATTTTCCTTGTTTGTGTGAACTTTATTATAACAAAATGAAAACAAAAAGAAAAGAAAATAATTAGCCATCACTTCCATATCTCTCTTTCTCTTTCTCTCCTTAATTATGTTTCTTCTAAAACAACAAAAGAAAACTAGAGCCTTTTACCTATCATTTTCATTGGTTATTCTCAATCTCATGATTTTTATATACAAGAAGATAAAAATAAAATCGTTAGATTTATTATTTTTGGAAAAAGGTGTTTATGCTTGCAACAAGATTTGTGGATTGTTATTTGAGGTAGGGGGTTTCTACCTAATATCAAAATCAAAACCTATTTTAGCATTAAAATTATATTAATTTATTTTTGATTTGCATGCTAATAATCATTTTATTTGTTTTAAATTTAATATTTTATTTTTCTTGTGTAAATTGATTTATTTATGAATTTTATGTATTGATTATTAACCATTATTGTTAATTTATTCTAGATTTTTATTTTAATATTTAATCTAGGTGGTAATGTTTTTCTCAATATAGAAATTATATTAATGCTTATTTATTGAGTTTTGGGTTGTGAAAATGGATTTGATGCATTATACTACTAGTAAATGAAATTGAGTTTTGATTTGTGAAAGTGAATCTAAGTCGAATGGGTCTTATATTGATTAAGAATTTTGGAAATTTGAACAGAAAAGAATTAATTGAGTAGTTTCGAAAAGAAAAAAAAAAACAAAAAGAAAAAAGAAAAGAAAAGGAGATTGTTGAATTGTCAGAAAGTCCAGGACAGCTGGCATTCTTTCGAGAGGCCGTTCTTCGGAGCGGTTGGGTGGTATCCGGAACAACCCTGACAACTAGATAAAAATCTAGAATTTTTGGTTAATGATGTTGAGTAAGAAAATGTTAAGTAGTTGTGGTTGAGAATGACGTAAGTGTTGTTGAGAATTTTCGTGCATGATTTTAATTATTGTATATGTTGCATTTGTTTATTTTTTCGATGCACTATATTATTTTTGGAAACTTCCTACTGGGCCGTGGTTTGCTCACCCATTTTCCTCCCTTTCCACAGATAATGAAGAAAGACTAACCGTAAAAGAAATTATTATATATCACGGGGATTTGGGTATCGCGTTTTGAATTTTATCGAGGTGTTCGTTGGTTTCAGTTGTGTACATTTAATTATGTAATAATTTTATAGTTTTGAAATTTCAAAAGTAACATCACATTTCATATAATGTAAAATTCATTTTAGTTTGGATTCTTTATTAAAATGTTTTTGAACGAAAAATCTGGTCCTACACGAGTGGCAGTCCGGATATTTGGACTTGCTAGCTGGATCGGACCCGACACACAAGGTCGAATCCGTGTCCGCTGGAAGTCCAAATATCCGGATTAAGGTATTAATAGTGTAATATCCGGTATTTTTTGTCATTGAATTTCGGGACGATTTCTTTTTAAGGGGTTAATAGTGTAACACCCCGTAATTTTATTAACATGATTTTGGCGCCTAAAACCCTATCCATATTTCTTATTCGAATTTTGAATCCAAAACTTAATTTATAAATAATAAATATTTAATTATTAAATGAGTATACTTATGGTTGGAAAAATAAAATAAAATAATAAATGTTAATATTATGTTCTTAATATCTCTTGCATATATAAACCATTTAATTTATTAGGATTTAATTAATTATGGAAACAATAGGTGCAGTGATTGATAACTACATATCATTAATTTTAGACATTTTTCTCAATATTAGTAAAAGGATTTATTATTTTAGCTAGCTAATTGTAACATAGATTTTAATACATATTAAACTAAAAATGGAAGATTTGAGCTATTTTGACAATTTAATGATTTGACTCTTAAGAAAAATATTTGTGCATACTAATTTATATATATATATTTGTATTTAAGTTTATAATGATAAATTAGGAAATCTATTGATTAGTACTCATAATGTAAAATTAGAGAAACTTTCCTTATTTACCTGTTTAATTGATGTTACCAAATTAAAATAATTTTCTTTAATATACAAATATGAAATTATCTTAGGTGTATAATATGTATATTTGGATAAAATAGAATCATTATTATATTTGGATAAAAATCATTATTATCGTTTTTCTTTCCTCTCGTTATTTTTTTCCCCTCTCGTTCATCACCAGCAATTTTCTTTGTGGGGATTGCAGCAACAGAATCAAGGTTAGTTTTCTTCGATTTTTCAGCATTTTTGGTGCTTCAATTAGGTCTTTGTACCCTCGTTTTCACTGATTGTAGAGGGGATTTTGTCGATTAGAGTTAGGGTTCTGTTTTTTCCATTCAGGGTTCTGAAACCTGTTTTTCTCAATTGGTAGAGGGGGTTTTTGAAATTGTGAGTGATTTTTGTTTCGGAATCAGTGTTGTAGTAATCTGTTTCTATGTTTTTGTGATTAGTTCTTTTTTTTCCTTAATTTCTCTGTAAAATTTTGTGCTTTCTTAGCACATGAACCCCAGTTTTTCTTCGGTGTTATTGACAACGCAGTTTTAGGATTTGGGTAAATTGAATTGGGGTTTTTTTTTAAGTAATTTGGAAGAATTGGAAGTAGGGGTTCTGTGGTTGATATGCAGTTGTGGGTTTTTCTTCAGTGTGTGTTTGCTGAAAATTGAATTGGGGGTTTTCTTTGAGCAATTTGGAAGAATTGGAAGTAGGGTTTCTGTGGTTGTTCTGAAGTTGTGGGTTTTTCTTTTGTGTGAGTTTCAAGAAGCAAAATCAGTGGTGCTGAATTTTGTGAACTTGGATCCTGAAGGGGGTTGTTCTTTTGTATGTGTTTGAAGATGCAATTTTGTATTTAGGAATCTGGAGAGGAGTTTCTGAGTGATTGTTTAGGAGACTCTGCAGATTCTGAAGTTTGCTTTATGGTTGTTTTACCATCCTCTGTAAAGGTGCAATTAGTGTTTTGTTGTATGGTATTTTGAGTTTTCAGTGATGTTGAAACCTTAAATTCCCATACACTAAACTCTAATTTTTATTCTTAACTTGCGATTTATTCTTGAGTTGCGACAGTTTGCAGTAAAGGTTAGTTCAGTTATTTCTTCATCATCCTGTGAAGATGTCGTGTACTAGATCAAGATCTGTATCTTCACAACCGAGCACAAGATCAAGTCCTCTATCTTCACAATCTCTTGTGGGTTCATCTAGTGCAGTGCAGGTTGTATCTTCTACCAATTCTCAAGCTCCATCAACTGGCGTAGATAATGATCCTGATGATGACATATACTGCCATTGTCCTTTCAAGCACTTCGATGATGCCATGATGGTGTAAGGGGAAGGGGTTACGTCAAAACCTCCATCCTCAAGCATATACATGATCGACACTACCCAAACACCAAATATAGTTCTGTCTGTCGGGATAGAATACACACAGTGGTAAGTGTATACATGGCCTGGGAAAGGATTTTGCGTCAATTTCATATGTGGTTGTGTGTTCCATGCATGCAGGTTTATTCTTGGAAGAAGCCCTGCAAAGATCATGTTGGTGGAGTTGTTTGTGGCCCTTTTAATGGCAGAGGCACAGATTTTCTCATCTACGATGCTGATAAACCCACACCACAAATTCCTGCATCTCTTGTGCAAGCCAGGTCTGTAAGTGACAATAACATTCCTGCTTCTTCCGGTTCAACCGTTGAAGATTCTTCTTTGAGTTTATTAGTGGATATTCTCAACCTGGTTTACCAGAAATAGATAACAACTATCTCCAGCATTCCTCCACAATGCAGGCTTAATTTCTCTCGAACCCTAAAATTCTCTCTAGATAAAGTTATAGCCCACCCCAAGGATTTATGTTCTTGGCTTCAGTTGCTCCTATTGCCTATTTGCACACTAACCTTTACTTTACTAAAAGTTCCAAGGAGGAGAGGTCTGGCAACAGGAAAAGACTTCCAACTGCTTCAGTAAATCAGGCCTAGCCAGATGGAAGGAACCATAGGGTTGTGTTGCTTTGTTACAACAAGTTCTGCAAGAACATATGGAGGTTCAAAAGAGCAGGAAACAGGGTAAACAGAAACGGAAAACCAATGCTCAGGCTTGCAAAAAGAAGCTCAGTCATAGTCACTATACTGCGGCTATTAGGATCTTATACTCTAATGGTGTTTCTCATGATAACCCAGACACCCTATACCAACTACAGCGGAAACAACCTCATGCACCCTCCCCTACTGTCCCTATAGACACTATTACGGCTGCATCTGTTGTTTTGGGTAGTCAAACAGTGTTGAAGGCTATTCGGAGTTTTCCTAAAGGTACCTCTTGCGGTAGAGATGGTCTCCATGCTCAACACTCATTGGATGCATTGAGTGGTCCTGCAGCGGCAGTTTCTGAAGAACTACTCACTTCAATTGCTGGTGTTGTTAATTTGTGGTTATCTGGAGTTTGTCCTGCTGTGTTAGGGCCATATACTGCCAGTGCACCTTTAACCCTATTGCTTAAGCCTGATGGTGGACTCAGGCCCATCGCAGTAGGGACAATTTGGAGGCGACTTTGTTCTAAAATTGCAGCTACCACAGTTGGAAGCGAAATGGCCAATTATCTTGGTGATCATCAATTTGGCGTTGGGATCCTTTATGGTGGCGAAAGCATTCTTCACGCTGCCAATCGGATGTTAGAACTGAAAGGTACACAAAATACTATCACTATGATGCTTGTGGACTTTATAAATCCCTTTAACTTAGTGGATATGACAACCTTAATTAAAGAGGTGAGGGTTAGATGTCCTAGTATAGCCAGGTGGGTTGAGTTCTGTTATGCTCAACCTGCAAGACTATATTACAACGACTCTATTCTTGCATCAGTTCAAGGAGTGCAACAAGGAGACCCCCTTGGACCACTTCTTTTTGCCTTGGTTCTACATCCACTAGTTCGCAAAATTGCTACACACTGCTCCTTGGATATGCACTCTTGGTATCTCGACGATGGCACTATCATAGGAGATATTCTGGAGGTGTCTAAAGCTCTCAAAATCATTCAGCAAGAAGGTGCTTCACATGGGCTACATTTGAACATCAGGAAGACGGAGATTTTCTGGCCTGTTGTAGATCCAAGAAGCCTCATGGCAGATGTCTTCCCTGTGAATATTAGTAATCCCTCTAATGGGGTTAAACTTCTTGGAGGGCCTGTTAGTCTTGACATCCAATTTTGCAGTGATATGGTCAAGTTCAGAGCCGATAGAACTGTCCATCTGATGAACTCTGCAAAACAGTTAAAGGACCCACATAGTGAACTTTTGTTACTTCGCAACTGCACTGGTGTCTCAAAACTATATTTCACTCTTCGCACTACTAACCCTCAAGTCTTACCTGCTATTACAGAACATTATGATCAGCAACTAATGGGATACTTACAGCATATAGTTACCGATGATGTAGCTGGTTTTGGTATTCTTCAGCAAAGACTTGCTACACTTCCATTTAAAGACGGAGGATTTGGGGTCTATACAATGGCTGATACCAGCCATTACTGTTACCTTGCATCACAAATTCAAACACAACATTTGCAGAATATTATCCGTAACTCCATTGACACTTCAGAGACAATCCATAACTACCAATATGCTCTCAATAAATACATGCAGGTTTGCAGCCTCTCCACTTTCAACACCAACTCTGTTGCCCCACATCCCATGAAAACTTTTGCAACACAGTATTTCGATCTTGTTAAGAGGGAACTACCAGCCAAGTTTACTTTGACAACAAGAGACGCAGTTTTGTGGCAAAGTAATAAGTTGGATCATGCTATGGACTTTCTGAAAGCGATTCCCATTTCAGGCCTTGGACAATCTCTTGGTACACGTCAGTTCCATTCCGTTGCTCAGTACAAACTTCGTATTCCATTATTTCCTGTAGCTGGCAAATGCTCATGTTGTGGACGTGTTATGGATGTTTATGGGGATCATGCCCTCCATTGTGCAAGCGGGGTTGGTATAAAGTTTCGGCATAATGTGGTGAGGGATATTGTCATGGATATTTGTTACAGATCAGGTGTCGCGGCTGGGAAGGAGGTAGCTTTGGGCTTTTTGTCTGACAACAACAATGCTCTCAAGCATGCTGACATCCTCATCTACAATTGGGAAAATGCAAAAGACACCTGCTTTGATGTGACTGGAGTTTCACCTTTCTCGAGTGGAGTGATTCGCAGCTTCACACCAGGCCACGCTATCTCCCTAGCAGTTACTCGCAAGTGTAACTAATATTTGGACAAGTGTGCGTCTCAAGGGTACCGTTTTTGTGCCTTAGCTTTTACTACTTTAGGTGAGATTGGAGATGACTTTGTTTACCTGTTAAAGAGATTGAAGAATTGTTTGACCAACTACGATGCTAACAACAAAGTAGGTGGTTTGCTTTTCCATAGGATAAGTTTGGCTATCCAAAAGAGTGTTGGCGCGCAGATTGTCGCCCGACTCCCAACCATTCATGTGTAAATAACTCTTTTTGTTTCTCTTAATAAAAGCCTTGAGTGGCGTCTCTTTTATTTATTAATAATAGAAAGAATAATTTTACTTAATTAAGTGTACATTTAAACAAGATTTTATTTTCTTTAGTAAGTTTGAATTAATAAATAACATGCATGGGTTGTCACTTTATTTATTATAGGAAATAAAATTTAATTGGGGAATAATATTTAAATCAATGGGTTTTATTTGCATGTGGTTAGTTTGATTAAAAATGTTGCCTAATCAGATAAAAGAAATGTCGACTCTATTTGTCTATTTTGTTTGTTTGTGTGAACTTTATTATAACAAAATGAAAACAAAAAGAAAAGAAAATAATTAGTCATCACTTCCATATCTCTCTTTCTCTTTCTCTCCTTGATTTTGTTTCTTCTAAAACAACAAAAGAAAACTAGACCCTATTACCTATCATTTTCATTGGTTATTCTCAATCTCATGATTTTTATATACAAGAAGATAAAAATAAAATTGTTAGATTTATTATTCTTGGAAAAAGGTGTTTATGCTTGCAACAAGATTTGTGGATTGCTCTTTAAGGTAGGGTTTCTACCTAATATCAAAATCAAAACCTATTTTAGCATTAAAATTATATTAATTTATTTTTGATTTGCATGCTAATAATCATTTTGTTTGTTTTAAATATAATATTTTATTTTTCTTGTGTAAATTGATTCATTTATGAATTTTATGTATTGAATATTAACCATTATTGTTAATTTATTCTAGATTTTTATTTTAATATTTAATCTAGGTGGTAATGTTTTTCTCAATATAGAAATTATATTAATGCTTATTTATTGAGTTTTGGGTTGTGAAAATGGATTTAATGCATTATATTACTAGTGAATGAAATTGAGTTTTGATTTGTGAAAGTGAATCTAATAAGTCGAATGGGTTTTACATTGATTAAGAATTTTGGAAATTTGAACAGAAAAGAATTAATTGAGTAGTTTCGAAAAGAAAAGAAAAAAAGAGAAAGATATATATAACTTTGGTCAGATTAGTCACCAGAGAGATGATTTTATGTTACGAATTGCATATATATATATATATGCACGCCAGTGGTATTTGACTCAAAAAAAAAAAAGAAAAAAAAAAGAAAAAAAAAAGAAAAGGAGATTGTTGAATTGTCAGAAAGCCCAGGACAGCTGGCATTCTTTCAAGAGGCCGTTCTTCGGAGCGGTTGGGTGGTATCCGGAACAACCCTGACTGTAGTTGCAGGAAATCCTACACTACACCCCTCACTAGAATATACACAATTAAGTCATTTTAAGATGAATGATTATGATTTCTATTGATTGAATACTTGAATCTTTACAATATGAAATAGAAATGAGTAATAGAATTACAATCACTCTAAAACTTTCTCTCTCCTAAAGACTTGATTAACAATTCAAAAAGAACTCTCCCACAACAGGTTTACTCAACCCTTTATATAGTGTAGTACATAGTGGATGACAGCTAAGCTGTCCTTTATTTTCGGGAATGTCTTGCGAAATATCGCAAGAGTACATGTATCAATTCTCACGACACTCCTAAATTTCGCTGAATCTTCATATCTTTCTCATGTTTTGGCTGTCGTCATTCATTGCGTCATTTATTTTACTTCCCTGCGGCTCCCTCGCAATGTCGTCATTTATTAATCTCGCGAAGTATTGATGTCGTGATATTCTGATCCTACATCTTGCCTCTTCTCATGTCTTCTCTGCGAAGGAGAGAATGTCATGAGAACCAATATTTTGAAATGCCGCAATTGTTCATCAATTGTTCACCTTTATCTGTTTCACTTCCGTACTTTTACACGGAATTTATTACAAATGTTTCTTCTTCCACTCTTTTCTTGACACGTTTCTTTCAACCGTTTATTCTTGACCATTCACGTCCCATCTCGCATTAAATGCATTTGTTTTCTCGAGGATTCTTCTATCTATATATAGTTTTCTCACCCTTCTCTTCTTCTCTTTTATTTTCCTCTCTGCAACTTTTCTTCAACTTTCTTCCTCCGCAATCTGCGCTTACACTCTTGTAAATCTTCCCTTCTTTCTTTCTCTTGATCTTCAATTCTCTAATCATTCCCATACTCTAAAAATGGCTTCACTTGGTCGTATATATAAACCCCTTTTTAATGAAGCTCAAAAGAATTTACAGGAGAAGGGTTTCATCCTATCAACTATTCCTGATCAAGAATCTTCATCCATACTTTCTGCAAAGTTGTTTTCTGATCATCAGTGTGATGATCAGAAAATCATAATCTCATTTGGGTCAAATCCTCGCAGGCCTTCCCATTCCTCTCTACAATCCCGAGATGCCTTTATTCTATGAAATTCTTGCTCACAAGAAATTCTCATGAGCTATTTATCAACTAAGCGGTGATTGCATCCGTCTAATGCTTGAATTCGCCAACCATGGCGCTGGTAAGGGATCTTTATATCCCGATGATGTCAAAGATCCTAGATTCGCAAGTTTAGAAATAGTCATTTGATAAGATAAGTATCTTGTAGAGAACTTTTTGAAAACTATGAAGTAATAAATATGAGAAATGACAAATCTCGCTGGGGTGCTCGATTGAAGATAAAAGATAATATTTCCAGTGATAAGCTGCTTATGCAAGATATTGACCGGCACTCGGGCAAAAATAATGTTCCTCAGTACTCCAAAGATGAGAAGTGGTAGGTTGTTCCTCTATTTTTGAGCGGACCTTATATTGCAGGCTCTCATACACTCCCTACGAATCTCGCAAACTATCATCCTTGGGAATTTAAGTGGCCCGAGAAGGCAAAAGAGGTATACTTCCTATTTCAGGTTTGCTTTACGATGTTTCCTTCCTCTTATATTTACTAGACTTGTAAAATCTTCAGATTGCCAAATTGAAAAAGAGTTATAAAAGACGTCCAAAGGCGAGTACTCTGGCGATACTCCGATCAATCACGGATGAAGTAAGAAATACTTTCTTTTATTATTTTTAACAATATTGTTGCCTCTGTTTCTTATCTTCATTCGTGTGCGAAGGTTGTTGAAGAAATTAACATTCCCGAAGCTGCGAAGGTTAAGGGCAAGAATAAAATCACTCTTCGCAAGGATAAATCTTCTGCTCCATCTTCTAAAAAACGGAAAATCCATCCTTCTTCTCGTTCTAGTTCCCAAACCAGCGAGAGTTCTGACGAAGATGAAAATGAGGTTGATACCTCTTCTGTAAAGGAGAATCATTCGATCGAGTCTGCTATGGCGCAATTGTCTAGCGTCTTCTCCGATTCTATGCAAGGATTGGGAGATAATCATTTATCTGCTACTTGCGAAGCTCTCGCTAATATTTGCGATGCTCCCCTGCTAATGGATAATGATTCTTTTCGCGGGGTTTCCCGAACAATGTCTCCCAGCTTCTTAAATGCACTCAGTGCTTTGGTATGTTCATATCTCTTTATTTATCTGTAATTTCAATTATAAACCTTATCTTAACAATTTCTTTACCTTTCTTTATAGTCTGGGAGAGCTTCCTTTGTTGTTGCCTCAGACCTCGAGAAAAGATGCAACAATCTTGAAAAGAAAAATCTTCAACTTAAAGAGAAGATCAAAGAACTAGAAATTGAAGTTGCGACATCTCGCAAGAAGGATGAAAAAATTCAACAATTGGAAGTTGAGTCTTCTTCCCAAAAGGACAAAATATCTACTCTTCAAAGTGCTAATCAGCAACTCTATGGTATAATACCCTCCTCTTTTCTTCATTTCCACTTTGCCATTTATTTTTCTTTGCCTGACTCATCATTTTCGCAGACATTTATAATCTATCTGAAGAAGCCATCCTTATCCATTCATTCCCTGAACCTATGGATGATGATGCTCTTCTCGCTCACCTTAATGAATCTTTAAGTAGTTCTTCAAACAAGATTAACTCTCTCTCATTAAATGAACTTCGAACCAAATTTCATCTTTTAGAAATTGAACATAGGTCTAGTTTAGGTTTAGCCAACCGATTTAAACATTTATATCTTGACTCCCAGGAAAGTAATAATATTCTAAGGAAAAAGATTAGCAGCCTCATAGATGATAAGGATCGCATTGCTAATCAAGGTGCACAAGCATTAGCAAAATTCCAAAAAACTATTCTTGAAGTCCAAATTGAACGAGATGAATCTCTTCGCCAAAATGCCATACTTAATGAGCGAGAAAATCAAATTCGTTCACTTCTTGTCATAAATAATGATGATGAATTCGCTTGGGCTGCGAAGGTTCTAGATAATGCGAATAACTTAGGTGTTAACGTCGGTCTTCATCTTTGAGCATAATGCCTTGGTTAAAGATATGATTTCTGACAGAGAAGGTTGTTTTACTATTCTTCATTATTTTTCCGCTTTTTTTTACAAAACTGTTATTAAGCTGCTAACTCATTGTCATTTGTTCACAGAATCTGAGAAGAGGTTTCAAACTAGAATCAAGGAACTTGAATCTGAGAAAGCACAACTCGCAAGAAACTTCTCTCTTCGCAATGACAAATATTCTAAGATGAAGAAGCAACTACAAACTACTGTGGCGAATTTTAATAATGATGCTATTCGTTTTCGCAACCAAACTATTGAACAGATTTGCAATGATCACAATATTCCTCTTTCTTCATATCCTTGTCTTCTCGATGAAATTCCTGAAAATATGCCTTGCTCAGATGTCTCTGATAGTGATGTAAGCGAAGAAGAAGAATCTGATAAAGAATCTGATGAAAAAGAATAAGTTGCTAGATTGTTCCATTTTCCTTTCTCTTCTTGTGATATTTGTACATTTATCCTTCTAACCTTCCATTTTGTAATTTCTTACTGTAAATCTATCATATGAAAATAAATAACAAGTTTTTATTCTAATCATTCCCATACTTTCCTCTGTTATTTATTTTCACATGAGAGAAATTAAGTCGACAATCTTTAAGTAATGATACTTCTTAATTTTGCAACGATGTTCTTTGATTCTCCACAAATAAATGAAGAAATATAATCGTATTCGCAAGCTTGTTTGCTTACTCAATTTCTTGTGTTATCTTATCATCATTTATGTTGAAATTCATCATTGCGACAAAATCGCAGGACGTCGTTACATTTTTATGTAATGACCCATTGATCTTGCCTTATCATTGTTTTTGTGTGGTCTTATTTTGCCTTCCTAGTTAAAGGTCTTATTTTGCCACCCATCATTTTGCATCAATATGACAGGTCTAAATATTCTCGCGAACATAAAATCCCATGACATTGACGTCTTGCGACAAGATCGCAGGACGTCCTTACACTTTCATGTAATGACCCATTGATCTTGTCTTATCATTTTTTTAGTATTTTTGCCTCTACAGAATATTTCATTTGCGACAATATGACATGCCTAAATGTTCTTGCGAATATAAAGCCCCATGACATTGCCGTCTTGTGACACTTATCAGCTCCCTAATGGAGGGTGCCGCCCTTATCATCTCCCTGGTTTCCCCTTCAAGGAGGCGTACATCGGCCATACAAGACTAGCTCCTCCCATCCGGTCTTAACAACAACTGTTGTTTTCGCAGCCTCTTATCCCTTATACCTATAGGGTTTATGGTTACGAGACCGCACCCTAAGTGGAGTTTTCTTGGCCGAAAAGCATGTGCCAAGACTTGCCAAGAATGGCCGAGACACTTCAAATGTCCCAGGCACTCTTGGCTCAGCCGTGTACCTCGGCGCCTTGAGCATATACTGACTCCTTGGAAGAGACCCTCGGGCATCCAACCAGGGCATAACCTTATATATATAGTTGGAAATCCAAGGTATCTCTCCCGGATAGGCTTTCATGGGCCCCAAATTTTCATGACTCGGAGTTCCGGGCGGTGTAACCTTTTCCCTGAGCCATGTCAAGAGATACCCCCTTATATGACGCACTTTAGGTCTTACATTTGCCTCTTGCGAAATATCATTCGCGAACTAGGGTGTAATTCACTCACTCTTTCATTTTTGTTAATTCATTCAATCCTTCATTTTTGCTTTTCTCTTTTTATTTTGTTTGCGAAGCTATCGCACAATCTTGCATTGTTTATTCATTTTTGGTTTTCTATTCTTCAATCAAATTTTCATACATTCTTGATAGCGAGATTCTCGCGTATTTCTTCTTCAATTACTGTTTCTTCCTCTTACTCTTGATATGCCTTTATCATTGATTTTGATAATAATGATTATTCATTTCTTACACTTTTTGCTCCTGCTGCTCTCTGCCTCTGCACCATTCAAACCTCTTAATGATTCCTTTCTATCATGATTTTCCACTGTTTTCATGCACTTGCTTCGCGATGTATCTTCACCTCTTGTATCTATGGTATCCACCATCAACCTTTCTCTTCTTTGTTCATCTTTTATATTTTGCTTCCAGCCCTTTCTTTTTGCAGCTCTTTCCTCGCAACTCTCCACATCAATCTCATAGCATTTTTGTCCTTCCATCCAGTCTCCCTTTATAACTCCAACACCGGTAGGATGAGGAAACTTTATACACTGATGATAAGTCGATGCTACACCCAGAATTTCGTGCAACCATGGCCTTCCGATCAATGCATTATAAGGGGACTCCACATCGACTACACAGAACAAAATTTCAGTTGATAATCCTTGCAAGGGTATTCTCATATGAACTTCTCCTTTAGGCTTATTCGATGTGCCATTGAAACCGTATATTTTATATGTCGAAGGTATCAACTCTTCATCCTTTCCACCTATAGTTTTGTAAGTATGGTAAAAAAGAATGTTTACTGAGCTCCCCGTATCAATTAATATTCTATTGATCGCCCAGGAATTTTCTGCTTCATCATCTTCGCCATCTACAGGTTTTGGATTAATTTCCAATTTTACAACCAATGGGTTATCATGCGTCTCTCTGCCTTCAGGAATCTCTTCTGCAGATGTAGGAGCAGAATATCGCGACATCAATACTTCACAAGATTAATAAACGACTATATTGCGAAGGCGTCGCAGGAAAGAAATATAAATGACGCAATATATGACGAAAGCCAGAACGTGAGAAAAATGTGAAGACTTGGCGAGATTTAGGAGTGTCGCAAGGAAAAATGTTTATAACACTCGCGACACTTCGCGAGTTATTCCCGAAAATAAAGGACGACTTAGTTGTCATCCACTGTGTATTACCCTATATAAAGGGTTGAATTAGTCTGTTGTAGGGGGGTTCTTTTAGAATTGTTAAGCAAGTCATTAGGAGAGAGAAAATCTAGAGTGATTGTAATTTCTTTAGCTCTGTTCTATCTATCCTTGTAAACATTTCAAAAAGATTATCAATAAAAATATATAATTATTCATCTTCAAATGGATTAAAAAAGTAAATTCTTGTGAGGGGTGTATTGTGGGATTTCCTGCAATTACATATGCGCTAGAAACAGGGAACGATTCTAAAAGATTGTGGCCGAAATTATCCGAATCAAGAAAATGAGAGAGAAAGATGTTAAATCAGATGAGGTAGAGGAGTTAAGAAACAAGGAATATAATGAAGATATGGAGTACAATTTAATTAATGAATTTCACGAAAATATCAGAGGAAGAATACATAAACGAGATTTTGAAGGAAAGAAGATTATAGATGAGGAGAAAATATCGTCTTTGAAAGAGTGGGAAAAGCAGAAAATAACATTTACAGCAGCTGAGGTACAAAAAGAAGGATTGAATCATACATCTCCATTAGTGATCACAATAAATGTATGCAAAAATGAAGAAGAATCGGCGAAAGCAGCGGAAGAATGGGCAATAAATAGGATTTTGGTAGACACAGGTAGTTTGGTGAGCATCATGTTTTACCATACTTACAAAAAAATTAGGATATAAAGATGAAGAAATGATTTCCCAGCGTATTATATCCATGGTTTTGGAAAATCTATAACAAGACCTAAAGGAGAAGTAAAGTTACGAATTCCGCTTGGAGAAATTGAAACGCAAGTGACAGGTGAGTGTAGTGGATATGGAATCGCCGTACAACATGTTATTAGGGAGGCCATGGGTACATGCAATCAAGGCTGTGGCGTCAACACTTCATCAGTGTATCAAGTTTCCCATGCCAACTGGAATTGGTGAAATCAGAGGAGATATTGATAAAGGGAGAATATATCATCAAGACGAAGTAAAGCATTATGAAGAACGAGTGAAGAAGCGAAGAGATCGTAAGAAAATGGTAAAAGCAGCTAGAAAAGAAGAAGAATTTAAAATTTACATGATAAGGGCAAAAGAAGGAAAAGGAATACCTAGCGAAATCTCGCAGAGTAAAGAAATGAAAGGACCAACCCCTATGGGAGAACCGAAAGCTAGCTACATCGCAGTGAGAACAAAACAAAAGAGGTGAATGTTGGGCGAAGAAGAACCCAAGGTGTTAAAAATTGGGACTAAAATGGAAGAAGATGAAGAAAGAAGAACTATTGATTTCTTTGCGAGACTATAAAGATATTTTCGCATGGGATATGGATGAAATGCACGGTATAGACCCATCGTAGCTTGTCATAAATTGGAAATTGACAAAAATATAAGGCCATTCAAACAAAGAATTAGGAAGATCGCAACAAGACATATCACCCTCAAATAGAAGAAGAGTTACGAGAAAATGCTAGATGCGGGAATCATTAGACAAGCAAAATATCCCGAATGGATAGCAAATATGGTTATAGTGCCAAAGAAGAAGAAAGGGATAAGAATTTGTATAGATTTTACCGATCTAAACAAAGCTTGTCCCAAAGATAGCTTCCTGTTACAGATATCCCGCAATTAGTTGAAGCGGCGAAGTTAGAAACGAAAGGATATCATCTCTCGATGGATATAAAGGGTACAATCAAATTCCTCTCGTTGAAGAAGATCAAGAACATCCGCTTTCTTCGCTCCAAGAGGATTATCTTGTTATACAAAAATGTGCCGTTTGGTTTTGCGAAATCTTTGGAGCAACATATCAAAGAATGGTAGAAAAGGTGTTCGCGAGATGGATACACAAAACGCTAGAGGTGTATGTAGATGATATGTTAATCAAAAGTAAGAAAGCAAAAGACCACATACGAGGATCTCGAAAGAAATTTTTGAACAAATGAGACATTTCAACATCAAAGTAAATCCAGAAAAATGCACCTTTGGAGTTGCATCGGGAAATTTTTAGGTTACATCGTATCAAAAGAGGGAATCCAAATCGACCGGAGAAAGTACAAGCGGTTCGCGATATGCCAACGCTGCGACGGTAAAAGATGTTCGAGAAGTTAAATGGGTTACTAGCTTCGCTAGGGAGGTTTATCTCGCGATCATCTGATAAATGTAAACACTTTTTCAACATTCTCAAAAAGGGATCAAAGTTTAGATAGACAGACGAGTGTGAAAAAGCCTTCCAAGGAATAAAGGAACATTTAATGGATATATCAATTTTACAAAAAAGCAGAACCGGGAGAAGAATTATTAATCTATCTTGCGACGACTTCGCATGCATTAAGTGCAGTATTGTTGCGAGTGGACGCAGGGGTAGAAAAACCAATCTACTACATCAGCAAAACTTTCAACGCCGCAGAAAGGAATTATTCAAAAATTGAAAAACTAATCTTGGCATTGGTTTACGCAATATTTAAGCTTCGCATATACTTTCAAGCGCACGTTGTTAAGGTAGTAATGAAAGTACCAATCGAATCAGTAATGAAAAATTCAAAAAGATCGGGGAGAGTTGAGAGATGGAATGCCCAAATAAGTCATTGCAAACTCAAATACGAAATATTGTCTTCACCAAAGTCACAAGTGGTCGCGGACTTTCTAGCAGAATTTCCTTTGGAAGAGGATGAACCAGTAGAAGAAACAATGGACGTAGATGAAGAACATGGAGATCCAAAAGATTTGTTAACTGAGCCGAATAGATGGTAAATATTAGTAGATGGGTCATCTAATGGAGAAGGTAACGGGATTGGAATTGTTGTGATATCGCCAGAAGGTAACAAAATGGCTTTTTCCTTCAGACTAGAATTTGCGTCAACCAATAATGAAATAGAATATGAAGCTATAATACATGCTTTGCGATTCGCAATAGAGATGAAATTGGAAAACATGAGGATTACCAGTGATTCACAATTGGCTATTCGCCAAATAAAAGAAGAATATACTATAAATGAACCATCTTTGCAAAAGTACAAGAAACTTGTTGATGAGCTGTCGGTGCAGATACCGAAAATAAAATGGAGACATATATCAAGGAGAAATAATAGACTCGCAGATGCTTTTGCCTTTATATCAAGTATGATGACAGATCCGACTGCGAGAAATATAAAGATACAAACACTTTTAGCACCGTCAATTAATAAAGAAGAAGAACAGGAAACAGATGTAATGTTAATAGAAGACGGAATACAAACGCTTTGCGAAGAGGATTGGAGAGCAGAACTTCATGCATACTTGACAAAAGGGGAAACACCAAGAAATAGATTAGAAGCACACAAATTAAAAAGCCGGGCAACAAATTATGAATTAAGAGATGGAGTACTATACCGACGATCTTTTAATGGACCTTCATTCAGATGTGTAACAAGGAAGGAAGGAGAAACCATATTGAAGATGTTGCATAGCGGGGACGCTGGTAATCATAGTGGTGGAAGATCTTTAGCATATAAAGCAAAAATGCAGGGCTATTACTGGCCATATATGCATGAGGACGCGAAACAAATATCAAGGCGTTGCGAAGATTTCCAAAGACATGGGAAGAAGATACATGCACCGGGAGCGCCATTAAATTCTTCAACAAGTGTGTGGCCTTTTGGAAAATGGGGCTTAGATATTGTGGGACCATTTCTACCAGAATGTGACAGAGAAGATATCTAATTGTCGCCACTGATTATTTCACAAAATGGGCAGAGGTGAAAGCGGTACAACACATTCGCGACAAGGATGTTTTTACTTTCATATTTGAGAACATTATATGCAGATTTGGGGTTCCAGCACAGTTGGTATCTGACAACGGGAAGCAGTTTGAAGGACAAAATATAGAATTGCTGCTTAATGCATTTCAGATACGATGTGGAAAATCAACTCCTCTATACCCGCAGGCTAATGTCCAGGCAGAGGCGACAAATAAAACAATCGCAGACATATTGAAGAAGAATTTAGAAGGATACAATAAAGGATGGTGCGAACAAGTACCCAATGCAGTATGGGCTTATAATACAACTAGAAGAGAAGCTACAGGTATGTCACCTTTTTGTTTGACATATGGGGTTGAAGTTGTGCTCCCGACGAGAGTTATGATTCCAACAACAAAGAAAGAAGCTTGGGAGAAAAATCTCGGTGTGGGTAATATTTTGATCAAATTAGATGAATTAGAAGAAAAAAGAGAAAGAGCACTACAACATATGGAGAATTATCGGCGAAGATTAGCCGAGAGAATATAATAAACGTGTCAAGATACTTGAATTTCAACCAGAGATCTTGTCTTTGCGAGAGACACCAATATATCAACGTGAAAGTGGTGGTAAATTGGCAAGAAAATGGGATGGACCTTATATCATTAAGGAAATAGTTGGCACGGGGGCATATAGATTAATGGATCCTGAAGGGAGAGATGTAGGACAAAGATTGGATAGACCATGGAATAGGTTGTATCTCAAGAAGTATTATCCATAATGAGATGGATGAAATGATATGAATTTGGATGAAATGTTTTTGCGTGAGAATGATGGTGAGATTAAATAAAACAAAGAAAGATTATGCGAATATCTCGCAAGCAATACATTGCGAGAAAATGAATGATTGAATGAATTAACAAAAATGAATGAGTGAGTGAATGGGACGAACCTTTATGGCGTACACCTTAGTTCGCGAATGATATTTTGCAAGAGGCAAATGTAAGACCTAAAGTGCGTCATATAAGGGGTATCTCTTGACATGGCTCGGGGAAAGGTTACACCGCTCCTGGAACTGAGTCATGGAGATTTGGGGCCCATGAAAGCTTATCCGGGGGAGATACCTTGGATTTCCAACTATATATATAAGGTTATACCCTGGTTGGACGCCCGAGGGTGTCTTCCAAGGAGTCAGTGTATGCTCAAGGCGCCGGGGTACACGGTTGAGCCAAGAGTGCCTGGGGCATTTGAAGTGTCTCGGCCATTCTTGGCAAGTCTTGGTATATGCTGCACTCGGCCCGAAGAAAACTCCACCTAGGGTGTAGTCTAGTAACCATAAACCATATAGGTATAAGGGATAAGAGGCTGCGAAAACAACTGGTTGTTGTTAAGACCGGATGGGAGGAGCTAGTCTTGTATGGCCGATGTACGCCTCCTTGAAGGGGCAACCAGGGAGAAGATAAGGGCGGCACCCTCCATTAGGGAGCTGATAAGTGTCAAAAGACGCAAATGTCATGAGGCTTTATTTTCGCAAGAGAATTTAGGCTTGTCATATTTGTGCGATGATCCTGAAGAGGCACTAATACTAACGCGAGGATAAGGCGAGATCAATGGGTTTTTGCATGAAAAGGCAAAGACGTCCTGCGATTTCGTCGCAAAAGACGGTAATGTCATGGGATTTTACACTCGCAAGAGTATTTAAACCCATCATATTGTCATGAGATAAAATATCTGCGAGGCAAAAATACTTAACAAATGATAAGACAAGGTCAATGGGTCATTACATGAAAATGTAAAGACGTCCTGCGATTTTGTCGCAACGAGGGGTGGCGAAATAAGACCTTTAATTAGGAAGGCAAAATAAGACCACACAATCAATGATAAGACAAGATCAATAGATTTCTTCATTTGTGAGGATATCCTGCGATCTTGTCGCAACAATGAAATTCAATATAAGTAAAAGTAAGCGAATAGGCTTGCGAAATTAAAATTGCAAATATAAAATGAGATAGAAAGAGAAGATAAGAAATTATTCATCAAGGGATTTGGTCTTTCCAATAAAAAAGAGTACTTCAACAGAAATTGAAAAGCATCTCATACAAAAAGTTATGCAGAAAAAGAGACTGAAAGATATAAAATTATAGGAGTAGTTTAATTTTCTACATCTACATCGACATTCTCGACAACAGGAGCTGATAAATGCCCTTCAACAATTTTATCAGCATCACCTTCATTAGTGAGAGGATTTCCATCAGAAGTTTTTTCATTGGGATTCTCAGCTTCATAAAGATCCTTTTCGACAAGTTCGTTGTTTGCAATATCTTCTGACTTTCATAATCATAATCACTATTAGGAGAATTAGGAACTTCATCATCTTCAATTTCCAAAGGTGCAACGAGAGACAGTTCAAGGGATTTAGAGAGTAAGATCTCATTCACAAAAACTTGACTTTGGGATGAAATTGACGAAGAAGTGCCTTCGTTGATTCCTACTTTGGATATCTTTAAGATGACTAAGATAATTAAGTCTCCTCACGGCACGATCACGAGAATGGGCAAGAGTAGCAACAAGAATCGTATTTTCCTTGCAAATCTTGGCATGGGAGGATTCCAAAGTAGACATATAAGTGCGAAGATCTTTTTCAGATTCTGCGAAAATATATAAGAACAGCAGGGTTAAGATTAAAAAATAATGAAAGAAATTAGAAAGGAAAAACGGTGGTTGAGGCAGTCAAATTTTATGACTACCTTCCTTTTGCGAGATAAGATGTTGGGTCAGGGCCAAGCAACTATTCTCCAAATGATCCATGGCAGTATCAAAATCATCACCGACAAGACCTTTTAATCGGGAACGCAAGCTTTTTTTCATTAGAAACTAGTAAATTATTCTCCTTCGCAAGGGAGGAATGAGATTCTTTTAACTTGGTATATTCATCCTTGAGCTGTTTTGTTTTCACACTTAGGGTTATTCTACCCTGAATAAGCTTATCTCTTTCGGTAGTGGTTTCTTTGAGTTTATTTTTCAAAGAACAGATAGATTGTTCTTGCTCATTCAATGCTTTTCGACAAACACCAAGCTGCTGCGAGGATATAGCCACTTTATCCAACAAAGCTCGTTTCTCTTGGGACAAAGTTCCATTTTCATCTGATAAGGTTTCCAATTCCAAATTAGATTTAGTCAAAGAATATGACAGAGATGCGATAATTCGCTACTTAACAATTCTTGTTTCTGGACTAAGTAGGCGTTTTCTTGGGTAAGATTATTTATCTGGTCAACAGAATATGTATGGAGGTTATCTAATCGGTTATATTGCTCCATCCAAGCATCTCTTTCTGTTCGAGTTTCTTCCACGATAGATTCCACTTGATATATCTCCATTTTACGTTTCCGATTCAAAACTTTAAAGGCGAACAAACTATTCAAAAAAAAAAAAAAAAAAAAAAAAAAAAAATCACGAAGATTGTCGCGAAGGAAATGGTACCTTTTAGTTCTTCATTTTTCCTGCGAAGATTGTCGCGATCCAGAGAAGCGTTATGAAGGCTATTCTTTAAGATCTTAATTTCTTGTTCCAAGGATGCTCGCGATATTATATCTGAACCAAAATACTTACTCAAAGATTCATAAACACTAGACCTGACAGGATCAGAGGAGATTTTCTTAACATCATTCATGGTAGCTGATAAAACTTTAAAAGCTATATCCATCCCTTCTAAGTTTTCTTTAGTAAGAGAGATAGATTCATAGGAAGAATAAATGATGGAAGAAGAGGCAAAAGCTGAGTCATCCTTAGTCATAAGAACGCCAGTTGGAGGAGCTTGATCAACAAGGGAAGATGGGATAGAGGTATTAAGAGTAAAAGTGGAGAAGGGAACATTCTGAAGAATCTCATTAACGGAAAATTCAGGGACTAATTTATCAGGCGAGGTCATCGCAGGAGAAGGTGATTTGTCATGAGAAGAAGGAATTGGGTTATCTTTCGAAGATGCCGCAGGAGAAGTAATAGGTTTAAACCCAGGAAAAGTAATGGAAGGTGCGACAGGTTTAAAGTGGCGAGGTTTCTTGGGAGATAAATTAATATCTTTGTCATCCTGCGAATAACAAGTTAAATAAGAAACAGAGGCAACAATATTGTTATTAAAAGGGTAAATGTTTCTTAAATACCTTGTCATTCGCAGTCTTTCTCTTGGAAGAAAAGGATTTCGGCTGCGAACTCTTGGGAATATTAGGGTTTGCCATGGTGAATTTGATGCTAGACTTGTCCTTGCTAAAATAAAAATGGCAGGAAAGTCATTAAAAAAGGGGAAGTAACAGAACAAAACTATTTCATTAGGAAAGATCAATCACGAAATGATTAAATTCAGCGACGTCGCAAACCTTGATGCCATGGAAACAGTAGCAGAAGAATTACAGCAGAAAGATGATGAAGAAGACGATGAAGGAAAACAACAGAGAAAAATTGCAGACAGTAAAGAAGATGAAATAAAAGAAAAGAAGAATTTTCATGGGAAATTCTCCCTTAAATAGACAGAAAAAAGGTAACCGTATAGCATTAAAAACTTTCGGTAAAAAGGGGAATTTTAGACACGTGTAAGCGGTCATTCCTAAATACACGGAACCTTCCTGACAAAAAAAATTTTGGTGAAAAATGAACGATCGCGATATTTCAAAATATTAATTCTCATGACATAATTATGACTAACAAGACTTCGCGGAGCACTAAAAGAATGACGTAGCAGATGATATCAGCATAATTCATAAGGAAAGTATGAGCAACTTGCGAAATTATAGAGTGAACCTGCGAGAGTAAGAGCTCATAGCATGAGGCAAAAAACATGGAACGAAGGTTTCGCATGATGGATTTGCAATACTTCTTACATTTGGAGGACTAAATGTTTCTTATATTTCTTCAAGAATACTTCATATTTCGTATACTTCGGGATGATACTTTTAAAATCACTTTTCAAAGCTTCGGAATCTCGCAAAAGAATAGAGGCAAGTACGTACTTTTCAAGTCCAATATTCTTTCGCTCGTTCCTTCATCAACGAAAATCAAAGACTACTACAACAACGGATTTTTTCTTAAAGATCGCTCTTCAAGCAATATTCAAGAAAAAAGAGGCAAGATGTAGGAGCAGAATATCGCGACATCAATACTTCACAAGATTAATAAACGACTATATTGCGAAGGCGTCGCAGGAAAGAAATATAAATGACGCAATAGATGACGAAAGCTTAACGTGAGAAAATGTGAAGACTTGGCGAGATTTAGGAGTGTCGCAAGGAAAAATGTTTATAACACTCGCGACACTTCGCGAGTTATTCCCGAAAATAAAGGACGGCTTAATTTGTCATCCACTGTGTATTACCCTATATAAAGGGTTGAATTAGTCTGTTGTAAGGGGGGTTCTTTTAGAATTGTTAAGCAAGTCATTAGGAGAGAGAAAATCTAGAGTGATTGTAATTTCTTTAGCTCTATTCTATCTATCCTTGTAAACATTTCAAAAAGATTATCAATAAAAATATATAATTATTCATCTTCAAATGGATTAAAAAAGTAAATTCTTGTGAGGGGTGTATTGTGGGATTTCCTGCAATTACAGCAGTGAAAGAAATAATCTGCATTTGCCATTCTTTTAACTGCGACGCCTTCGCGATGTTCATCACTTCTCTATTATCAGCATCCCTCGCAAAAACCCTACCGAGAACATTATCATGAAAATCTTCAATTGCTTGGTATGAATGTATAATGGAGTTGCAAAACAAATTTTTGGCTTTCGTTCCAACTTCTATTACGAATGTTTCTTTCCCCTTTGCTGAGTTTGTCCTGTGCATTTCTGGCGGTGGTGGTAACGGTTGAACCTTCTCTTCACTTTTTAGAAAATGATTGACTTTCCTTGGTCAATCATTCCGAGGATGATTCTTTTTATATTTCTCAGTCATTTGTTAGGTGTCCATGAAAGCGGTGGTAAGAACAGAACTCGTGACTTCTATCACTTGGTGGTGGCTCATTCCCCATGTTCCATGGTGCAGGTATGTTTTCCATCAAGAGTATAGCTTCCCATATTTTTTCCACACTAGTATTTAATGGTGGCATTTTGATTTCCTCCCATACTACTCTGTGACTTCGCTGTCCTCCATGATAATTCTGCCTTCGACCTCCATAAGTTTCTTGCGGATGATCAAGTCTTTGAATTTTGTTATTGCCGCCTCGGTTGTAGTAGTTCCTTTCTCTTTCATATTCTTCCTGATCACGGCTTCCCATAGCTACTATCTTTGGATGTCCATCATCTGTTATCCTTTCTTGTTGCCCTTGCGAAGTGCCCGCTACTGTATTTATCAATTTGGGTAATAAGCTTGCATTAGCAGCATTTGAATTTTTATTCGCAACTGGGTATGATTCCATCTCATTTTGCCTTTCCTCTAGAGCAATATATTCCTCCTGAAGTTCTCGCAACTCAGTCATTGTAATTGTATTCTTGACTCTGAAAATTTGAATATATAACAAATTGGTTGCGAACATAGCGTTTATGAATGATACAATAAGATATCTTTCATCCACTCGTCCAGCCATTTCGCTACACATTGTCTTCCACCTCACAGTTAAGTGTCTCAAACTTTCGCCAACTCTTTGTTTCAGCCCAAATACATCTTTAATTCCTGGTCGCGAGGAGTTGTTACTTATATACGCCCCTAAGAATATAGCTTGTAAATGGTTGAATGACGTGATTGTGTTTCTTGGTAAACCCTCAAACCATTTCAATGCTTCTCCTGTTAAACTAGATGCAAAATATTTGCACAATATGGCGTCATGATTTTCCCATTGTAGCATACATCTCACATACGCTTTGATGTGTTGTATTGCGCAAGTTGTTCCATCAAAAATCTTTGGTTAATGCGGGTAAATTGCACTTTGGGGGTATTCCTCCTAACTGCACCTCTAGTGTAAATGGGGTTTTCGTAGCTTCTTCGATGGCCTCATCCAATTGTCTTCTTCCTCCTCCCCTTCTATTGTTCATCATTCCTCTCATTTCTGCCAACTCTCTTAAGATTTGTTCGTTTACATCAGGATTCGAATTTATTGGTCTTTTTAGCTCGCCTATCTCTCCTTCTGCGTTCATGTCTCGCTTTGATTTTCTTGTTCAGCATTTTCTTCTCTTCTTTCTCTGCGACTTTCTCCTTCATCTCGTTCATGAATTCGCACACCATTATATCTATCATTTTCTCTTCTTGGTTGTCTGTCAGTTCTCCTTTGTACTCTTTCATATTCTTCATTGATATTTCCATTGTTGCGGTTTTGCTCGCGTCTTCTTTCTCGATTGTCATGATTGTTCTGTCGAATTGCTTCCTCCAATTCCCGTTCTTCCATTTGTACTCTTAATCTTTCCCTTTCGCAAGCTAGACGCGCTTGTTCAATATAATGTCTTTCGATGTCATCTTCAATCTCCTTTTGTTTCCTCCGTGTTTCTCTCCCATGTAGTATTTTTCTTCCTTCTTCCTGATTTTCTTCACCAATTGGATTATTCTTCTGCCTATTTTCTTGATTTCCGTCATTTTGGGAATTCTGTAAAATCTCAGGACGTGGAATACACACCACTTCTCTTCTTTCGCAGCATCCTTCACCGAGATTTGGCTCTCTTTCTAGGTTTTCTTCATTAACATTTTCTACAGGTAATGTTCTCCTTGTATCATCTCTAACCGATCCTGATCTTGACCTGGTATTACTTCTCGACCTTCTATTCTGCAACCTCATATTTTCCATTCTTAGCTCATGGTTTTGCCTTGTTAAATTTGCACGCTCTTCCGCTTCTAACCGCCTTTCTTCATGTATTGTTTGCCTCAAATCTTCTAATGCTGCGATTTCTTTATTTCCATGAATTGTTTCTCCCATCTCTTCTCGATTTCTCTCCTCTTGTCCATTATTTATCAATTGTTGCACTTCTTCTCTTTCTTCCGTAGAATCTGATCTCCATGTATGCACACTCACCCTATCATAATCTATTACTCTATTCGGTGCTGGTTGAATTGGTGGTTGAATTTGACCTTCTTCTCTATTTCTTGCGTTTATTCTTGATGGTTCACCTACTTCATTTCTCCTTTCTCCAGCTAATCTCCCGCTTCTTGTAACAGTTGTTGGTTGTTCTGATACGTTCCTTCTTCTAGCCATTTCTCAATTTCAGTAAGTTGTTGAAAATTATATGAAATTTCTTTCTTGTTACTCCTGATTCTTTCAATTCACAAGGTTGATCTCTATTCAATTCCCTGTTTCTAGCGCCATTATGTAGTTGCAGGAAATCCTACACTACACCCCTCACTAGAATATACACAATTAAGTCATTTTAAGATGAATGATTATGATTTCTATTGATTGAATACTTGAATCTTTACAATATGAAATAGAAATGAGTAATAGAATTACAATCACTCTAAAACTTTTTTATCTCCTAAAGACTTGCTTAACAATTCAAAAAGAACTCTCCCACAACAGGTTTACTCAACCCTTTATATAGGGTAGTACATAGTGGATGAAAGCTTAGCTGTCCTTTATTTTCGGGAATGTCTTGCGAAATATCGCAAGTGTACATGTATCAATTCTCGCGACACTCCTAAATTTTACTGAATCTTCATATCTTTCTTATGTTTTGGCTGTCGTCATTCATTGCGTCATTTATTTTACTTCCCTGCGACTCCCTCGCAATGTCGTCATTTATTAATCTCGCGAAGTATTGATGTCGCGATATTCTGATCCTACACTGACAACTAGATAAAAATGTAGAATTTATGGCTAATGATGTTGAGTAAGAAAATGTTAAGTAGTTGTGGTTGAGAATGGCGTAAGTGTTGTTGAGAATTTTTGTGCATGATTTTAATTATTGTATATGTTGCATTTGTTTGTTTTTTCGATGCACTCTATTATTTTTGGAAACTTCCTACTGGGCCGTGATTTGCTCACCCCTTTTCCTCCCTTTCCACAGATAATGAAGAAAGACTAGCCGTAAAAGAAATTATTATATATCACGGGGATTTGTGTATCGCGTTTTGAATTTTATCGAGGTGTTCGTTGGTTTCAGTTGTATACATTTAATTATGTAATAATTTTATTGTTTTGTAATTTCAAAAGTAACATTACATTTCATTTAATGTAAAATTCATTTTAGTTGGATTCTTTATTAAAATGTTTTTGAACGAAAAATCTGGTCCTACACAAGTGGCGGTCCGGATATTTGAACTTGCTAGCTGGATCGGACCCGACACACAAGGTCGAATCCGTGTCCGCTGGAAGTCCAAAAATCCGGGCTGTGATAGGTGTAGAATACACCGTATTTAGTATCTAGTAGTTACGCTTTCTTTGCTATTTTGCTTGTGAATTATGTATTTTACGTGTGTTTTTGAGTTATTAGGTACTCTGGAGTCGCACGGGGGAGAAGAGGCAGAAATCATCCAAATTGAGGCGAAAAGGGCAAAGTGTCATTTCACAAGCTATTGGGAGCTGAGCCAAGGTTAAATGCAGTCAGCTGTGGTTAAGGGGTGACCACATGTTATGGGGCATCCAATGGGATATCCCTTATCTGATGCAGAGGGGTGTCAATATCCAACCCCAGTTCATGACCTAAATCGAGAGAAGATGTTTCTCTCATTCGTTTATTCATTGTTCTTCACCTGAAACTGAGAGATGAAATAAAGGTGGCCATGGATCGATGTGTTGAGAGAATTCAGGGAGAAATGGAGAAGCTCGGAAGAACATGGAGCTTGTAAGAAGATTCATAGGGGTTTGCTGATTCCTGAATCTGAGACAGAGATGAAGCCCTGAAATTGAGAAATCATTTTCTCAATCATTTGTTTCAACAGAAGTGGAGGTCGAGAGGGGTTTTGCTGTAGAATGTATGGGTTCAAATGAAGGGGTACCGTTCAAATCAGAGAAGAAGGAGGATTGATATTTGATAGCTCTAATGATTGTTGAGAAATCAGAGTTAAGGTTTGAGTTAAACCCATGACTGAATTAACGGCAAAAAGTCATGTGTGAAATCAGATTGAAATTGAGAAAGAAATGAAACAGATGCTGCTGGTGTTTAATGGTGATTCAAGATGATTGGTGATTTTGGTGAAGAAAGAAAGGGGATCTACATCTGTGGATTGGGACTCGATAGTTGAAGACGAATTGCAGTCCAAAAATGGTTATCCTGTGGTGTTATTGATCTCAAAGAGAAGATGGTAGTGATGTTGTCTGAATGATGGGTGATTGCAGGATGTGGATCATTGACTGAAGGCTGTATTGCAGTGAAAGCTGAATTGCAGGTGAGCTTGAACTAGAAGGTGAAATTGGTGGAACTGAGGCTGTAGTTGGAACTGGTGCAGGTCTGGGTTCTGTGAAAGTGATGTGGTGCTGTGATGGCTTGTATGAAAGATGGCAATAGATGGAACTGGTGCTGTGAGCTTAGTAAGTTTAGTGGCTGTGAAGTGCACTGGATTGGAGGCTGAGTGCTTGCTGATACCCAGTGGTGAAGATTGCAAGAACTACAGGATGAACTCTGATGTGTTGCAGCTGGTGACTGAGATGATTCTGGTGGTTGTAAATGGCTTAAAATGGTTTCAATGGCAAGTGCCAGGGTGAACTTGAATTGCAGGTTTTGGAATGAGAGTATCATGGCAGATTTGTAGGAAGTTGTTATTGCTACAGGTAGAGTGTCGCAGCTAAACTAAAGTCCTGGAGGTCTATAAACTGGTGGTATTTGTGTTGAATGTATGATTGTTAGCAGGGATGGAGATTTAGTGGTGTATAATCACCAACAGTTCTGTGTCTGAATCACTAACAGGATGCACATAGTGCTTGTGAGACTGTCTGAGCCGAAGCTGCAATGGGGATTGCTGTAACTGAGCCAGGAGACTGTGATTGAGATGGAGCAGCCGGTAATGGAGGAATGGCCCATGAGTTGTTGCTGGTTTTCATTGTTGTGCCAGTGAGAGTTGGTGGCGCTCTGCAGTTTCAAGTGGTAAATCCAACTGGAGTTGGAGGAGCAGTGGCTTGGTAATTGGTGCTGGATGGCTGAGATGTGAGTTGTTGTTTGTCTTTGGATATGAGATTCAACTTTTTGTAGTGAATGGCTTGTGGTGACTGAGTTGGATTCCATGGGAGTTTGAAAGTGAATTGTCAGTGGGGGTTTGCTGCTGTTGCCTCAGGTGGTGCTGCTATGGTGGTCTTGTGACTTGCAGGAAGTGATGGAAGCCTGAAGGGATAGTGTGAAGCTGGTGGTGTTTGAGCATTGGGAGACAATGATTATGAGAAGAGCTAGGTGAATGTGGCTGTTGGCTTTAAAAGGGTCATTGACTTGTGCTGTGTATGGAGTAGCAGCTGGGGTTGTGGTTGCCATTGTGGCTTGAGCTATGTAGGTGATGTGTTGGAGCTGTGATTGAGAAGAATGGCAAAAAAATGTGAGCTGGGATTACAGGTAATGGCAGTGGTGAAACTGTTGTTTTGCCTGGGATTGCAGGGAGGTTGTGCAGCCAAGAGTGCTGATGCACAATGATAGTGCGAGCAGCCACGACATGTGCGGTGGTCCGGGAATTAACCTACTCACTAGCCGGAAGACCGGCTACATCTCGACACAGTGACGCTAGTCCGACTTGGGTCTAACTCGGACTGGCCGGTTCGACTCATGAACTGAATCGGTTTGACTCGGCCCAACTGAGTTGACCGTTGACCCGACCGATCCGACCCGTTGACCGGTGACCGGGTGGACTTTGCCGGCCACCCGTGAGCCGTTTCCGGCACTTCTCCGCACGGATTCGGCCACAATACCAGCTTTTCCGTGAGCCAAAAATTCCAGAATTTTCTATGGATTTCTCTCATGGGTGTGAAGACTTGGACTAGGAATTGGATGGAGAATTGGGCTCAAACTTGGAAAGAGAAGATGGAAGAGTTGAGAAAGGCTTGGATTTTGAAATTGAATTGCTAAAGGAAAAGGATTCTAATCCTTGGAAGATTTGGAGAATATTGAAGCCTATAAATAGAGAAGTTTTCTACATCTTTTAGACACCTCTCTACACACACAACACTTGTGTTTTTGCTTGCTTTTCTAAGATTCTTCTTCTTAATTATTTGTGTGAACTTAAAAATTCTCCTTTTAATAATTATTATTTGTGTGAATTTCAAAAGCATGAGTAGCTAATTTTCTTATTGATTGAGGATGAATTCCTAGTTCTTAACATGATTTGAGTTTTGTTTCAATTCTATCTTGAGTTTTTTACATGATTATCGATTGTTTTTACTAATAGGAATGTTTATTCATTCATGATTGATTGATAGATTGTTTGGAGTGCACGCTAAATTGATTTGTTAATTGATCTATATCTAGTATAAGTTAGGGAATACGTAATCGTTCTCGACACTTTACACAAGTAGAAAACACGAGACCTTGCGGAGGGATTCCGTGGAGCGATTGTGTGTAAAAACAACGCTAGAAAGTGGACCAAGCGAACCGAGTTTAACTACTAGTACTAAACCTAAATTCATAGATCTTAATGCATTCAGGAATTACATCTTGTAAGCGAACCTCGGGGTGGTTCTTTTGAATAGAATCGATAACTAAGCGGACTGTTACTCGGTGAAATTAGGGATTTTGGGGCTAGCTAAGCGGACTGCTATCCTACGGTTGGTGATAATCTGTGACTAATAACAAGTAGAAAAGAACATAACTTTAATCATTGTTTTGCAACGAAGAATGATTCCTTGATCTTGTCTCTCTTATTGCTTTCAACTTTATCTTTTAATTGCTTTGCTTATTTTCTTTTGCTTTTTACACCCCCTTTCGTGACAATTTTTACAACTAGAATCTCTTGCTCCTCGTGGGAACGAACTTGACTTCCATTATATTATTTTTAATTGAGTGGAAACATTAATTAATTTGATTGCACCTACGACACGCATCAAATTTTGGCGCCGTTCTTGGGGAGCAACGGGCGATTTTTAGTTGTTTTTGTTTTTCTTTTTGCTTTATTCTTGCTTTGTTAGATTCTTTACCGTATCTAACTTAGTTTTTGAGAATCTTGTTTCAGGTGTTATACCTTTGGTGAATGCTTAAAGAGGGCAGACCGAGTCCAATACGTCTTCGATCCGGCACTCAACTAAAGGATTTCATTCGTGCGATTAACACTCCACTTCCTCCTTCTTCATCAAGTGATTCGGACAAAGAGGAAGAAACAATGGCTGACCGTACACTCAAGGACCTAGCTTCTCACAAGCTTGATACACAACAATGGTGTATCCAAACTAACTCAACCTTCGAGATCAAGCCGGGGTTGATTAGAGAGTTACCAAAGTTCCATGGCATGGTGAATGAGGACCCAAACAAACATCTTATGGACTTCTATACCATAGTTATGGCCATGCTTCCACCGGAGACCAATGCGGATGGAGCAATGTTGAAAGCTTTCCCGTTTTCTTTGGCGGGCAATGCTAAGGAATGGTTATATTATTTACCTTCGGAAGTATCACAACATGGAATGGTATGAAGAAACTTTTCCTCGAGAGATATTTTCCCGCATCCAAAGCTACTCAAATTCGCAAGGATATTTGTGGATTGAAACAACAAGTGGGAGAATCATTGTATGAATGTTGGGAGCGATACAAGAGGTTGGTGGCAAGCTGTCCACACCATCAATTTAGTGACGTTATGATACTCCAATACTTCTACGAAGCTCTCCACCCAAGTGATAGGTCTCTTCTTGACGCCGCGGGCGGGTGGTGGTGCACTAATGAACAAGACTTTGACCGAAGCTAGAGAGTTGATTGAAAGTATGGCGGCAAACTCGCAACAATTCTACACAAGGGATGAACCAATGGTTAGGCGAGTGCATGAAGTTAGTGATTCTTCATCACATCTTGATCAAAGGATGAGTAACATGGAGACAATGATTCAAAGGATGGCCGCGGTAATTATTCCTAGGATGGTGAGACCGAACAAGTGAATGCTTTATATCCAAATCAAAGGCCAAGGTACGATCCATACTCCAATACCTATAATCCCGGGTGGAAGGATCATCCTAACTTTAGTTATGCAAACAAGCAAGCGGCGGCTCCTAATCCATATGCACAACAAGGTGGTGTTGATGGGTGAAAACTACTCCTGCAGAATTTGGTAATTTGGGGTGTGGATGAGGAATGAATCTAAACCTTCAACAAATGCACTGCGCGGTGAGTGCTTGTAGATTCGAGAGATCAATCTGTGCAAGTCCGGCCTAAACCAAGAAATGGCCGTTCCAGACTTGTTTCGGTCACAAAGTGAAGGAGATGGGGTTGATCTTAGGGAGGGAAGCGAAGAAGGTGTTGAGATTGTGAAGGTGTTTGCTTGCTTATGACTTGTAACAGAAAGATGAGCAAGCTTACGGTTGATGCAAGCAGGCTCTGAGTGTTTGAATACGGTTTGTATTAACACTTGGTTTCTGTCGTCTGAACTTGTGTTGTTCTCCGTTATTCCCTTGTTCGTTGTTGGAAATAGGGCGGAGACCCTATTATACAAGTCATTGAGCCTCATTCACGTTTCTCGTGGGAAGTGGAGGTAGTGGAATGATGGAGTAGTGGAGTTGTGTGTCGGTAACACACGACCAGTCTTGCCCACTTTTCCCTGTTCATCTCTAACCGTCCATGACTTCCTAACACGTTCTTGTGATGGCGCGTTGCACGCTGCATGTCAGTAAACCGCCAGACCAATACCCCAAATATGCATCCCCGAGTTTGTGACATGATCGATGTCTGGAATGTGGATCGTGGATCCACGAAAGATAGCATGTAATGCTGAATTGAATAACTGCGTTATTCAGAAAGTCGATACTTGTGAAGTACCGTGTGTATTTTATGCAGGTACTGCATTGCGGTGTGGTAAAGTGATGGGTAATGACTCCTCACTAACCAAATAACTCCTGACCAGGGTTGTATAACCAAGCTGGTGAAGTCGGACGGATGAGATGATGTTTGAGACACTCATCTGCGACCGTTGATGAAATTAGGGTTTTTAAAGAGGTGCGCAAGCATCACTCTTTAGCTTGGTCGAAACTAAGCATGGGAAAGGTTTTGAAGAGGACCGACCGGGCATGTGTGTAGACAACACGCCGGTGTGCACGTCCATACTTCACTTTCCCAAGAAGGCGCAATCTAAGCCACTCAATTTGACCGGTAAAGTTGAGTGGTTGAGATCGATTTGCGATAAGAGTTTGATGCCGCAAAGAAGCCGCGCGCCATGCTCTCTTCCGGCGCGTTTTCCAAGACGACCTAGCTTGGTCGGTCTTGGCCGATTGGCTTGGCGTGAAGGTGGCGGGCTGATGTTCACGCCCATACTTCACTTTCCCAAGAAGACGCGATCTAAGCCACCCAATTCGTCCGGTGAAGTTGAGTGGTCGAGATCGATTTGCAATTTGGGAAGTGTAACCACGCATGTTTGAGCGGGCGTTTTGGATTGGCCAGGCATGATATGCCTTGGCCGACCGCAAGAAGGAGGTAGATGGGTCCACGGTGGTCATGCTTTGGTATAATAGGACTCGCTTAATCTAATCTGTGACCCTCCATTCGTGCGGAGAAGATGGACGCGCGTGATGGCTTGAACCCTAATTTTGGCTTTCAAAGCCGCGCGACCATGCTCTTTTGGGCGGACGGTTTTGTTGTAACCAACCACGGTTGGCTTTGACCGATTGGCCAAGTGTGTAGGCGGTCACATGGTGATTGTGTCGACATGCTCCGGGCCCTTTGAGTCTACATCTACACCCTCCATCTATACCTGCGAAGATGGATGGTTGAGACCTTTTTGCGGCACATGTAATATGCCGCAAACCCTAATTTAGGGTTTTCCGTCCATAATGCTTGGTATGGACGGTTTCTTGGCAAGCAAAGGCCAATGGTCGACCATGCGGGTCGGCCGTGTGTATTCCATACCGCTTGGGGGTGATGGAATTGATCCGCGTGGTCATCCAATCATGCTTGTGGAGTTGGATGATCTGCGATCGAATCATATTTGGAAAGCTAAGGCCGTGTGTATTCCATACCGCTTGGGGGTGATGGAATTGATCCGTGGTCATCCAATCATGCTTGTGGAGTTGGATGGCTGCGATCGAATCATATCCGAGACCGATACGGTCAAGTTCGGATGCTCAATCGGGCTAGTATAACACACCGAGAGGGACTCAATTGGGCTAGTATAACACACCGAGAGGGCTCGGGCTAGTATAACACACCGAGAATCATCCTGTACGGGTATTTCGTACATGGTTTCATTATAGTGTTTGGAGGTTTGTGTTACTCTGTAAGAGTAACACTCAGTCGTCATGCCACACTGATAATGAGTACAGGAAATACAAGGCGGATATGAAATTCACAGGAAGGGATTGTTGCTACATGCTCCAACCTGGAGGAATTTTACGTATTCACAGAATGGGATTGTTGCTACATGCTCCATTCTCGGTGAATTAAGTGAGGAGTATCCATCACTTACAAACGGCTTTATCTTTTACAAGATGTCAGCGTATGATTATTCAGGTTTTTTTACAAATTTAACCTTGAACGAAAAATCCACCATCAACATTAAGTCCCCTGCCTAGCACATAATGGTTACACTATTGTGTGGTAGGCATGAGATGGTGACATACAGAAATGACCAAGCTAGATTGAATACATATTTACCGGATAGTTTCACATTGTCAGGCGTTTCCCTGGAACTGGTTGGTCTTGATTGAGGATGCGAAGGAAGCAGGACTTGATCCGGTGAGTCGCTTTGGTTCCTCTTGTACATGTATGAGCTCGACCGCCCCTTCAGGTGTTTGAGTCAGGGATAGGATTCTTCTTCTACCGGATTCTGGGCGCGGGTGCTTGCACATTGCCGGTTGAATTGTTGTGTCCAGATGCTCTTCCGGTTCTTGATCAGGGCTCAAAAGAAATCCTGACTTGGTCGGCGTTGAATCCTCATATATCGGGCGCCGTAATCGTTTTAGGGTTTCCTCAGTATTTATGCAGTGAAGAGATTTTTTGATCCGTTTTACAAAGTAGAGCTTCCTTGCAAAAACTCTATTTCCCATCATGTCTAACAACGGTGGATCATCTTCTTCATACCATCCAGATCTCCCGTTAAGCGTGTACGACCCGCGTCCCGAACTTCATGATCAGTCCCCCTGTTCGTGTTCTTCGAGTTAAGAAGATCATACCGGTTTGTCTCTTCCTTCTTTTCGAAACATTGTTTGTTCTTCATAACGGTCGAGTGAATAATCCCTTCATTCTTGCAGAGATACCCTACCGGAACATGTGTGACGGTCATTGACGATGATGACTTAACCATTCCTCTCCATTCAAACTCAAACACGCCTACCCCTGCGAACCTCGAAGACGCTGACTGGGTGTCTCATCTTATGAATATCTCGAATGCGGGTCTTTCATTCGATGTTCGCATGAAATGCTTATCCTCCGGCTACCGGGATGTCGGTGGATTCTTGGTGCGGAAGGAGTTTGTGGGTTTGTACACCAAGTTGTGGAGGAAGTACGGTCATATCGCAACCTGGGAATGTGGTCCGACATTGCTCCTCTCCGCCTTGGTTACCGTGGTAAACCGCCTTCTTCCCATGATTGCGGAGATGGAGAGTATTTCTATCCGCAACGTTGCTGAATCAAATCTCGAAAAGTGGGAGAATATGGTATCTACCTTTGAATCCATGAAGTTCAACGTGGGCTGGTTGCGGCAACGTCTTGATGTCATCAAGGTTGATCGAGTTGGTATCCTCGCAAATGTTGTTCCCGCTACGAAAGCTATCTTGGAAGAGGAGAAAGCTCGCCGCGAGAATCGGAGAAGGTGGAGCAAGGCATGCGGGACTTGAAGAAAAGAACGGAGAGATATCGAGCTAGGCTGCAGATGATGCTCTCAAGGAATTATAATCTTCTAGATGGCCTCTTCTAAGCTGTACTCCCTTATTGTTTATGTCAAGAGTTTTTGAACATCTTTGCGGAATAAATTGTATTGGGTTTTGATTGGTGAAACAGGTTTTCATTGACACATCTCTCGAATATAGTTGATGATTCAAACATGTAATGAAAATAAATGCTGTATTGTTGACACACAGAGATAGTGGTCAGTGTAATATGCCTTGAGCCACTTTCCATTGATGATTGCTTCAAACTTGCCTCCGTCTACCTTAATGATCTTGTAGTAGCCGTCATTGTAAGCCTTGGTGACTGCGTAGGGACCTTCCCATTTCGGTGAGAATTTTGGTGCAGACATGTCTTGTTGGATGTGTTTGGCTGTTTTCAAAACCAAATCTCCCACCTTGAAAACGCGTGGTTTCACAATTTTGTTGTATGCCCCGAAATTCGATTCTGTACACCCGAGCGCGTTCTTCGCTTTATTCCTTCTAAAATCCAGTGTCTAACTCTGCGATTCTAGAGTCGAGATTTCGGCCTCGTTCAGTGGATCCCGGTTCCGCTTGCAATCCCGGGCTGATGGGATTCTGATCTCCGCTGGGAGAATTGCATCCGCTCCGTAGACGAGTGAGTACGGCGAGACCCCAATGGAGCTTCTGGGTGACGTACGGTATGCCCATAGTGCCATTGGTAACTGATCATGCCATTCCCTGGGATTGTCGTGTCTTTGTTCGACCGATGATCCGGATCAATGTCTTGTTGGTACTCTCGGCTTGCCCGTTCCCTTGAGGATAGTAGACGGTGGAGAAGACCTGTTTAATGCCGTATTCCTCAAGTAACTCCCGTACTTGCTTGTTGGCGAAGGGAGTGCCATTATCTGTGATGATATGCTTGGGCACGCCGAAACGACAAATGATGTATTCTTTAATGAAAGCCGCAATTGTTGCTCCTGTAGTTCCTCGTAGGGGAATGGCCTCTACCCATTTGGTGAAGTATTCCGTTGCGGTTATGATGTACTCGTCTTTGCTTCGATGACGGTGGATTAATCTTCCCGATAATGTCCAGTCCCCAGCAGTAGAATGGCCATGGGCTGCTTATAGAATGCAGAGGGGTAGAAGGCGCATGAACAAGATTCCTATGAATTTGGCATGTGTGACAGCTTTGAACGAAAACGGCTACATCATCCTCCATGGTCGGCCAATAGTATTTCTCGTGTATTTGGAGGAACAGTTTCCTCTTCCCTTGATGTTCTCCTTCGTGTGTGTCCTTCAAAGATGATCGGGATTTCTCCTCCGGCCCTGGCACCGTAGCATATCACCTCCGAAGCTCTTGCGGTATAAGATCCCTTCATGGAATATGAACCGCTTGGCTCTCTCGCTTCACCTTAATAGCGTCCTTTTGACCGGCAGGAATTATCCCATCACGGAGATAGCTAATGTAGGGCTCTCTCCAGTCCCAGTATGGTTCACATTAAAAATCTCCATTTGGTGTGGTGGTGTCGGCAATTCGAGCGAGGACTTTTGAAGTAGTCTCGGATTGAGCTTCCATCTCTCGGCCGCAATAACCCAGCGTTGAAGTCATAGGTAAAGCGTTACCACCGATGATTGTCCACAAATTTCATTGTGGATACGATCCAGCTATATTTGTGCTTCGTCACCTCCCGGACATCTTGACAGGGAGCCGTCTCGGATTCCGATAATACAAAGATACCATGAAGCATGAAGAAGCTTTGCGGGGTTTTGAGACTGACCTTTCCTTGTGAGAGTGAGCTGTTGAGCTCTCGAATGATCGGAGTTCGCCAATCGTCAGTCTTGGTGTCTTTGTATTGTGATAGCCATGTCGATTCTATGGTTCTTCTCTTTACCGTCAAAGTTTCTTACCCCCTTCGAACTTCAGCTTGGAAGCCAATGTTGCTAGGTAATCGGCGTGTTTGTTGTTGCTGCGACTAACATGGGTTATGGTTGCATCGGCAAAGTAGTTTAGTAACCTCTGTGCTTCTGATCGGTACGGGGCCAGTATTACTTCTTTCAATGCGTATACTCCGTTCATTTGATTCACCAGTAACTTGGAGTCACCTCTTATCTCCAGGCATGTGACTCCTGCTTGTTTAGCTATTGAAAGCCCTACGAGGAAAGCTTCATATTCTGCAGAGTTGTTGGTGCATTCGAAGTCTAACTTGAAGGAATGTGAAAATACTTCTCCGGTTGGAGAGACTAACACCACGCCCGCTCCTCCAAAGATATTCGCTAGGGGTAGCGGAGCCGTCAAAATACAAAAGCCACACTTCTTCTTGCAGAATAGAGATGTTCGGGAATTCTCCAAGGAGTTCTTCATGTAGTCCCGTAGTACCTTCTCCGGGAAATGCCGCCGCAAGTCTGCAAATCGCTTGACCCTTAATAGCTCTAGGCGATGCGCACGTTATGTCTAGTTCGACATTTGGAGAAGCCATTTCCCCGTCCTCCCGTCGGGATCGGCTTTGAAAGCAAGAACTTTGCGGGATCGGATTTAGACACGAGTATCACCCTGTTGGATAGCAGGTAATGCCTAAACTTCGAATGGAATGGATTAAAGCTAAACACGCTTTTTCCGCTCCGGGATATCGGAGTTCAGCATCTCTCAATATTCGGCTGAAATAGTATATGGGACGTTCGATTCCCTCGTCGTCTTCCCGAGCGAGTAAAGCCCCTACGGCCGGCGTCATGAAGGCGGTGTAGAGGACCAATGGTTTCCCTTGTACGGGAGACTTCATGACGGTTGGAGATGATAGTATTCGTTGGACTTTCCGAAAAGCTTCTGTTGGGTTGCGGTCCAAACAAAGTGGCTCCCTTCTTGACAACAAGGGGGTGAATGAGGCGGTAAGTTGGGCTAAACCAGGTATGAAACGTCGAATGTAGTTTACCTTGCCCATGAAACTCGGAGCTCTTTCACGGTTCGGGAGGCGGCATTGTGAGGATAGCCCGAGTCTTGGACGGGTCTACTTTTATTCCTTCTGCGGTCACTTGGAATCCCTTAAATTTACCTGGAGGAGACACCGAAAGCGCATTTTAAAGGATTCATCTTTAACTTGTATTCCCGACACCTCTCAAATACTTGCCGTAAGACGTTGGTGTGATCAGCTCGAGCCTTTGACTTGACCACAATATCATCCACATAGTCTTCTACTTGTTTATGCATCATGTCGTGGAAGATTGCCGTCATAGCACGTTGGTATGTTGCGCCGGCATTTTTTAAACCGAATGGCATAACGGTATAGTAGAAATTGCCAAGAGGGGTTCGGAAAGCTGTCTTACTTGCATCATGCTCATACATCCTTATTTGATTGTAGCCGCTGTAGCCATCCATAAAGGAAAACATGCCGTGTCCGCTAGTGGCGTCTACTAACATGTCGATGTTAGGCGGGGAAAGTCGTCCTTGGGGCAGCACTTGTTCAAGTCTCTCGAAATCCACGCAACATCGAATCCGTCCGTTTTTCTTTTTAAGGGACCACATTGGCTAACTGTGTCGGATGATGAATGGGTTCGATGAAGCCGGCAGCTAGCGGCTTCGAATCTCATTCTTGATTTATTCTTCTACCTCATGTCTGAATTGCCTCGGAGATTGCTTGATTGGCTTGGATCCAGGCATGACGTGTAAGTGATGGGTGACCAATTTTTCATCTAGACCGGGCATTTCTTCGTATGTCCAGGCGAACACGTCTTGGTATTCCTTGAGTAGTCGAACAAGGCTGAAGTACGTTAAATCTGTGGATAGAGTCGAACCGATAGAGACCGGCCTGGGAGATTCATCGATCCCGATGTTAACAATCTCGAGCTCGTCGGTTCGTGGAATTGGTTCCGTCTTGTAGGCTGTCGCGGGCGCCCAATACCTCCTCTTGTATTCCGTCGTCCTTGCAGCATCCAATTGGGCGGAGAGACTGGATGGTCTCTCCTGCTAATTGCTAACAGCGGCGCCGGTATATTGTCTTCCCCTTCTGATCACGGCTTGCCTCGAAAGAGCGCCCCCTTTTGGCGTGAGGATGGGCTGAAGTTTCACCGGTTGGAGATGGACGTCTCGGCGGAGAGAGTGTGTCGTGGTGTTTGGCCCCCAGCGATGTAAGTCGGTCTTCCTCCTGGATTGAAGCCCACGTGGGTAGTGGAGTGCACATGATTTTGTCGGACTCTCCCTGCGGAGCATCTTTTGACTCGAACAGCTCCACTCCACATATTGGCGCGTACGGAGACAATGATGCGGGAATACGGACGACCTCCTCATTTAGCACGGTCTTCAAGCACTGGTGATATGTTGAAGGAATGACCTTGTTGTGGTGAAGCCACGGTCTCCCTAGTATCATGTGGTAGTCCGGCTCCTTTTCTATGACTTCAAACTTTGCTCGTGACTGAACAGGTCCTACCGATAAATTCAAATTGACATACCCGTATGTCTTGGTTTGATTCCCTTCAAGTCCGTCATCGTGGTGGGCTGTCGTACAATCTTGCATGGGCTGACCTTGGTTTGTCTTGAGAGTCTTGAGAGTAATTACGTTCGAAGATGCTCTGTGTCGACGAGGGCCCTCCGGAACTCGAACCCTTGATGTGTGCGGTAACATGTAGGGGCTCGGTTGTGACCTTCCTCTCGCCATCATGTCATCTTCCGTGAATGTAACATTATTTATAGATGTTTCCGCTGCAGTCGAGACTCCCGGACGAGAAGGAGCAAGGTGTGCGTCCGAGCTATTTTATTGATCGGCAAACAAACGTCTCTCGCCCGTTGATCTTTTGAGAGGTGCAAGAGTTCACACAAGTCTTCCACTAGAAGCACACAGCTTCTTCCGATCTACCGGCCTCCGGTTCGTAGTAAAGCTGTTGATCCGAGGGGGACTAGTCCCCGGTGTAAAGGTCTCGGCACGCTCATTTCCGACGTCATCTTGATGAGGAGGTCAAGTATGCCGTTTCCGCTTCTTTGATCGGCTCCATGTTCCTCGTCCCGAGTCTCAAGTATCCAGGCCAACTCGCTCGTAGTTGGGATTCCTCTGTTGCGCCAGCGAGATACGCCATTGGGAAGAGAGGCATCCTCGTTGGAGGAACTTCGACCGGGATTTGAATTTGTTGAGGAAGTCCTAAGACCAACCATCTCGGAACTTAGCCAAACAGGATTGGGTATTGAAGAAATCGATTTCACAACCGAGAGATTAATCTCCCATTGTGGTCGCCAATTGTTGATGGGTGAAAACTACTCCTGCAGAATTTGGTAATTTGGGGTGTGGATGAGGAATGAATCTAAACCTTCAACAAAAGCACTGCGCGGTGAGTGCTTGTAGATTCGAGAGATCAATCTGTGCAAGTCCGGCCTAAACCAAGAAATGGCCGTTCCAGGACTTGTTTCGGTCACAAAGTGAAGGAGATGGGGTTGATCTTAGGGAGGGAAGCGAAGAAGGTGTTGAGATTGTGAAGGTGTTGGCTTGCTTATGACTTGTAACAGAAAGATGAGCAAGCTTACGGTTGATGCAAGCAGGCTCGAGTGTTTGAATACGGTTTGTATTAACACTTGGTTTTACGTAAATCCGAACTTGTGTTGTTCTCCGTTATTCCCTTGTTCGTTGTTGGAAATAGGCGGAGACCCTATTTATACAAGTCATTGAGCCTCATTCACGTTTCTCGTGGGAAGTGGAGGTAGTGGAATGATGGAGTAGTGGAGTTGTGTGTCGGTAACACACGACCGGTCTTGCCCACTTTTCCTGTTCATCTCTAACCGTCCATGACTTCCTAACACGTTCTTGTGATGGCGCGTTGCACGCCGCATGTCAGTAAACCGCCGAGACCAATACCCGATATGCATCCCCGGTTTGTGACATGATCGATGTCTGGAATGTGGATCGTGGATCCACGAAAGATAGCATGTCTTTGAATTGAATAACTGCGTTATTCAGAAAGTCGATACTTGTGAAGTACCGTGTGTATTTTATGCAGGTACTGCATTGCGGTGTGGTAAAGTGATGGGTAATGACTCCTCACTAACCAAATAACTCCTGACCATGGTTGTATAACCAAGCTGGTGAAGTCGGACGGATGAGATGATGTTTGAGACACTCATCTGCGACCGTTGATGAAATTAGGGTTTTTAAAGAGGTGCGCAAGCATCACTCTTTAGCTTGGTCGAAACTAAGCATGGGAAAGGTTTTGAAGAGGACCGACCGGGCATGTGTGTAAACAACACGCCGGTGTGCACGTCCATACTTCACTTTCCCAAGAAGGCGCAATCTAAGCCACTCAATTTGACCGGTAAAGTTGAGTGGTTGAGATCGATTTGCGATAAGAGTTTGATGCCGCAAAGAAGCCGCGCGCCATGCTCTCTTCGGCGCGTTTTCCAAGACGACCTAGCTTGGTCGGTCTTGGCCGGTTGGCTTGGCGTGAAGGTGGCGGGCTGATGTTCACGCCCATACTTCACTTTCCCAAGAAGACGCGATCTAAGCCACCCAATTCGTCCGGTGAAGTTGAGTGGTCGAGATCGATTTGCAATTTGGGAAGTGTAACCACGCATGTTTGAGCGGGCGTTTTGGATTGGCCAGGCATGATATGCCTTGGCCGACCGCAAGAGGAGGTAGATGGGTCCACGGTGGTCATGCGGTATAACCGGACCGCTTAATCTAATCTGTGACCCTCCATTCGTGCCGGAGAAGATGGACGCGCGTGATGGCTTGAACCCTAATTTTGGCTTTCAAAGCCGCGCGACCATGCTCTTTTGGGCGGACGGTTTTGTTGTAACCAACCACGGTTGGCTTTGACCGATTGGCCAAGTGTGTAGGCGGTCACATGGTGATTGTGTCGACATGCTCCGGGCCCTTTGAGTCTACATCTACACCCTCCATCTATACCTGCGAAGATGGATGGTTGAGACCGTTTTGCGGCACATGTAATATGCCGCAAACCCTAATTTAGGGTTTTCCGTCCATAATGCTTGGTATGGACGGTTTCTTGGCAAGCAAAGGCCAATGGTCGACCATGCGGGTCGGCCGTGTGTATTCCATACCTGCTTGGGGGTGATGGAATTGATCTGTGGTCATCCAATCATGCTTGTGGAGTTGGATGACTGCGATCAGATCATATTTGGCAAGCTAAGGCCGTGTGTATTCCATACCTGCTTGGGGGTGATGGAATTGATCGTGGTCATCCAATCATGCTTGTGGAGTTGGATGATCTGCGATCGATCATATCCGAGACCGATACAGTCAAGTTCGGATGCTCAATCGGGCTAGTATAACACACCGAGAGGGACTCAATCGGGCTAGTATAACACACCGAGAGGGCTCGGGCTAGTATAACACACCGAGAATCAGCCTGTACGGGTATTTCGTACATGGTTTCATTATAGTGTTTGGAGGTTTGTGTTACTCTGTAAGAGTAACACTCAGTCGTCATGCCACACTGATAATGAGTACAAGAAATACAAGGCGGATATGAAATTCACAGGAAGGGATTGTTGCTACATGCTCCAACCTGGAGGAATTTTACGTATTCACAGAATGGGATTGTTGCTACATGCTCCATTCTCGGTGAATTAAGTGAGGAGTATCCATCACTTACAAACGGCTTTATCTTTTACAAGATGTCAGCGTATGATTATTCAGGTTTTTTTACAAATTTAACCTTGAACGAAAAATCCACCATCAACAGGTGGTTTTCAACAATCACGTTTCCAACCTCAACAACAAGGTGGTTCTCAACAATTTCAACCACAACAAGTCAAGGAACGTGATTCTTCAATTGATGATAAGCTTAATGTCATGATGCAAGGTATTACGTCATTGTTTCAACAAAATCAACAAAAGACCGATTCGGCTATCAAGGATTTACAAACTCAAATGGGACAATTGGCGACCGATGTGAACCTATTAAAATCTCAAGCATCCACAAAACTTCCTTCACAACCATTTGTGAATCCAAGAGAGAATGTTAATGCGGTTACTTTAAGAAGTGGAAGACAAGTGGAGGGTCCAAGTCATCATGAAGAAGCTATTGAAGAGGTAGTCAAAGATAAGGAGGAAGCCGCACCAAAGGAGAATTCAACACCAACCGATCAATCAAAGGAACCGGTGCCTACTTTCACTACTCCACCTCCTTTTCCTAGTCGTTTTGCTAAATCCAAGAAAGAAGCTCAAGACAAGGCACTTATGGATATCTTCAAGAAGATTGAAATCAACATCCCATTCATTGAGGCTATCAAGACAATTCCAAGGTATGCCAAGTTCATGAAGGAATTATGCATCAAGAAGGATAGGTTGCTTGATAATGAAATTACTAAAGTTGGTGAGAGTGCGTCGGCTATGCTATTGAAGAAGATGCCTACAAAGTGCACGGATCCCGGTGGTTTCACGGTGCCAATTACTATTGGTAAGCAAAGGTTTGAACATGCTTTACTTGACTTGGGTGCTTCCATTAGTGTGATGTCGGCCGAAATATATGACTCCTTGAATCTTGGACCTTTGAAAGAGACAAGAGTTATTATCCAATTGGCAAACAAGTCTAACATATATCCTAAGGGGCTTGTAGAAGACGTGCTAGTGCAAGTAAATGAGTTTATTTTTCCGGTGGACTTCTTCGTGGTGGATATGGACAACAATGAGAACCGATCATCTACTTCTTTACTTCTTGGGAGGCCATTCATGAAAACCGCAAAGACGAAGATTGATGTTGATAAGGGTACACTCACTATGGAATTTGACAAGGAGATAATACACTTTAATATATTTGAAGCCATGCGCTACCCAAGTGATGTGCATTCCGTTTATTCCATTGATGTGGTTGATTCATTAGCGCAACAAATGGTGGAATTGAACCAAGAGGATGAACTTGATGTGGTGTTGCAAAAGAGCATTGAATTGGACGTCCATGGCTTGTCTACTTTGGATGTTGAAATCTCCAAGGAATTGGTGGAGATGTGTGGTGCTTTGGCGACATTGCAAGAAGCTAAAAAGGGTAATGTTTCATATATTTCTTTACCCGTGAATGATGAAATACTTGTACCATCTATTATGAAGGCGCCCAAGCTAGAATTGAAGCCACTTCCGGACCATTTGAAGTATGCTTTCTTGGGGGATGGAGATGAGCTTCCGGTGATTATTGCAAAGAACCTCACACCGGTACAAGAAGACCGTTTGCTTAGAGTCTTGAGAGAGCACAAAACGGCTATTGGGTGGACAATTGCGGATATCAAGGGCATTAGTCCATCCATGTGCATGCATCGGATTCTAATGGAAGAGAACGTGTAGTAGCGGGATTTCCCACACTACACCCCTTACTCAATTTTGCTTAATTAATTCATTGAAAGATATAAGATCAAGAATATTTATTGATTGAGTCCATGAAATGTTTACACAGGAAAATAGAATTGCACTTAGAAATTAAAACACCCTTAAACTTTCTCTCTCCTATTGACTTGCTTAATAATTCTCCCAAAAAGCTCCCCTTTTCACAGACTTATTGAGCCCTTTATATAGGGTAATACATAGTGGATGACAGCTAAGCTATCCTTTATTTTCGGAATGTCTCGCGAAGTGTCGCAAATGCATGAATATTCATTCTCGCGACACTTCTTATCTCTCCTTGAGCTTCGTGTCTTCCAATTGTTTTGAGTGTCGTTATTCATCGCATCATCAATTTTAGCTCCCTGCGACTCCCTCGCGACACCGTCGTTCATTAATCCCGCGAGCCTTGTACATTGCGATATCATGATCCTACATCTTGCCTCTTTTTCCTTGAATATTGCTTGAAGAGCGATTTGAAGGAAAAATTCATTGTTGTCATATTCCTTGGTTTCAATTGGTGAAGGAACGAGCGAAAGAATACTTTTCTTGAAAAGTACGTACTTGCCTCTATTCTTTTAGCGAAGTTCCGAAGCTTCTTTGTAGCATATATATGAAGTTCCGTCTCCTGTCTCTTTTTACATCTCCTCTGCGAGGGGAAGAATGTCAGGAGAATCAATATTTTGATTTGCCGCAACTACTTATTTTCATCTGTTTCAGCTCCGTACTATTACGCAGATTTTGACTATTAAAGTCTTTTCTTGACACGTCTCTTCCAACCGTTTATTCTCGACCGTTCGTGTCTCTTCTCGCATTAAATGCCCTCGTTTTTCTCAAGAATCTTTTTAATTTTCCTATATATAGTTTTCTTTTCCTCCTCTTTTCTTCCTTTAGTTTCTCTCTGCAACTCTTCTTGACTCTCTCCTTCCGCAATTTGCGCTCCTGCTACTGTAAATCTTTTCTTCACCCCTTCTAACGCTGATCCTAATCTCCAACCTCCCATCCATTCCCATACTGATAATGGCTTTCATTAGTCGTGCATACAAAGCTTCTTTTGATGAAGTTCAACAGAAATTGCTTGAGAAGGGTTTTACTCTATCAACCATTCCTGATCAAGAACCTTCATCTATCCTTTCTGCAAAGCTGTTTTCTGATCATCAATGTGATGATCAAAAAATTATAGTCTCGCTAGGTCAGCTTCTCGCAGGACTTCCCATTCCCTTATATAATCCTGAGATACCTCTGTTTTATGAAATCTTGGCCCATGAAAAATTCTCTCGGGCTGTTTATCAATTAAGTGGCGATTGCATTCGCCTAATGCTTGAGTTCGCGAATCGTGGTGCTGGCAAAGGATCTTTATACTCGATATTTTGTTAAACATCCTGATTTCGCAGACTTGGAAATAGTTCTTTGAGAAGTACACTGTAGAGAACTTTTTTGAAAATTATTCAGTGATAAAGATGAGGAATGCGAAATCTCGCTGGGGCATTCGCCTGAAAAAGAAGGATAACGTCCCTGAGGATAAATTGCTCATGCAAGATATTGACTGGCACCCGGGCAATAATACTACTCCTCGCCACTCCAAAGATGAGAAGTGGTGGGTTGTACCCTTGATTTTAAATGGCCCTTATATCGCGGGCTCGCATATCCTTCCTGCGAATCTCGCAGGATATCACCCTTGGGAATTCAAATGGCCCGATAAGGCAAAAGAGGTATGTTTTCCTCTTCAAATCTTGCCTTTGCAATTTTTCTTTATATTTGCTGAGTTTGTGAAATTTTTCAGATCGCCAAATTGAGAAGAAGCTACAAGGATAATCCGTTGGAGAGTACTCTGACGATACTTCGATCGCTAACGAATGAAGTAAGAAACATTTCCTTTGTTATTTAAAATAATATTGTTGCCTCTGTTTCTTATCTTTAACCGTATGTGAAGGTTGAAGCTGAAGAAGCTGTAGCCGCGAAGATTAAAAGTAAGGGTAAAACTGTCGTTCGCAAGGGTAAATCTTCTGCTCCATTAACTAAGAAGCGAAAGATCCAATCTTCTTCTCGCCTTAGCTCAAGCTCCAAATCTTCTGACGAGGATAACCATAATTCAAATTCTTCTCTCGCTAAAGAGATTCCGTTGGCCGGCTCTCCTATGGATCAGTTATCTAGCATCTTCTCAGATTCTTTCCAAGGAATGGGAGATGCTCCCCTAGCTTCCCTTTGCGGGACTCTCGCAAACGTGTGTAATGCTGCTTTGCTAGAGGGCAATAATTCTTTCAATGGAGCCTCTAGAATTGTGTCTCCCGACTTCTTGAACGCACTTGGGTCTTTGGTAGGCATGCAATCATATTTCCCTGTTAATTTTAAATTTTTAAATGTATATGTATTGACAGTTTTTCTATCTTCTTTCATAGGTTGGAAAAACTTCTTTTGTAGTTGCCTCAGATCTCGAGAGAAGACGCAACAATCTTGAAAAGAGGAATTTACAATTGAACAAGAAGACCCAAGAGCTGGAAGCTGAAGCCGCGTCGTCTCGCGATAGGATTCAAAAATTAGAAGCCGATCTGGACTCCCAGAAGGATAGAGTATCTACCCTTCAGAACTCAAATCAGCAGCTTTATGGTATAGTAATTTTCAATTCTCAAATCCTTGTCATGTTATCTTTTATCTTTCTTTGTCGACTATTATTCTCGCAGACGTATATAATCTCTCCAGAAGAATCTATTCTTCTCCATTCATTTCCGAGCCTATGAATGATGATGTCCTTCTTACTCACCTCAATCAATCTCTAAGTAGTTCCTCAAATAAAATTAACCTCCTTTCATTAAAGGATCTTCAATCCAAATATCATCTCTTAGAGATCGAACACGAGATCTAGTTTAAATTTAACTAATCGCTTTAAACGAATGTACCTTGATTCCGAGAAGAAAATCAAGACTTTAAGGAAGAAAATTAGTGATCTCATAGATGAGAACGATCGCATTACTAACGAGAGGTGCACGGGCGTTAGCGAGAATTCCACAAATCTCTTCTTGGTGTGCAAGTTGAACGAGATGAACTCCTTCATCAGAATACCATACTTAAGCAGCGAGAAGAGCAAGTTCGTTCTCTTCTTGTTATTAATAGTGATGATGAATTCGCCTGGGCTGCGAAAGTTTTAGATAATGCCAGGAATAACCTAGGTGTTGATGTTAGTCTTCATCTTTGAGCATACTTCCTTGATTAAGGATATGATATCTGATAGAGAAGGTTATTTATTATACCTTACTGCTTCTTACTTTTGTAGTATTGCTTGTAAATTATTAACTTGTTGTTGCTTATTTGCAGAATCTGAGAAGAGACTTCAGGTTAGAATTAGAGAACTTGAATCTGAAAAAGAACAACTCGCCAGGAATTTTCCAGCGAGAATTGAAGAACTCGAAACTGAAAAAGAACAGCTCGCAAAAAGTCTCTCCCTTCGCGAGAATAAATATTTCAAGTTGAAGAAACAATTTCTAACGACAGTGGAGAATTTTAATAATGATGCTGTTCGTTTTCGTAATGGAGCCATGGAGTATGTTTGTAAGGACCACAATATCCCTCTGCATTCATATCCCTGGCTTCTCGAAAAGGTTCCTGAGAATCTGCCTGTCTCAGACGTTTCTGATAGTGAGGCTGGCGAAGAAGAAAATTCTGGCGATGAGAATAATAGGACTGAAGAATCAGATGAAGGAAAAGAATCACCAAAGAGATAGTTCTTTTTGTTTTCTTTCACTGCCTGTAATATCTGTACATTTATGTACCTCTTTATTATAGTGTACTTCTTGGATTGTTCCCCTCTAAATTCAATCTTCACTCCCCTTTTTTGGTAGTTCTTCTTTGTAATATAATTGGCTAATATTATTGATGCATAACTTTTTCATCAGAAGATGAATAACAATATTCCATCTTTTCCATTCCCATACTTGCCTCTGTTATTTATCTTCAGATGAAAGATTTTGGTTGTCATCATGTATTTTGCCCCTGTTATTGAAACGTATCGTTGCGACGAGGTCGCGGGTATCTTTATAAATCAAGAATCCTACTTGTCTCGTCTTACCATTTCGGTAGTCTTTGTTTTATCTTTTCTTCTGGCGACAAGGTCGCAGGCCGCCTTTACATTTTCATGCAATGACCCATTGACCTTGCCTTATCATTTTTGTGTGGTCTTCCAAGTCAGACCTCCCTAATTAGAGGTCTTCCCCTGCCACCTTTCATCGCGACAAAATCGCAGGACGTCTTTACACTTGCATGTAAAGACCCATTGATCTTGCCTTATCATTTTCCAAGTATTTTTGCCTCTGCAGGATGTTTTAGTTGCGACAATATCACAGGTCTAGATATCCTTACGAACATAAAGCCCCATGACATTGCCGTCGTGCGACGAAATCGCAGGACATCCATACACTGTCGTGTAAAGACCCATTGATCTCGTCTTACCCTCGCGTTAGTATTATTGCCTCTGCAGGATCATTGCACAAATATGACAAGCCTAAATTCTCTTGCGAAAACATAGCCTCATGACATTTGCGTCTGTTTTGACACCCCCCCTAATGGAGAGCGTCGCCCTTATCATCTCCCCGGTTGCCCCTTCAAGGAGGCGAAACATCGGCCATACAAGACTAGCTCCTCCCATCCGGTCTTAACAACAACCAGTTGTTTTCGCAGCCTCTTATCCCTTATACCTATATGGTTTATGGTTACAAGACGCACCCTAAGTGGAGTTTTCTTGGCGAGTGCAACATATGCCAAGACTTGCCAAGAATGGCCAGGTAGGTTCATCCATCCCGGGCACTCGCTCAACCGTGTACCTCGGCGCCTTGAGCATACACGACTCCTTGGAAGAGACCCTCGGTCTCCCAACCAGTATAACCTTATATATATAGTTGGGAATCCAAGGTACCTCTCCCGGATAGGCTTTCATGGGCCCCAAATTTTCATGACTCAGGCTTCAGGAGCGGTGTAACCTTCCCCCTGAGCCATGTTGAGAGATACCCCCTTATATGACGCACTTTAGGTCTTACATTAGCCTCTTACGAAATGTTATTCGCGAACTAGGGTGTACGCCATAAAGGTTCGTCCCATTCTTTTACTCATTCATATTTGTTATATCATTCAATCATTCATGTTTCATTATTTGCTGACATTTGTTTACGAAGTATTCGCACAATTCTGTTTCATTTGTTGTATTTTCATTTTTCTTTCTTAATTGAATTCCCATATACTCTTGGCTGCGAGATTCTCGCACATCATTACTTCAATTGCTACTTTTTCTCCTGTTTTTGTTGATTATTCACTTCTTATGCTTTTTGTTCCTCATATCCTTTGCTTCTTTATTACCATAATATTCGCCTGTCTCTAGGCATTCACCTCGCGAGGTATGTTCAGTCCTTACTTCTATAGCATCCACCATCAATTTTTCCTTTCTCTGCTCATCTCTCACATGTTGCTTCCAACCTTTTCTTTTGGCATTTCTTTCTTCGCAGCTTTCTACATCGACTTCATGACATTGTTGCGACTCCTTCCAATCTCCCTGTATAATACCAATGCCATTTGGGTGTGGAAATTTTATACATTGATGATATGTTGATGCGACTCCCAAGATTTCATGAAGCCATGGCCTCCCAATCAGCGCATTATATGGAGATTCCACGTCAACCACACAGAATAAAATATCAGTTGATAATCCTTGTAGAGGTATTCTCATGTGAACCTCTCCCTTTGGTTTGTTTGCAGTGCCATTAAAGCCATATATCTTGTATGTCGAGGGGATCAAATCCTCATCTTTTCCTCCCATCGTCTTGTAAGTATGGTAGAAGAGAATATTCACCGAACTTCCGGTGTCGATTAGGATTCGGTTGATCGCCCAACAAGCACGCCTCATCATCTTCTCCATCAACTGGTTTCGGGTTAATCTCTAGTTTCACAACCAACGGGCTATCATGTGTTTCTCTTCCTTTTGGCTTTTCATCTCGCAGAGAAAGAAATAGTCTTCACCGCCACTTTTCTAATCTGCGTCGTTCTCGCTTGGACTCATTATTTCTTTATCATTAGCATCTCTCGCAAAGACTCTACCGAGCACGTTGTCATGAAAATCTTCGATTGTGCGATAGGAGTGGACGATAGAGTTGCAATTCAAATTTTTAGCTTTTGTCCCGACTTCTATCACAAATGTTTCCTTTCCTTTCGTGACACTGTTCTATGCATCTCTCGGTGGTGGTGGTAATGTCCGGCTGTTTCTTCTCCCTTTAGAAAGTGATTGACTTTCCCCGATCAATCATCCCGAGAATGATTCTCTTTATGTTTCTACAATCATTTGTTTGATGCCCATGGAAGCGATGGTAAGAACAAAACTCATGACTTCTATCGCCTGGCGGTGGTGGTTCCATTCCCACGTTCCAAGGTCTTTGGTACATTTTCCATCACAAGTATAGCTTCCCGGATCTTTTCCACACTAGCATTCGGTGGAGGCATCTTAATCTCTTCCCATACTATTCTCGCGACTTCTCTCGCCCTCCACGGTTATTTTGCCTTCGTCCACCGTAAGTTTCTTGCTCATGATCTAGCCTCCGAATCTTATTATTCTTTATTACGGTTGTAGTAGTTCCTTTCTCGTTCAAACTCTTCTTGATCGTGGCTTCCCATGGCTACTATCTTCCCTTGTCCCTCATCAGCTTTCCTTGCTTGCTGTACTTGCGAAGTGCTCGCCACTGTATTTATGAATTGAGGCAACAAGCTTGCGTTCGCAGCATTCGAGCTTGTGTTCGCGACTGGATAAGAATTCATTTCATTCTGTCTCTCTTCTAGGGCAATATATTCTTCTGTAACTCTCGCAGTTACGCCATCGTGATTGTATTTTTGGTTCTAAAAATTTGAATGTATAACAAGTTGGTCGCGAAGAGAGCATTCACAAATGAGAGGATGAGATATCTTTCCTCAACTCGTCCCCGCCATTTCGCTACACATGGTCCTCCATCTTATTGTCAAGCTGCCTTAAGCTCTCGCCAACCCTTTGTTTCAACCCAAATACATCTTCAATACCGGTCGCGAAGAGTTATTACTTATGTATGCTCCCAGGAATGTGGCTTGTAAATGGTTAAATGATGTGATTGTGTTCCTTGTCAGACCTTCAAACCATTTTAGTGCTTCTCCTATTAGGCTTGATTCGAAATATTTGCACAGTATGGCATCATGATTCTCCCACCGCAACATACATCTCATATAAGCCTTGATATGTTGTACCGCATGATGTTCCATCAAAGATGTTGGTTAATGCAGGTAGATTGCACTTAGGAGGTATTCCTCCCATCTGTACTTCTAGCGTGAAGGGATTCTTCGCAGCTTCTGCGATGGCTTCGTCCAATTGTTTCCTTCCTCCTTCCCTTCTATTGTTCAGTAATCCTCTCATTTCAGCCAGTTCTCTTAAGATTTGTTCATTTGCCTCAGAATTTGATTCTACTGGTCTTTTTAGCTCTGCCTCTCTCCTTCTTCGCTCGTGCCTATTTTGACCTTCCTGCTCGTTATTTTCTCCTCTTCTTTCCCTGCGACGCTCTTCTTCGTTTCTTTCGTCAATTCGCACGCCATTATATCGGTTGTTCTCTCTTCTTGGCTGTCTCTCAGCTCTCATCTGCACCCTCTCATATTCTTCGTTAATGTTTCTATTGGTACGATTTTGTTCCCTCCTTCTTTCGCCGTTGTCATGGTTATTCTGCCGGATTGCCTCTTCCATCTCTTGATTTTCCATTTCTGCTCTTATCCTTTCTCTCTCGCGAGCTAACCACGCTTGTTCAATGTAGTGTCTCTCAATATCATCCTCAATCTCTCGGTTTCTTCTCAATTCTTCTCTCCCGTGCAAGATTATTCTCCCTTCAGCAGCTGGGTTATTCGGCCCTTGGAGTTGCATGTTTCCTTGATTTTCCCTATTCCGCTTATTTTGAAAATTTTCGAGCTGAGGAATATAACGATCTTCCATTTCCCCTCTTCTTTCGCCACGCTCTATGCTTGGATTTTGTGTTTCTTGTTGGTTTTCTTCCTCGGTACTTTCTGTTGGTAAAACTCTCCTTCTTTCTTCCCTAATCGATCTTGAACTTGATCTCACGCTACTTCTCGATCTTCTATTCTGCAATCTTATATTTTCCATCCTCAATTCATGATTCTGTCTTGTCAAGTTTGCTCGTTCCTCTGCCTCTAGCCGTCTCTCTTCGTGTATTGTTTGTCTCAATCTTTCTAATCTTTGCGATTTCTTCGTTACACGGATTCATTTCTCCATTCATTTCTTGCTCTCCTCCTCCTTGTCCATTGTTCACCAACCTTTGCTCCTCTTCCCTTTCGTCTTCAGAATCAGACCTCCAAGTATGTACACTTACTCTATCATAATCCACAGCCGCGTTTGCTACTGGGGAGATCGGTGGCTGATTTTGATCTTCTCCATCATTTCTCATATTCATCCTTGACGATTCTCCTGTTTCATTCCTCCTTTCTCCAGCAAGTCTCCCACTTCTTCTTACAATCGTTGGTTGCCCTTGTACATTTCTTCTTCTAGCCATTTTTCTTTTTCAATGAATTCTTGAGTATCTTCTCCAAATCTTTTCTCTGTTAATCCAAATTCTTTCCAATTTCTACGTCAATCTCTGCTCTCCCTGTTTCTAGCGCATATGTAGTAGCGGGATTTCCCACACTACACCCCTTACTCAATTTTGCTTAATTAATTCATTGAAAGATATAAGATCAAGAATATTTATTGATTGAGTCCATGAAATGTTTACACAGGAAAATAGAATTGCACTTAGAAATTAAAACACCCTTAAACTTTCTCTCTCCTATTGACTTGCTTAATAATTCTCCCAAAAAGCTCCCCTTTTCACAGACTTATTGAGCCCTTTATATAGGGTAATACATAGTGGATGACAGCTAAGCTATCCTTTATTTTCGGGAATGTCTCGCGAAGTGTCGCAAATGCATGAATATTCATTCTCGCGACACTTCTTATCTCTCGCCAGGCTTCGTGTCTTCCAATTGTTTTGAGTGTCGTTATTCATCGCATCATCAATTTTAGCTCCCTGCGACTCCCTCGCGACACCGTCGTTCATTAATCCCGCGAGCCTTGTACGTTGCGATATCATGATCCTACAGAACGTGAAGCCGGTACGTGATGCTCAACGTCGGCTTAATCCTCCCATGATGGAGGTTGTGAAAAAAGAGATACTCAAATTGCTAAGTGTGGGGGTAATCTACCCAATTTCCGATAGCAAGTGGGTTAGTCCGGTTCAAGTGGTACCAAAGAAATCCGGAGTCACGGTTGTTCGAAATCAAGACGATGAACTTGTTCCTACAAGAGTTCAAACCGGTTGGAGAGTGTGCATTGACTATAGAAAGCTTAATTACGCAACCCGAAAGGATCACTTTCCTTTACCTTTCATTGATCAAATGTTGGAGAGGTTAGCGGGGCATTCTTATTATTGCTTCTTGGATGGTTATTCGGGATACAACCAAATTGTTATTGCACCGGAGGACCAAGAGAAGACCACTTTCACTTGTCCGTTTGGAACGTTTGCATATAGACGGATGCCGTTTGGACTTTGCAATGCGCCGGCTACTTTTCAAAGATGCATGGTGAGTATATTCTCGGATTATGTGGAGCGCATCATCGAGGTATTTATGGATGACTTTAGTGTTTATGGCAATTCTTTTGATGGTTGTTTAAATAACCTTGAACTAGTTCTTAAACGATGCATAGACACAAACCTTGTCCTTAATTGGGAGAAATGTCACTTTATGGTGAACCACGGCATAGTACTTGGTCACATTGTGTCCTCTCGAGGGCTCGAAGTGGACAAGTCAAAGATAGATTTAATAAGAAACTTACAATATCCCACTTCGGTGAGGGAAATTCGTTATTTTCTTGGTCATGCAGGTTTCTATAGGCGGTTTATCAAGGATTTCTCCAAAATCTCTACAAAAGGAGGTACCTTTCGACTTCAACAAGGAATGCGAGGATGCTTTTGACAAATTGAAGGAAATGTTGACAAGTGCGCCGATTATCAAATCACCGGATTTGAATCTTCCATTTGAATTAATGTGTGATGCTAGTGATTATGCGGTTGGAGCCGTTTTGGGTCAAAGAGTGGACAAGTTGTCCCACGTTATCTATTATGCATCTAGGACCCTTAATGATGCACAAATCAATTATTCTACCACGGAAAAGGAGTTATTGGCTATAGTTTTTGCGTTGGAAAAATTTCGATCATACTTGGTGGGTACAAAGGTTATTGTGTATTCGATCATGCCGCACTAAGACACTTAATAAAGAAGAAAGAAGCTAAGCCAAGATTAATCCGGTGGATCCTATTGTTACAAGAGTTCGACATAGAAATTCGTGATAAGAGGGGTGTGGAGAATACCGTTGCGGATCATCTTAGTAGACTTGTTATGTCTCATGAAGAACTTCCATTACATGACCGTTTTCCGGACGAACAACTTTTCTCCATGGAAGAATCAACACCTTGGTATGCGGATATAGTGAATTACTTGGTGACAAGGAAAGTACCTAGTACAATGTCTAATTTCCAAAAGATGAAACTTAAAAAGGTAGCTAAGCAATATGTGTGGGATGAACCATACTTATGGAAATATGGCGTTGATCAAATAATGCGAAGGTGCGTACCTAACTCCGAATTTCAATCCATTCTCTCCTTTTGCCACACTTTTGCTTGTGGTGGCCACTTTGGTTCTAAGCGCACCGCTCTCAAAGTTCTCGAGAGTGGATTTTATTGGCCCACCTTGTTTGAAGATTCATATGTTTTTTGTAAATCGTGTGATAGATGTCAACGAACGGGCAATCTAGGTGCTCGAAATCAAATGCCACTCACACCAATTCTCGCCGTTGAGATTTTTGATGTGTGGGTATCGATTTTATGGGCCCTTTTGTCAATTCGAATGGAAACTTTTATATACTTCTTGTCGTTGATTATGTTTCGAAATGGGTGGAAGCTAGAGCCACCAAGACTAATGACTCTCAAGTTGTTTGTGATTTTGTAAGGGAAAACATATTCAATAGGCATGGTACACCAAGAGTGGTGATAAGCGATGGAGGCTCACATTTCAAGAAGGCTTTCCACGCTCTCCTCAAGAAGTACAACATAACACACAAAATTGGTACGCCTTACCATCCACAAACTAGTGGACAAGCGGAAATTTCAAATCGTGAGATCAAGTCCATTCTTGAGAAAACGGTGAATACTACAAGGAAAGATTGGAGCTTTAAGCTCAATGATGCACTTTGGGCGTATAGAACGGCGTATAAGACACCGATTGGTATGTCTCCATATAGGTTGGTTTATGGCAAGGCTTGTCATCTTCCGGTTGAACTTGAACATAAGGCTTATTGGGAGATAAAGAAATTCAACATGGAGTATGATGAAGCGGGGAAACAAAGGAAGTTACAACTAAATGAGCTAGAGGAGATACGTAATGATGCTTACGAGAGTGCCCGGATTTACAAGGAAAAGACTAAGCTTTTTCATGACAAGATGATTTCGCGGAAAAGTTTTGTTGTGGGGCAAAAAGTCCTTTTATTTAATACTCATTTACGTTTATTTCCGGGAAAGCTTAAGTCCCGTTGGGTGGGACCATTTGTTGTTACTAATGTTTATGCTCATGGTGCAGTTGAAATTGTTAGCAACAAAACAGGACAACATTTGAAAGTCAACGGCCATAGGTTAAAGCCATATTATGAAAACTTTCCAACGGAGCATGTGGACGTGATTGGACTTCGAGATGCACTCCCTCTGGAGGAGTAATGTGCCGCAAGAGCTAAGTCGGGCCGTCGACTTTAAAACAAGCGCTTAATGGGAGGCAACCCATCGGTTTTGTATTTCTTATCCTTTTGCTTTTTGTTATTTCTTTTTCTTGTTCCTTATCATGTTAAAATTTCCCACCTTAACTTTACTAGGAGGATTCAATTACATTGAGGACAATGTAAGGTTTAAGTGTGGGGGAGTGGTTAAGCATGTATTTAAAAAAAATTTACAAAAAAATTAAAAAATTTAAAAAAAAAAAAAAAAAAAGTTTTACCTAAAACTCCAACTTTTAGAGATTTTAGAGTCACTAGCATACTTCTAGGTATGTTTACATAGAGATTTTGACCGACATAATTGAACTTGGAAATGTTAGAGAACTACATTCGGATTTCTTGCTTGTTAGAATGTTAAATAATGGATTTAATCATGCCGGTGATGCGAATTTGGTGCAGGGAGAAATGCATTATTAGAGTTGCTGATCAATCATTAGTGGAGACTACCCGTATTCATATCATGTGAGGCACCGACCAGAAATTTTTCCATCTACTAAAGAGTTTTCTTTTGAGTGTGTGTCACCGTAAGTAAATTCCGGGTAGAATGGTGAGCTACCCAACCTCCCACCAATAGAAGCACTACTCTTTGATCTCTTGAGTGCTAATTTTGTCAATCATAAGGGTGACGTCTATAGATGAAAGCCTCCTTCTTGTAGTTCGATTTGCAGTTAGCACCATTCTCTCTCGCAACAACAACGGGTCCATAGAAACACCATCATCATCAACAAGGAGCGACATCAAAATCTACAAGGAAAGTTGAAGAAGTTTAAGCTTTACAAGCAACGGAATGAGAAAAAGAGCAAATTTCAAATTCAAGTAAAGCAACATACAAAGAGCAGATTTTTACATATATGTTGAGGACTTACAATACAATGAGGTAATTTTATATCCAAGTATGAAGACTTATTTATAAGAGCGAAGAAAATTAAAAGGTGAGAATTATTGATGTAGGACCAGAATATCGCAACACTAATACTTCGCGAGATTAATAAACAACTGAATCGCGAAGGAGTCGCATGGTGGTAAATAAACGACGTAATAAATGACGATAGTTAGAACATGAGGAAAGTGTGAAAGACTTGGCGAGATTTAAGAGTGTCGCGAAGACAAACAGTTGTATATTCGCGAGCATTCGCGAGACGTTTCGAAAATAAGGGACGAGTATATTTGTCACCCACTATGTAATACCCTATATAAAGGGTCGAGTAAGTACGTTGTTGGGGAGGTCTTTTTTGAATTGTGAAACAAGTCATTAGGAGAGAGAGAGGAAAGAGAGATTGTAATTTCTTTAGCTTTGCTCTACATTTCTTTGTAAACCTTTCAAGAAACAATTAATAAAACATATCATTGTTCATCTACAAAATGGATTGATTAAACAGATTTGAGTGAGGGGTGTAGTGTGGGAAATCCTGCAACTACATATGCGCTAGAAACAGGGAAAAAAAAAAAATATATATATATATATATATATATTTATATCTCGCGAGAATGATTATATTTAACTCGCGAAGTTGATTATATCTTATGGACAGAGGCAAGTGCGAAGTTATAATTATAAAGAAGGGGAGCAAAAGTTGAAATTTACATTCAATAGTCAAAGATATACGTATACAGATATTACAAGAAATCAAAGAAGAAAGAGAAATTATTTCTTTGCTGGTTCTTCTTCTTCATCCGATTCTTGGGTTTCTTCTTCTTCATCTGATTCTTTGGTTCCATCACTTTCGTCATCAGATTCTTCTTCTTCATTAGCTTCACTATCAGAAACATCTGAGACAGGCAAGTTCTCGGGAACTTCTTCAGAGAGAAAGGGATATGAATGAAGAGGGATGTTGTGATCCTTACAAACTATTTCCATAGCTTGATTGCGAAAACGAACAACATCATTATTAAAATTCGCCACTTTTGTAGTTTGGAATTCTTTGCTTCAATTTAGAATATCTATTCTCGCGAAGAGAGAGATCCTTTGCGAGACGCTCTTTTTCGATTTCAAGCTCTCCAATCCTTGTCTGAAATCTCTTTTCAGATTCTGAAAGCATGAGGAAATGAATTAATTTTAATAATACAAAAGGAAAAGTAACAGAAAAGTAAAGAAGTATAACAAACAACCTTCTCTTTCAAAGATCATATCCTTGATTAAGGTAGTTTGCTCGGTGCGAAGACTAACATCAACACCTAAGTTATTTCTAGCGTTATCTAAAACCTTCGCAGCCCATGCAAATTCATCATCATTATTTATGACAAAAAGTGAACGAATTTGGTCTTCTCGCTCGCTAAGCATGGTATTCTGACGAAGTAGTTCATCTCGCTCAACTTGCACATCAAGGAGAGATTTTTGAAATTTTGCTAATGCCTGTGCACCTACGTTAGTAATACGATCTTTCTCATCTATGAGATCACTAAATTTCTTCCTTAAAGTTTTGGTTTTCTTCTTGGAATCAACGTACTTTCGTTTAAAAAGATTAGCCAAACTCAAACTAGATCTATGCTCGATTTTTAAGAGATGATGTTTGGATTGAAGATCCTTTAATGAAAGAAGGTTAGCATCATTTGATGAACTACTTAGAGATTCATTGAGGCGAGTAAGGAGTACATCATCATCCATGGGCTCGGGAAATGAATGAAGAAGAATGGACTCTTCAGAGAGATTATATATGTCTGCGAAAATAGTAAGTCAGGCAAAGAAAAATAAATGATAAAATAAAAGAAATCTGAGGAATAAAGATTGCTATACCATAAAGCTGCCGATTTGCACTTTCAAGAGTAGATACTCTATTTTGTTGAGAAGTAAGCTCAGCCTCTAGTTGTTTAATCCGTTCATCCTTCTCGCGAGATGACGCAACCCCAATTTCTAGTTCTCGAATCCTCTTGTTCAATTGCGAGTTCTTCTTTTCAAGGTTGTTGCGCCTTCTCTCAAGGTCTGAGGCAGCAACAAAAGCAGCTCTCCCAGACTGTAAAAGAAAATAGAGAAATAATTAAAGATAAGAGCGGAGTCACAAAGAAGTAAAAAGGTATGAACATACCAAAGCATTGAGAGCGTTTAAAAGGTTGGGTGTTATTGTTCGAGAAACTCCGCGAAAAGACTCGATATCCTCCAACAATGGGGCATCACAGATCTTAGCGATAGTTTCGCAAGTAGTAGACAAGTTGCTATCGCCAAAACCTTGCATAGAATCGGTAAAGACATTAGATAAAAGCGCCATAGCGAAGTATATCGAATGATTTCCCTTAGCGAGAAGAGGTGCCAATCTCGTTTTCATCTTCCGAATTCTCGCTAGATTGGGAGTTAGAATGTGAAGGAGGTTGGAGTCTCCGTCTTTTGGAGGATGGGCCAGAAGATTTGTCCTTGCGAGAAATGGCCTTATTCTTGCCTTTATTCCTCGCAACTTCGGCTTTTCCATCATTAATCCTTGCAGTTTCAACTTCTTCAACACCAATCTTCACACACGAATAAAGATAAGAAACAGAGGCAACAATATTGTTTAAAATAACAAAAGAAAATGTTTCTTACTTCATCCGTGAGTGATCGAAGTATCGCCAGGATATTTGGTTGAGGATTCTCTTTGTATTTATTTCTCATTCTGGTGACCTAAAAATTCTCTAAAAAGTTAATGAAGGAAAGAAATGAAAGGCATAGCGAAGCAAATTTAAAACGAATGATATGTATATACCTCTTTTGTCTTCTCAGGCCACTTAAACTCCCAAGGATGATAATTCGCGAGATTGGCTGGGAGTGCATGTGAGCCTGCGATATAAGGACCACTCAGAAGGAGAGGTACAACCCACCACTTTTCATCTTTGGAGTAGCGAGGGATATTATTTTTACCCGAATGCCAGTCAATGTCCTGCATAAGCAATTTGTCAGCATCAACGTTATCATTTTTCTTCAATCGAACACCCCAAATGAGATTTATCGTTTCTCATAGTTATATTTGAATAATTTGCAAAGAAATTATCCACAGTATACTTCTCGGCAACTATTGGTATATTCGCAAATTGGGGATTTCTAACATTGTCAGGATATAAAGATCCTTTACCGGCACCACGAGAGGCGAATTCAAGCATCAGGCGAATACAATCGCCGTTCAATTGATAAATAGCCCGCGAGAATTTCTCGTGAGCAAGAATCTCATAAAATAATGGTATTTCGGGATTATACAAAGGAATGGGGAGCCCTGCGAGGAGTTGACCTAGCGAGACTATAATTTTCTGATCATCACATTGATGATCAGAAAACAATTTTGCAGAAAGCATGGATGAGGATTCTTGATGTGGAATGGTAGATAAAGTGAAACCCTTTTCCTGTAATTTCTTTTGAACATCAGTAAAATGAGGAGCGTATGTACGACCAAGTGAAGCTATTATCAGAATATAAGGAATGAAAGGAGAAGTGAAGAATTGAAAAAGAAGCAGTAGCAGAAGCGCAAATTGCGGAAGGAGAAAGATGAAGAAAAGTTGCAGAGAGAAAATAAAAGAGAAGAAGAGAAAAAGAAGAAAACTATATATAGAGAAGAGAGTTCTCGAGAAAGCAAATGCATTTAATGAGAGATGGGACGTGAATGGTTAAGAATAATCGGTTGAAAGAGACGTGTCAAGAAAAGAATGGAACTAGAAACACCTGTAATAAGTTCCGTACATAAACAAAACAAGTGAAAATGAACAATCGCAAGATAAAGATAAGCAGTTGCGGCACTTTAAAACATTGGTTCTCATGACATTCTCTTCTTCGCAGAGAAGACATGAGAAGAGGCAAGATGTAGGACCAGAATATCGCAACACTAATACTTCGCGAGATTAATAAACAACTGAATCGCGAAGGAGTCGCATGGTGGTAAATAAACGACGTAATAAATGACGATAGTTAGAACATGAGGAAAGTGTGAAAGACTTGGCGAGATTTAAGAGTGTCGCGAAGACAAACAGTTGTATATTCGCGAGCATTCGCGAGACGTTTCCGAAAATAAGGGACAGTATAGCTGTCACCCACTATGTAATACCCTATATAAAGGGTCGAGTAAGTCTGTTGTTGGGGAGGTCTTTTTTGAATTGTGAAACAAGTCATTAGGAGAGAGAGAGGAAAGAGAGATTGTAATTTCTTTAGCTTTGCTCTACATTTCTTTGTAAACCTTTCAAGAAACAATTAATAAAACATATCATTGTTCATCTACAAAATGGATTGATTAAACAGATTTGAGTGAGGGGTGTAGTGTGGGAAATCCTGCAACTACAATTGAAGTTTATGATTTTGAGGCGATACAAGTTGTGAAGAATCAAGCGGTAAAATACTTCTCCCACGGCCATGGTTTATTTTGTATTTAATTTCTCTTGTTAATTTCAAAAAAAAAAAAAAAAAAAAAAATGTTTTGTTAATAAGCCGTGGGGAAGGAAAATTTATAAGAAAGTTTCAAGCGACAAGGATTTAAGGTAAAAAAGAGTTACAAATTGTTATGGATTTATGAAATTCGAGAGTTTATCACCAATAGTTGAAACCAAAGACGAAGACCATGAAGACTAGGAGCGGAAGACGTTTCTATTGGATTCCGTGAGAGTGGTGTTATCATAATTGGCAATCGGATGTGAAGGTAAGTAAGTAATCTCATCCTCGATATAAGTGGTTGATTTCCTTTCTTAGAGATCGTTAGAAAAAAATGGTTTTTCAAAATATTAAAAGATGTGGGTTTTTCAAAATTTCGGAAGATGCCCTTCCTACCATTCAACGTGTTGCAGGAATTCTCTCTTCATTCCTACCTGCACACATGTGTGACCCATAAAAAGCCGTTTTTTTGAGTGCAATTATCATAAAATCCTTTTTGGTGAGGCAGAAGTCGAGGCGAAATGCTTATTGATCGTTTCTCAAACACGCATTCTCTCATTATGGTGTGGTTATTTCTCACTCAACATTTAAGAATGAGAATATGTTCTTTAGTATTTCTAACTTCTTATTACTAGCATGCAGAAACTCTATGTCCTCACAACTCTTTGGATGCTTGAGACGCTTGAACGCTTTGAAGTTGTGAGTTTTTAGTTTGATTTGCTCGAGGACTAGCAAAGTCTAAGTGTGGGGGAATCTGATAGGTGTATAATACACCGTATTTACTATCTAGTAGTTACGCTTTCTTTGCTATTTTGCTTGTGAATTATGTATTTTACGTGTGTTTTTGAGTTATTAGGTACTCTGGAGTCGCACGGGGGAGAAGAGGCGGAAATCATCCAAATTGAGGCGAAAAGGGCAAAGTGTCATTTCACAAGCTATTGGGAGCTGAGCCAAGGTTAAATGCAGTCAGCTGTGGTTAAGGGGTGACCACATGTTATGGGGCATCCACTGGGATATCCCTTATCTGATGCAGAGGGGTGTCAATATCCAACCCCAGTTCATGACCTAAATCGAGAGAAGATGTTTCTCTCATTCGTTCATTCATTGTTCTTCACCTGAAACTGAGAGATGAAATAAAGGTGGCCATGGATCGATGTGTTGAGAGAATTCAGGGAGAAATGGAGAAGCTCAGAAGAATATGGAGCTTGTAAGAAGATTCATAGGGGTTTGCTGATTCCTGAATCTGAGACAGAGATGAAGCCCTGAAATTGAGAAATCATTTTCTCAATCATTTGTTTCAACAGAAGTGGAGGTCGAGAGGGGTTTTGCTGTAGAATGTATGGGTTCAAATGAAGGGGTACCGTTCAAATCAGAGAAGAAGGAGGATTGATATTTGATAGCTCTAATGATTGTTGAGAAATCAGAGTTAAGGTTTGAGTTAAACCCAGGACTGAATTAACGGCAAGAAGTCATGTGTGAAATCAGATTGAAATTGAGAAAGAAATAAAACAGATGCTGCTGGTGTTTAATGGTGATTCAAGATGATTGGTGATTTTGGTGAAAAAAGAAAGGGGATCTACATCTGTGGATTGAGACTCGATAGTTGAAGACGAATTGCAGTCCAAAAATGGTTATCCTGTGGTGTTATTGAGCTCAAAGAGAAGATGGTAGTGATGTTGTCTGAATTATGGGTGATTGCAGGATGTGGATCATTGAGTGAAGGCTGTATTGCAGTGAAAGCTGAATTACAGGTGAGCTTGAACTAGAAGGTGAAATTGGTGGAACTGAGGCTGTAGTTGGAACTGGTGCAGGTCTGGGTTCTGTGAAAGTGATGTGGTGCTGTGATGGCTTGTATGAAAGATGGCAATAGATGGAACTGGTGCTGTGAGCTTAGTAAGTTTAGTGGATGTGAAGTGCACTGGATTGGAGGCTGAGTGCTTGCTGATACCCAGTGGTGAAGATTGCAAGAACTACAGGATGAACTCTGATGTGTTGCAGCTGGTGACTGAGATGATTCTGGTGGTTGTAAATGGCTTAAAATGGTTTCAATGGCAAGTGCCAGGGTGAACTTGAATTGCAGGTTTTGGAATGAGAGTATCATGGCAGATTTGTAGGAAGTTGTTATTGCTACAGGTGGAGTGTCGCAGCTAAACTGAAGTCCTGGAGGTCTATAAACTGGTGGTATTTGTGTTGAATGTATGATTGTTAGCAGGGATGGAGATTTAGTGGTGTATAATCACCAACAGTTCTGTGTCTGAATCACTAACAGGATGCACATAGTGCTTGTGAGACTGTCTGAGCCGAAGCTGCAATGGGGATTGCTTGAATCGAGCCGTGAGAGACTGTGATTGAGATGGAGCAGCCGGTAATGGAGGAATGGCCCATGAGTTGTTGCTGGTTTTCATTGTTGTGCCAGTGAGAGTTGGTGGCGCTCTGCAGTTTCAAGTGGTAAATCTAACTGGAGTTGGAGGAGCAGTGGCTTGGTAATTGGTGCTGGATGGCTGAGATGTGAGTTGTTGCTGTGCTGGATATGAGATTCAACAGCTGTAGTGAATGTCTTGTGGTGACTGAGTTGGATTCCATGGGAGTTTGAAAGTGAATTGTCAGTGGGGGTTTGCTGCTGTTGCCTCAGGTGGTGCTGCTATGGTGGTCTTGTGACTTGCAGGAAGTGATGGAAGCCTGAAGGGATAGTGTGAAGCTGGTGGTGTTTGAGCATTGGGAGACAATGATTATGAGAAGAGCTAGGTGAATGTGGCTGTTGGCTTTAAAAGGGTCATTGACTTGTGCTGTGTATGGAGTAGCAGCTGGGGTTGTGGTTGCCATTGTGGCTTGAGCTATGTAGGTGATGTGTTGGAGCTGTGATTGAGAAGAATGGCAAAAAAATGTGAGCTGGGATTACAGGTAATGGCAGTGGTGAAACTGTTGTTTTGCCTGGGATTGCAGGGAGGTTGCGCAGCCAAGAGTGCTGATGCACAATGATAGTGCAGACAGCCCTGACATGTGCAGTGGTCTGGAATTAACCTACTCAGCTAGCCAGAAGACCAGCTACATCTGACACAGCTGACGCTAGTCTGACTTGGGTCTAACTCAGACCTGACTGGTTCTGACTCATGAACCTGAATCGGTTTGACTCGGCCCAACTGAGTTGACCCGTTGACCCGACCGATCCGACCCGTTGACCGGTGACCGGGCGGACTTTGCCGGTCACCGGAGCCGTTTTCCGGGCACTTCTCCGGCCGGATTCCGGCCACAATACCAATTTTCCGGCGAGCCAAAAATTCCAGAATTTTCTATGGATTTCTCTCATGGGTGTGAAGACTTGGACTAGGAATTGGATGGAGAATTGGGCTCAAACTTGGAAAGAGAAGATGGAAGAGTTGAGAAGGGCTTGGATTTGGAAATTGAATTGCTAAAGGAAAAGGATTCTAATCCTTGGAAGATTTGGAGAATATTGAAGCCTATAAATAGAGAAGTTTTCTACATCTTTTAGACACCTCTCTACACACACAACACTTGTGTTTTTGCTTGCTTTTCTAAGATTATTCTTCTTAATTATTTGTGTGAACTTAAAAATTCTCCTTTTAATAATTATTATTTGTGTGAATTTCAAAAGCATGAGTAGCTAATTTTCTTATTGATTGAGGATGAATTCCTAGTTCTTAACATGATTTGAGTTTTGTTTCAATTCTATCTTGAGTTTTTTACATGATTATCGATTGTTTTTACTAATAGGAATGTTTATTCATTCATGATTGATTGATAGATTGTTTGGAGTGCACGCTAAATTGATTTGTTAATTGATCTATATCTAGTATAAGTTAGGGAATACGTAATCGTTCTCGACACTTTACACAAGTAGAAAACACGAGACCTTGCGGAGGGATTCCGTGGAGCGATTGTGTGTAAAAACAACGCTAGAAAGTGGACCAAGCGAACCGAGTTTAACTACTAGTACTAAACCTAAATTCATAGATCTTAATGCATTCAGGGAATTACATCTTGTAAGCGAACCTCAGGGTGGTTCTTTTGAATAGAATCTGATAACTAAGCGAACCTGTTACTCAGTGAAATTAGGGATTTTGGGGCTAGCTAAGCGGACCTGCTATCCTACGGTTGGTGATAATCTGTGACTAATAACAAGTAGAAAAGAACATAACTTTAATCATTGTTTTGCAACGAAGAATGATTCCTTGATCTTGTCTCTCTTATTGCTTTCAACTTTATCTTTTAATTGCTTTGCTTATTTTCTTTTGCTTTTTACACCCCCCTTTCGTGACAATTTTTACAACTAGAATCTCTTGCTCCTCGTGGGAACGAACTTGACTTCCATTATATTATTTTTAATTGAGTGGAAACATTAATTAATTTGATTGCACCTACGACACGCATCAGGCTGTCACACCATGGTTCCCGGACTTGGAATAACTTGCAACAGTTAGCATACAAGTACGCATACTGTGCTATATCCAATCATGGTTAATTTGTTCTAAACTCTCATTTCAATCATCGAAACATTCTTAGTAGACGGGAATAGTTGTCTCACACAAACTATTAGCTTCGAAGCAATTTTCAAGTGATCGAATGATCAATACGAAACATTCTGAGTCTACATCAAATGACTGTCTCACACAAATCATGTAAGATGTTACCAGGCGATTTTCACATGATCAACTTTTGACTTTTGTCAAGAATATAAGATGAACTTGGTTAAAGCGAAAGCTTACCAACACATATTTCGAGAAATATGTAAGCGAGTTAAACTCAGCTCGAAATATCAAATGTGTATAATAACGAAGTTTATATAGCTATACGACTTTGTATCAATAGGAGATAAAATAGAATAGACTTCTGAGTGATAGATGAGTTTAAGTCTCCACATACCTTTTAATTGACTAACGGTTGTTGAAACTTTGATTGCACCTAGTTTGTTTATTCTTGAGAATCTTCTCTTCTGATATAAGATTCACTCAAACTAGATCGAAGTATCGACGGGATCTTCAGAAATGTTTGTAGATCTAGAGACATCTTGTGATAATCCATTGTTAACAGACTCCTTTCTGTGCGTGATTGATCACAAGAGATTCAAGTGGTGTTGTGCATGTTTTAATTGAAGATTAAAGAAGATTTGAAGACAAAGAAGATTTCTTATTGGTTTCTCATATCTTTGTGTTGCACAAGCCTTGATCGGCTGGGATCCAACTAGAATCAGATTTATTCGATTGATTAGTTGCGTGAGATCGGCATTCACAATATATCTCTTTGAGATTTATTTGTATTGAGTGTGAATCTAAACTTGACTACTTTTGTAGTTATTGGATAGATTGATCTAACCAGGCAAAGGAGTTTATTGGCATAATCGGAAGATCCTTTGCATATGACTTGAGATATCTTATCTTAAAGAATCAATAGAGTTGTTACCAAACAGATTTTTTGTTCCTTTACTGTTTGGAATACGATCGAAAGGAATTGTTCCAGTACGTGCACTCATCGAAGTCGGAAGCACATGGATACTGAGGAAACTAAGTTAACTATGGGTAGTTGCTTGGTCTCAACTATACGAAGTTGGTTTAGATTTTGTATAGCGGCCTGATTCTGAAAGTATTCAATTCTGGACTTGGTCTCGGGGTTTTTCTCCATTTGCAGTTTTCCTCGTTAACAAAATCTTGCTGTGTGATTTACTTTTCTATTTCCGAAATTATATTTGTTTATATAATTTGAAGTAAATTACACAAACGTTAACTCCGTTTAACTTGATAGTGGTCCTATAGAGTTTGGTTAAGGCCGAGCCTATTATCAAGTAATCACACTTTGGTTGTCGTATTGTCTCGATCTCGTATCTATAGAAAATCACACAAAGTGTGAATACCTATTTGTAGTATTGTCTCGACTTGGTCCATAGAGAATCACTTTCGGTAAGAGGACTTATAGGTGGATAAATTAAAGATTGTGGTGTATTTGGGTACCCTCGACTTTTCGGATCTTTTGACCAAAACTCTGTACTCAACTAAAAGTATGTTTCAACTGGAAAAGGAAGCTTGGATTAAAAGGATTGAGAATTTGGAATGTCAACTGAAGGAATTAAGATAAAAGACTGCGACATCTCGCAATCGTGATGTTAAGGAGAAGAATCGATTATCTTTGATAAACTCTCATAAACCTAATCATCATATTACTCCTAAGATTATGTCATGATCAAATCCTTCTTGCAACGAGAAAGACATGATAAAATACAATGAGACAACAAATCCTAAGTCTGTCCTGCATAAAAAACAGGGGAGCTCAGAGACGATCAATACAAAGGTTCTTTAAAAATCTTCTTCTACTAATTTACCTTATCATAAGAAGAGTAGAAAATCTCATAAGAAATCTACATCACTTTCGAAAGAGATATTCAGAACCATTCATAGTTTGCGAAAATTGATAAACAAGGGTCTCAAAACTTTACGAGAAAGGAAGATGTCTCCTCTTGATCTCCCTTTAATAGTGAGAAATCAGAAACAAGGAATAACGAAATTGTTATCACCCTCTTCACCTGAGAAACCCCCCGATCCATTATTGGATGGGAGAAATTACAATTTGTAATAGTCTTTGAGATTGTTCTTGTTCTTCCCTTGGACAAGAACTATAATCTTTAAGAAGGGTGTGAAAATATTTCTGTTATTGAGATAGTCAAAATTCTTCTTTTGACATGTTCATGTACCTTTTTGTGCGTTTTTTGTTGTTTTTGAGCTGAAAACCGTTTTTTTTTTTGTACATGAACGGGTTATCTAAATAAAGCCCATTTTAGATATCCAGAATTATGTTAGGGTTTTGGTCAAAGGTCCTTTTGGGAATTTACGTGATATCTTCTTCTTTTTAAGATTTAAGATTTCATTCCTTTAAGCAAGCGTCTCATTTTTTTTATCATGTCCTCATCAAGTATTTCCAGTAAAGAAGATGATGTATGGACTGTTCTCTTTCCCTCTAAGAAAGTTCGTTTTGATTCTTCTGATAATGAGATGTGTCAAGATAAACGTGATTCATCTTCTGATGGAAATCCCACTGTTTCTCATTTTGATAAACTCTCATTAACCATGAATCTTGTCTTGGAGAAAGTACATGCTCTAAAGAGTGAACTAGAATCTTCAACCAAAAGACTTGAAGACAAGATGGATAATCTTGAATCCAGGATTGATCTAATCGAAGATGAGCTTGATGATTATAGGGAATATGATAAGAGTCTTCAAAGTAAGTGAAATGACATTTGTTTCTTGCTTAAATAATGTCTAGGAAACTTCTTATGAGAATTTATTCTTGTGTTTTAAGAAGGATAACTAGGGTTTGGAATAGCAAATATTGTGAGTACACATAGCTATTGCCAACGATTTTCATCTTGCAATGTTTTTAGATTTATTTATTTAAATTCTAAAGTTGATTTGGAAGATGATTTTGCAGTATTAATCTTTATTGGTTTTATATATTGCAAATAATGTTATGGGATATGTGTGTTTGCGTCCGTGAACTATGATTGTCTCATATATGTCAAAAGTTAAGTCTATTATATGTCATTATGCAAATATTGATGAAAATAAAATGAATCTTTGAATATTCCGCAGTATTGATCTTTCCCTGATCCGTACTTCTATGTGTAAGTACTGTGCGGCTCTGTAAGTTCTCTTATGTTGAGCATTTCTGATTAAATTAATCATGGGGTTCTCTTGTGGTTAATTTAATTCAGTTTTCTGGATACAAATTCATGTTTCATGTAATTTGTTAATGTCCAAAGAAATCCTTCTTTTCTTGTAAAAGTAAGGTCGCTCTTGTTGTTCTCTCGGGAATGACATTTTATGGGGGAGCGTTCTTAATTGAACTTGTGCTTTATTGGATATATTTTCCTTGATTGAGTCTGAATGTCTAGTTGATTCTCTTGGAATTATATTGGAGTTAGTCCATAAAGATTACCTAAACGGAATATTGGGTGTGGTTGTTGTACCCCCGCTTTTTCAGGTAACCGTACCTAAACGTGTATATTGAGTTGGCTCAACAATAGTTAACCGAAGTTAGCCATATGAACACTTTTGTATTAACGATGTTCATCTAACACTTCTAGATCACATATGATGATCAATCAAATAAGAATGATAATCAAATGAATCTATTTGTGTTACTCATAGAGTTGTTCAATTTTTTATATTCTCATAGAAGTATACAAGACACAATTGAAGCAAAATCGGTTTTGATTCAAGAGAATCAATTCATGAACATTTAGCCACGGTTTGCAAATATTGCATCCCTTATTATATAAATGCATTTTTTCATGTGTATGAAATCATACATAACCGATTTTAGAACTTGAACGACTTAAGTTTGCAAACGGGTACGCAAACTTAAGTTCTGGACATTGGTCTTAAACCAACAGTTTGCAAACGGGTACGCAAACTTTGGCTTCGGACCGAACTCAGTTGAAACCGGTACGCAAACTTGTTTCCCGGACTTCAACAGTTAAGAGAGTTTGCGAACGGGTATGCAAACTTATTTTCCGGTTCTGAATTCTGTCAAAACAATTCGCACACTAAGTACGCAAACCGTAATGTATCCAGACATAGGTTTTGTTCTAAACTCCCATTTAAATCACTGAAACATCCTTAGAAGACGACAATAGCTATCTCACACAAACTATTAGCTTATAAGTAATTTTCAAGTGATCAAATGATCAATACGAAATATTCTGAGTCTACATCAAATGACTTTCTCAAACAAATCATGTAAGATGTTACAAGGCAATTTCCACATGATCATCTTTTGACTTTCGTCAAGAATAATGATGAACATAACACATATTTCGAGAAATAGATTAGCGAGTTATACTCAGCTTGAAATATCAAATGTGTATAATAACGAAGTTTATATAGCTATATGACTTTGTCTCAATAGGAGATAAAATAAAATAGACTTCTGAGTGATAGATGAGTTTAAGTCTCCACATACCTTTTGTTGATGAAGTTCCACAAGCTCCCCTTAGGTTCTTTGTCTTCAATCGATGAACGCCGTAAAGTTTAGGCTCAACCACACATTTTATCCTAATCCGAGACATATCTATAAGTAGACTAGAAATCAAGACTTATAGTTTTGACAACTAAACTTGACATACAAGCTTTAGATAGCAACGCTTGCGAGCTCGACCGAGCAGTGCTCTAACAGTTACCGCGGGACAAGGAAATGTCATTACAGGTGGATGTGGTGTAGGTGCAAGTGCAGATGGTGGTTGTGATGGTTGAACTGAGATTGCAGGCTAGATATAGATGAACTGGTGCTGTTGTGTTTGAAGTTGGAAGAACTGAAGCTGTAAAGGAAGCCATGATGGTGCAATATTTAGGCATGGACAGGCAACTGCTTAGGCCTTGGCCAGTTAGCCCACCTAACCATAAAGACTAGCTGACTAGGTTCAAGTTCAGTCTCAAATCCCTAAACTAATCAGACCCTGACTTATCTGATTCCATGGTTGACTCAGTGACTTTGACTGTGTTAATTCGGCCACCTGAGATGGTTCCGATGATTTTTTTGGCCAACTTCCGGCAATGGAACCAGTTTTCCGGTGACTCTTTTTGGGTAGAATTTCTACACGGGTTTTTATCTCATATGGGCTTGGTGGAATTCTATCTATGGACTTTTGAAGACTTGGCTTAAGATGAGGTACAAAAGGGAAGATTTCTACAATATGGTATTCAAGTCTACTTGGAGCTTTGGAGAACTACTAGGGTTTGCTTTCGTATTTATTTTCGTCTTATTTTCTCATTGATTATTATGATGGTGAACTCAAAAGCTATGAGTAGCTAAATACTATTATTGGTTATGAGATAAAGTTGATTTCATCAAACATGCGATTTTCAATGAATTAGTTTTGCCTCAATTCTATCGCTTATGATTCATTATGTATATTATCATATGATTTGAATGCTAGTTTGGTTGAGTCCATAATCAATTGGATTGTTTTCATCTCTATAGATATATTAGAGTTTTCAATACGTAAAAGTTGTTAATCTCTGATTTCTAGTAGCATCTTGTGGTTATTTCTTGTAGTGATACATATTATTAATCGCATATGAATCATAACCTTGGTTAAATTGGATTAGTGCTTTTACACGTTCAATTGCTTTGATTTGTCTTATTTCATAAAACTTAATGCTCTTGGGAAGTTAAACTTAATCGTGTTTTTAAACTTTAGGTTGCTTTGTAGGTAGATTTCACAATCACATCTTTTAATGTTGTTTGTTATAAAATCAAGAAATAAACGGGATACTCTTGCGATCAAGATATCCTAGGACTTTTGATAATTGCGAGATAAAATTACCAATTCTAGTCATTGATTAGAATACATGTTTCTGAATGATATTATCACGTGACCAATATCTTCTCCTTATCGATTATTCCAATTATTTTATTTTCTTTCAATTATTTTTATTGCATAGATAAATTCAAAAATCCCCTTGGTTACTAAAGAAACTGATTGTTTAACAACAAAAGCCTCCCGTGGAACGAACTCTTTCTAATCATATACTTAATCCATGTTATTTATAAGTGAGAAACTGAAATTATTTTTGACGCATACGACAACAATCAAATACGGAAATGGTTGTTATTTTGTTTTGGTTTCTTATTTTTATTTTATTTTTTAGCTTTTTGTTTCTTTCTCTTGTTTCTGATCTAGTTGTGAGAAATTCTTTTTTCAGGTACTTGGTCGTCGTTGGCATCTAAACATCAAGAGTATCCAGTCAAGTACTTGTTTCCCATGTATGGTGGATAACAACAAGAATATAATGATCAATTTGGTTTTCAATCTCAATCCTATGACAACTACCAAACATACGGGGGATACAACCAAAACCAATCTTTTGGTTATATATGGTCAATATTCCTCATACCCTTTTGGTTATTCTCATACATATCAACCTTCTTATGGTAGGTATGTAAGTGAACAATCACTATGATGGGATGATAGTTATGCTTCTAATAATATTTCTTCTAGTATAACAGAACATATACTATGATACAGGGGATGACACAAAAAGTTGAACAAGACACACATAGTATGCAGAAATACCTTGATCCGTCATCCTCTAGTCATGAGAGGGCAGTTGAAAGTTTTACACCAACTAAGGCTTGTGATAGTGTATCTAAACCTATTCTTGATCTCCTTGGTGTAAGCACTACAACAGAAGATGCTTTAGATAACACACTATACATCACAACTTCTATAGAACTATTATATTTTTATGGCTGTAATTCAAAAATCACAAATTTTATAGTGTTTGTGATCTTAGATGAAGATTAATCACTTATATTATCCCGTTTGTGATCTTAACATCGTAAAATTAGATTACTAATTTTCTTTAAATTGTGATCTGAGAGTGAGGAACACAAAAAAGTACAATTAGCATTTGACCGGGCCCAAGTGACCACTTAGTCAAACATTTTAAACGACAAAATTCGATCCATTAAACTTCATTCTCATTTGGGAAATTTGTTGTTTAGTCCACTAAACCCGACCCGGGTTAATGGCTAGTCCAGCGGGATATAGTTTTTATCCGGTAGTCCAAAAAGGTTTAAAAGCCTACGAAATTACCTCTATACCCATAACACATACACCTTTTTGTTAGTTGCTTTTTCAGTTTTCTTCTTCTCAGTTTTCTTCTCTCTTTCTCGTCGGTTTTCTTATCTCTCTTATTTCAACAGTTACAAAAAAATTTCTCAATAAATTCATCAGTTACAGAAAAACGAAATCGAAAAACTCATCAACAACAGTTACAGAAAATCGAAATCGAAAAACTCATCAACAACAGTTACAAACCTAATTTTCATAAGTTTCAGACCTAATTTTCATTACATTCAATTGAAGAGAGAAAATGGGATTGAATAGAAAAATTAAGAGGACAATTACAGAAGAAATCGTAGAAGAAAACCCTTGTCCAGCAAAAAGAAGAAGAAAAAACGATGATGATTCACCAACCGCAAACCCAAAAGAAACCCCCCCTGCTGCTACTTCACCAACAACAAGAAGTAAGAGTAAAGTTGTTACTCCTTCACCAACAAAGAGGAAGAAAGCAAATGTAAATAAGAAAATCGGTAAGTTGTTGTCGATTTTCTTTTCGATTTCTATGCTCAATAGAATCACTACATCTTTCTATGTAGTGTCTGGTTTACATGTTTTCACCTGTTGTGTATGCAATTTGACACTACATATTGACATGCAGCGTGTGATTCATATGTTCTATGCTCAATAGAATCACTCCATCTTTGTATGTAGTGTCTGGTTTACATGTTTTCACCTGTTGTGTATGTAACTTGACACTACATATTGACATGCAGTGTGTGATTCATATGTTCTATGCTCAATATGTTGTCCACATATGAATATGTTGTCTGATACTTCTTTGAGAATGATACTACATATTGGTGTGCAAATATTTGACTTGAGAAATATGTTGTCTAGTGTGTGTAATTCGTCCCTACATATTGAATAACCAATAATATTATGTAGCGTTTGTAGTGTTAAACCAAAATAGAAAGCTATTCCGGCTTCACCAACAGTTAGTAATTCTTAATGTAGTGATACATGTGGCATTGTTGTGTTTGTTTATGAATATGTAGTGATACTGTTTTTGGATATTTGTTTTGATAGTGCTTTTTGTTTACAACAACAAAAAAAACTAAAACAAAAGCAGCATCGGCTACTACTAAAGAAAAAGCAAAAAAGGCGACAAGGGCTGCTACTCCTTCACCAAAAGCAAAGGGGAAGAAAGAACTTGTCCTGAGAGCTGCTACTCCTTCACCAAAAGCAAAATGCAAGAAAGCAAATGTACCCGTGAAAGAAGGTATGTAGTAATGTTTGTCTGATACTTAATATTCATATGTAGTAAATATTAAAATTATAATTTAACGTTCAAATATTGATACGTGGTTATAATACATGGTAGATATCATAACTATATATTGATGTTATAACTACATATCAATATGGTATGTCGATATGTTATGTAATGGTTTTAGATTCTTGTTATTGTGTAAGTGGTAATAAGCGTAAGAAAGCAGCTGGAAAACCACAAAGTTTATACCGAGCCAGTTTCAGGGGCTTGTGAACACTATTAAGATCAAAGAAAAACTTAAGTTGAGTAACTTGCAGTTGCAGCTGATCACTGAAGCATCATATGGGAACATGTTCCTAATGTTCTGGCACACAAGTTTTGATTTACAACATTGGTTGAAGCTTGAAGAAGCACTCACCAAAATGATACACTGTTACGTGAGAGGTCAAGATCCAAACACTTACATTTTGCTTTATAAGGCATGGTACACTGCATGAGCTGGTATCCACATCAGAAGAAATGGCACTCGTTTATGGGATGCCAAGAATTCCAAATAGGGAATATCATGATTTAAGGCTTACATTGCTCAATAAAAAAAAGTGGATAGCGTGAAACTGAATTCTTCAAAAGGTCTTTTCCTGCTGGGATAAAACCTGGTGAAAAAATGACTAGGCCAATGATTGTGAAGGAAATCTTGAAAATCCTAAAAAGAACACCAATCAATGTAAAGTCTGATAAAGATTCTCTGCAAAGCGTGGGTGATCAATCACATGAAGATTCTCAAGAATCTAAGGAAGACGAGAAAGATGCTGAAGATCTTGTTAGGCTTATCTGCGTATTTATGTGCACTTCATTATTTTTCACAACAAAGGATGCAAACGCCTTGACTGAAAAATATATAGGTTTCGTTCTTGATCTTGAGAAGACCAAGAATATTTCATGGCCTGACCTCATTCATTCTAATTTAGAGCGAGAGCTGAATGAACACGTGGAAAACGTAGAAAGCACTAATGGTTGTGCTGTTTATTTGTTGGTAAGATTTTCTCTACTTTAAAACTCTTTTGTTTTTCATGGTTTTCTATATTTTGATAGTATATATCTAACACTGCATATCAATACTTACATCCATGGTTTGCGGAACATACCCATTTGGTGCATCCCGAGCCTATAGTGACAGATTCTGAGGGAATGTATGTGCCAAGAGTGGCTAGATGGAATCATACAAAGATATGTACTGAGTTCCTAAAGGATATTGATCTTTCCGAGTATGAGTTAAACTTGCAGTACATTTTTTGTCGAAAAAAAATACATATTGATAAGTACATGTAGTTTTACATATTCATATGTAGTGATATTTGCATCGTGTTACTTTGTTGTGCCAGTATGTAGTTATTTGCATTGAATATATGGTGATACATATCAATATGTAGTTATTAGCATATCAATAGGTTGTGCCAGTATGTAGTTATTTGCATTGAATATGTGGTGATACATATCAATATGTTGTGCCAATATGTAGGTATTAGCATTGAATATGTTGTGCCAGTATGTAGTTATTAGCATTGAATATGTGGTGATACATATCAATAGGTATCTAATATGTAGTTGTGATAGAGAAGAAAGATATTTCTGTTGGTAATATCTAATATGTAGTTGCTTTTTACATTCTTGATTTGTACCAGTTCCATGTTGAATTCAAAGACGAGATCACAAACCATGAAAAACAAATTCTTAATCGTATCTCAAGAAGGATTCAAGAGGAACAAAATACTGAAACTTCCAGTGAAGAAGATGACAATTCTGAATCGGAAGAAGAGAAAGAAGAAGAAAATGGAAGTCCAACGGAAGAATAGAAGGAAGAAGATGACTCAATATTGGGGGGAGAGGATTGGAAGATAAAATATGATGATTTGAGGAGTACAATATCTGCCAAATGGAGCGAAGTGAACACAATGCAGCAAGAGGGCGCAACGGTTGACGCTTCAAAGCTTGTGCTGATGATGGAAGAAATTTACTTGAAAGCTTTCCCTTTGCAGAAAGAAGCCAGCCATGAAGATTATGTTAGCTTTGGATGTACACCTACTCAAAGCAAACCTAATGAAGATTTAGATGTGGACCTACTCAAAGCAACCCCAACAGTTGAAGCCGAAATGCAAGTTTCTCCGGAAGATCAAACAAATGTTAATGCCACCTCTACTGAAGTTGGTTTGTCAACATTGCAAGATCAAATAGATGTTAATGCCACCTTTGAAGTTGGTTTGTCAACACCGAAAGATCAAACAAATTTTAATGCCACCTCTGAAGTTGGTTTGTCAAAATCACTTGCAATCTTGAAGTTTCGTGATGTTGAAGTTCAGCGTTCTGAGGTCAGAAACTGGGCTAAATCTAATTTGGAGCAAAAAGTCAAAGAGATACAAGCGAAAAATAGCAAAGAAAACACCCAAGTAAGTAGCATATCAGTATGTAGTCTAAGTATGTTTTCTTGTTCACTTTTTACTGTTTCAAAGTATTTTGTTTCCACTACATATCAATATGCAGTGGTAGATACTTACATTCTTGTACTGGTATCTACCACTACATATTGATATGTAACTGTTACATATCAATATGCAGTGGTAGATACTTACATTCTTGTAGTGGTATCTACCATTACATATTGTTATGTACTGTTACATATCAATATGCAGTGGTAGATACTTACATTCTTGTAGTGGCATCTACCATTACATATTGCTATGTACTTTTAAATAGCAATACATATGTAAGTAGTTTTATGTTGACAGTTTCAATTGCTTTTTGCAGACTGATCCACTTGAAGTTCAGCAGGTAGCAGTAAAGGAGTTGCTTACTAATATACAACAAACAAAGGATACAGTTGAAGTTATGTCCTAGAAATCTGAAGACTATAACACTGCATCGGCGTTGGGAAGTTTTTATCTCATGGATGTACCTTTGTTTAGTGAGATGTCAAGTTTGGAACACATCGAAAAGCTATCTATGAGAGATTATTTAGACATGGCAAACTCCGACTTTGGAGTTTATGTCGAAGAGTATGAAGACCTCCTTCCAGATAGTGGTACTGATCAAAACCTTGGTCTTTTGGGTATTAACTTATGACAACAATTTGAAAATTTATTTGGAAGAGATTTACAACCTGTAGAATTTCCACAAGATACAACTGAACAACCTGTAGAACCCAGTGAATTGAACGATGCAGGTGAAGTTGCAGCTAAGCAACAAGAAAACATCCCACTAAAAGGTTCACAGGATAATTTGGAGGTTTCATCACAAGATGTTTTGGATGTTCCATCACAAGAAGTTTTGGAGGTTCCAACACAAGTGAATGATATGTACTGAATGTTAATTTGTGCATAAATCATGTACTAAAATGTTAATCAGCAGCTATTATTTGTACATTACGCATTTTTTATGTTGATAAAAAATGCAGGAACCAATTACTCCAAGCCAGAAACAAATAAGGGTAGCAGTGTACAAAAAGACCATCGCAGGGCCCGTCAAAAAGCAGCAGTACACACCCACCAGACCCGTTACTCGTGCCCATCCTGCAAAAAGAAAGATGACATTTACGAAAGTGGAAGTAAATACTCTGCCTCATATAAAGAACCTAAGAAGCCGAAAGCTGGAGCAACAGAAGCAATACCACTAAAGAAGAACAAAAAGCTTAAATTGCGCCGCACGGTGTTCCTGAAACTGAATAAATATCCATTCTATAATGACTTGAAGGATGAACAAAAGACTATCCTTTCCACATTCTTCGATAATGCATCCTTGATTAAGTGTTCTTAATTGGCACTATTATTTGGAACATCTGCATAAACAAAATTTGATCCATAGAGTAGATTAATTTTCGTGTACTGTTATATTCGTAGTAAGCAATACATATTCGATATGTACTTTTGATATGTAAGCAATACCCATACATATTGGTATATTATCCTTGGGAACATATCAGTATGTTCTGTTACACAAGAATACTAACCTTTACGTCATTATTTTCTAGCTCAATTGCTTGGAGAAAAGGAGAAGGTGGTCTTTGTGTCGGTGCATCTTCAGTTGAGGACTTGGTACATAACAAACAATTAGAGCAAGATCTTCTCAACTACGGACAATACAATCTTAACAACAAGTTTCAGAACGACCAGCCGATGCACGAAGTAGACAAAAAATACTTACCTATTTTGCATCTGGATCCGTCCGCTTGGGTAAGTTATCTTACAGTGCATATTTACCACACCACATATTCATATTACAGTATGTAGGAATAGGTACTTGCAGTGTTGTTGTGTTTTATGTAGGAATAGGTACACTACATATCTATATTGCGTAAACATGATTATATATAACTATTCAAGTACATTCATGTTTTCAGTTCAATGTCGAGTTCCCGGATAAGCTCGAAGGAGGAGTAGGAGATTCTGTTTACAAACCAATAAGGGAGATGGATAAAACTATCAAGAAGATTCTTGTACCAATGTGCCATCGCAATCTTCATTGGACGCTACTTGAGTATGACTGCGAAAAAATGGTGTTCAACCACTACAATTCTTCTAAGAAAGAATGGAGTGTAATATGTTATCCAGAAGCTAAACAAATGGAAGATTTCATTTTCAAACCTATCAACATGTACTTGATGGAGAACGAAAAAGAAACATTGAAGAATATAGTAGTCAATGAGTGTGAAGCGCCTCAACAAGGAAAATCACCAGACTGCCTACTATTTGTGTTGCATTTTATGAAGATGAAGTCGAAAACAAAATATGTGGGAGTACCTTTGGGAGATGATGATGAAGTGCAATTGAAGATTCAGAACAAAAGGGTTCCTTTATCATGCAAATTGCTGACAGCATCTCCACCGGAAATCAGTTGGAAACTGACACATTAGAGTCCTAATTGCTAAAAGTAGTCTGACAGTACATATTGTGTTAGACTTATTGTGTTACATATTAAACATAATCTATTTCACTCATTTGAATTATGTCTTAGACTTATTGTGTTACATATTAAACATATCTTTTGGAATGTTCAAAAATAGTTTATCCTTTGTTAAAAATATCTTTTCCTTTTATCCTGATTCAATAAGATAGTGGATATGTAGTGATATTTGAATTGTGTTATTGTCTAACTTATTAGTGATTTTTTGTTGGTGATACGAGGGGGCGCTGCCCCCTCGACCCCCGTAGATGGTGAATCAGCTGGGAAACCACGAAGTTTAAACTTAATCTTATGTAATGGTTTCAATTTGTTTTTAGTAATGGAAAATGGTTATCAATATACTACTACATATCAGTATGTAGTGGAAGATGGTTACACTACAATCAGTACATATGAGTATGTAGTGGAACATGCTTAGGATACAATACTGACATGTAATATCAATATGTACTACTACATATTAGTATGTAGTGGAACATGCTTAGGCTACAATACTGACATGTAATATCAATATGTACTACTATAATGTGGTGATAGGATACTGACATGTAAGATCAAAATCACTATTTCATTTATGGTGAATGACACTCAAAATTATTCGACACTTAATGACACTTAACGACATATTTCATTATTCGAAAGATCAATATAGCTACATATTGATACCCTTATAATTTCATAAAACAAATTTTTTTTCTAAGAAACAATAAAAACAGTAAATTCAATACACTTATAATGTTTGTACTGTAAAGAAACAATTATTAACCAAATTCAGTTGGTACTGATGAATCAAAAACAGTAAAATAGAACAAGGACTACATGTTGATAACTGGTGATGATCTTTTCAAATAATAACTGGTGGAAAGAATGGCAACGTCATCGGTATCACATTCTGTTGCACGTTCAAGCCTGTGATAAAAAGAAAAAAGAAATCAAAACACTACTTACTTAAAAAATACATTGTACTGTATCATCCTACCCCAAGACATATCTTTAATATGTACTGCTTGAAACACATACCTGACACAAATCATTCTCCATAAAGTTCATACTGACGGATAAGAGTGCATGTTGCCTTGTTGTGATGAGTTTTAAAATTACAGTTTGAACACTTGATAGATTTTATACTAGTCTCCCATGTACCTTTAATACGCTTCCCCTTTTTCTTGCCTAGTGGAGCCCTAATTACTTCTGGTGGGAGAACGGTATCGTCTACGTGATACTCATCAGGCCTGTGAGAAAAATACAGTATCATAATTACATATTAATATGTAGACAGTATATTGTTCCTCAAAAACAATATCAAAATGTATTGTTTAAAGACACATACCTGTCGTAGTTAGGAACAGGTCTAATATCTATTGAATATAGCTTACGAAAACAGGTAACTTTGAAGTAATCGTCGACGCAATCAAGCATCCTTCCTACAGATTTAGTAATAGCTGCAGTAGCGTGCGAGCATGGAAAACCATAAACGCGCCATCGTTGGCAAGTACAAGTTTTTTTCTCTAGATCTACCATATGAGACCTGTTAGAGCACTGCTCGGTCGAACTCGCATGCGTTTCTATCTCAAGCATGTTTGTCAATATTAGTGATCAAAACTATATGTCTTGATTTCTAGTTTACTTATGACTAAGTCTCGGTCTAGGATAGTTAAGTATAGTTGAGCTCCAGACTCCATGGCGATCATCTTACGAAAACGAATAACTACTCGAGGAACAAGTGGAACTTCATCCGACAAAAAGGTATGTGGAGACTTGAACTTATCTGTCACTGAAAAGTCTATTTTATCTCCTACTCTTGAGACAATAGTCGTATAAGTATGATAGTTTTCATACATACACATTTGCTATTTCGAGTCGAGTTTACTCGCCTATCTTTTTCTCGAAATAAGTGTTGGTGAGCTTTCGCTTTAACCATTTTCATCTTTACCCGTGTCGAAAGTCATGATGACGTTTCAATCTTGAAAATAGCTTTGATGACAATAGTCATGAATAACGATTGTTATAACATTATAGAAGAATGTTTCAATGATTAAAATATAGAGTTGAGATTACCAACTATGGATATAAGCATATATAGTGTGTTCGCACATTAGTGTATAAATCCATGTACCGGAAACCAAGTGTGTGCATACGGTATTGGTGAAGGAGACAGGTTGGGTACGCGTACTGGCGGAACTTTTCCTCCCGGAAAATTCTGCTGAGTTTGGAGTTTACGAACTCATAAACCAGTCACCTTAGGTACACGTACTGGCGGAACTTTTCAACCCGAAAAATTCTGCTGAAGCTAAGGTACGCATACCCGTACGTGTATCCAAGCTGGTTATTTCTCAAATCGTTAGTTCATGAGCTTAAAACAATAAATTATAAGGAATGCAATTTTTGCAACCGTGGCTATATTGTTCATGAATTGATTCAAGTGGATCAAACCGATTTTTCTTCAATTGTGTCTATGAATAAAGACCTAAGCAATTGAACAACTCTTGAACTAGTTCTTATGAGTCATTTGAACTAGTTATGAGAAAGATGAATACGGTTAATATGAAAGTGCTCATATGGCTAACCATTGGTTAACTATTTGTGAACCAACTAAGTGTACACGTTTAGGTACGGTTACTCAAACCTAAATGAATACATTTCATTTGTGTGTGACCAGCTAAGTTTGGATCTAACGGTTGAAAGATATTAGCTTGGTTGAATCTGGTTTTTCATCTAATGGTGAATATTGAATGCTTTGTTACCAAGGTAACTTAGATTGCAAACCCTGATTTGAAAACTATATAAGGGGAACTCTAGCAACTGGAAAAACTAATCCCCACACATCCTGTGTGATACTAGTTGGTTTTGCTAGAGTCGATTCTCCTTTAACCTTAGGTTTCTTCTCGAGACCCTGTAGGTTAACGACTGAAAGACTTCATTGGGATTGTGAAGCTAGACGAAACTACTTCTCTTGTAGTTGAGCGATCTGATCTTGCCATTTTCTATCGTACAAGTTCAATTGAATAATTAACTTGAGATTATATCTCCGATAGGGCAAGATAAAAAGAAATCACAAACATCTTTGTCTGACAATTATGATTCTGATGAAGACAAAAAATCAAGTGTTGCTCTTCTATGTGAAAATATTAATTTTGATAATTGTAGCAATACATACATCAATCTTGATAATCTTTTAGAAGAGAGCCCAATCAAGATGGAAGAATCAATTAACCCTTTTGTTGGAAACTCTATGTTTAATGTTTCAGGATCAACTATGTTCCTAGCAGCTTGCTCATCTCGGGCACCTGAACCATCTTATACGTTGACATGCTCCTATTGTTCTCTCAAAGGTCATGAGTTTTCAAAGTGTTTCAAATACAAACACAAGATGAGATATGTCAACAAACTTCAGCGAAGAGCATATCGTCTAGCTACCAAGCTTAAACTAGCAGAGAAAACAGCTAAGGTATGTAAGATCTTATCTTCCTCGAAGATATTAGTTTCCAAAGATAAATATAGGCCATTAGAGAAGAAAACATGGTCTAAACATACATAAAGGCAGGGTTCCATAAATTCTGTCCAAAAGGGTCATGGTGGACAGATTGTTGTTCACCATGGCACAATTTAATTGTGTTGTCTTTGTGCATCTTGTCTCATGTGCCTGTTCAAAAGAGACAAGATCTTGCACACCTCAGGCTTTAAAAATAAAAAAAAAAATTGTTTTTTTTTTAGCTTTGTGTTGTTTGGTTTTTGGATTTCCTTCATATCACTGTTGATATTGGAAAGGACCTCTTTGCCAAAAGAAGAGGGTTATTTGCGACAATTCCACTTTTATAGGGTTGTGAGCTGTGTGTATACAAACCTGTTTAAAGGTTTCGAAACCCCACATTCCTTTTTCCTTCTCTGATACTCTTTATATCTTAAGACTGCTTGTTGAGGTTTGATTGTGAACTCCTCTCACAAAACCGTGCTTTCATGGATACTCCAAGCATCATGTCTTCTGATGGGAAAGATATCAACATGATTTTTAAGCCATCAATCACTAAGGAAAAAGAGAAATCTCAATTGCCTCCAACTTTAAAAAGAAAAAGAAGGAATGTGAGGAAGCCAAGAGTTGTTCCTTAAAACTCTCAAAAGTTTTCTGATGTTCTTGAAGAGTTAAAGCATGCAAGAAAAGAGATTCAGCAAATAAAGGCTTGCGCTTTAATATCATCGGAAATTCAGAAGGCCCTGGTTCGACATCATCAGCCAATAAGGTTTATTGGTATTGACTCCTTCCTCCATGAACCATATGTTCCAATGGCTGTTGACGACAAGGAGTTCAGGGACGACAAGGAATTTTTCAAAGATCTTAATTTCTAGTAAAACTTCTTAAAAGAATTTTATTCTTGTTCTTGTTTAAGAATGATAACTAGGGTTTGGAATAGCCATTATTGTGAGTACACATATCTATGTCCAACGTTTTCATCTTCATGTTTTAAGATTTATTTGTTTAAATTCTAAAGTTTGGTTTGGAAGATGATTTTTGCAGTATTAATCTTTATGGTTTTATATATTGCAATGTGTTATGGGATATGTGTGTTTGCGTCCGTGAACTATTATTGTCCCATACGATGTCAAAAGTTATCTCGGTTATATGTCGATATGCATGTATTGACACAAGATCGTTGAACTTTTGACAAACAAAAGTGAAGCCTATTATGTCAATTTATTGATGGAAGATAGGTTAAAATCTTTTGTTTACAAGGATTATGTCTATTATATGTCATTGTGCAAATAGTGATGGAAAATAGAATGAATCCTTGTATATTCCACAGTATTGATCTTCCCTGATCCATATTTTATGTATATACTGTGCGGCTCCATAAGTCTTATTGTGTGAGCATTTCCAACTAGACTAATCATAGATTCGTTTGTGGTTATTCTGGTTGTGTATTCCGATTAAATCAATCATGGGTTCTCTTGTGGTTAGTTTAATTGAGAATTTTGGATACAAAATCATTTTGTGGTTTTTAGTGTCCAAAAAAATCCTTCTTTTCTCGTAAAAGTAAGGTCGATTTTGTTGTTCTTTCGGAAATGACATCAAATGGGGGAGAGTTCTTTTGAACTTGTGCTTAATTGCGATATCTTTGTGGGGAGTGCGGCTGTGGAATATTTGAGGAGTTATCTTGTATCTTTATAAACTCCGTGATGAATGCATTTAGCTTCGGCTTTATGATTGCATCTAAACAAAGTTGATATGTACATTTCTTTGGTCTTGAAGTGTCTCCATGGAAATTTCATTAGGATCACGTTTTCGTACCTTTGCCAATTTTATTGACAAAAAGGGGGAGAATTAATATGTAGTTCACACTACAAATACATATGGTTTTCGGATCATTATGTAAGGGGAGTGGTTTTCGTGTGAGACGAAGTATTGACTAAGGGGGAGTGATACATATCACCATAGTATTGTTGTCGAAGTTGTGATATGAGAACTTTGATGCTGTGTAATAATACTATGACATTGTATAACAATGATCGAGAGTTTTTGTTTTCTCATTGTTATGGCTACGGGACTTCAACAACTATGATGCTGAATTGAACATCTATGGAATCATGGGAGTACTTGGAAAAGACGAATTTTTCGAGTAATGTTGAAGCACCAAGGAGATCAAGCATGTGGACGAGAAGCTACAAAGTATTATCTATTTTGTAATCCATATGTATTGATAGTTTTGTCACTAAAATTGACAAAGGGGGATATTGTTAGAGCACTGCTCGGTCGAACTCGCATGCGTTGCTATCTCAAGCATGTTTGTCAATATTAGTGATCAAAACTATATGTCTTGAGTTCTAGTTTACTTATGACTAAGTCTCGGTCTAGGATAGTTAAGTGTAGTTGAGCTCCAGATTCCATGGCGATCATCTTACGAAGAAGAAGAACTACTCGAGGAACAAGTGGAACTTCATCTGACAAAAAGTTATGTGGAGACTTGAACTTATCTGTCACTCAAAAGTCTTTTCTATCTCCTACTCTTGAGACAATAGTCGTATAAGTATGATAGTTTTCATACATACACATTTGCTATTTCGAGCCGAGTTTACTCGCCTATCTTTTTCTCGAAATATGTGTTGGTGAGCTTTTGCTTTAACTATTTTCATCTTTACCCGTGACGAAAGTCATGATGACGTTTCAATCTTGAAAATAGCTTTGATGACGATAGTCGTGAATAACGATTGTTATAACATTATAGAAGAATGTTTCAATGATTAAAATGTAGAGTTGAGATTACCAACTATGGATATAAGCATATATAGTGTGTACGCACATTAGTGTATAAATCCATGTACCGGAAACCAAGTGTGTGCATATGTGTGCATACGGTATTATTGAAGGAGACAGGTTGGGTATGCATACCCGTACGCAGATTGGAGGAACTTTTCCTCCCGGAAAATTCTGCTGAGTATGGAGTTTACGAACTCATAAACCAATTACCTTAGGTACGCGTACTGGCGGAACTTTTCTACCCGAATTCTGCTGAGTTTAGAAACCAAATCCAACTCAAATCCGGTAGCTAAGGTACACATCCGTACGCGTACCCAAGTTGGTTATTTCTCAAATCGGTAGTTCATGAGCTTAAAACAATAAATTATAAGGAATGCAATCTTTGCAAACCGTGGCTATATTGTTCATGAATTGATTCAAGTGGATCAAACCGATTTTGCTTCAATTGTGTCTATGAATAAAGACCTAAGCAATTGACTCTTGAACTAGTTCTTATGAGTCATTTGAACTAGTTATGAGAAAGATGAATACGGTTAATATGAAAGTGCTCATATGGATAACCATTGGTTAACTATTTTTGAACCAACTAAGTGTACACGTGTAGGTACGGTTACTCAAACCTAAATGAATACATTTCATTTGTGTGTGACAAGCTAAGTTTCGATCTAACGGTTGAAAGATATTAGCTTGGTTGAATCAGGTTTTTCATCTAACGGTGGATATTGAATGCTTTGTTACCAAGGTAACTTAGATTGCAAACCCTGATTTGAAAACTATATAAGGGGAACTCTAGCAACTGGAAAAACTAATCCCCACACATCCTGTGTGATACTAGTTGGTTTTGTTAGATTCCATTCTCCTTTAACCTTATGTTTCTTCTCGATACCCTGTAGGTAAACGACTGAAAGACTTCATTTGGATTGTGAAGCCAGACGAAACTACTTCTCTTGTAGTTGAGCGATCTGATCTTGCCATTTTCTATCATACGAGTTCAATTGAATAATTGACTTGAGATTATATCTCCAATAGGGCAAGATAAAAAGAAATCACAAACATCTTCGTCTCATCGTTTGTGATTCCACAATATCTAGTTTTGCTACCATACGATTTAGATTATTGTGAGGTGATTGATAATACTAGGCCGTTCTTCGGGAATATAAGTCCGGGTTATCAATTAGTTGCTGTTCACCTTGATTTATCAAAAGACGGAACAACAACTCAGGTTTATCTGTGGGAGACAGATTTATCTATTATCGTAGAATTTTATGTGTGATACATATTTGTTTATTGAAGTCTTCGACTTTGGGTCGTAGCAACTCTTAGTTGTGGGTGAGATCAGCTAAGGAAATCAAGTGTGTAGTATCCTGCTGGGATCAGAGACGTAATGAGCGCAACTGTACCTTGAATCAATGTGAGATTGATTAGGGTTCAACTATAGTCCAGACCGAAGTTATTTTGTAGTAGGCCAGTGTCTGTAGCGGCTTAATACAGTGTGGTGTTCAATATGGACTAGGTCCCGGGGTTTTTCTACATTTGCGGTTTCCTCGTTAACAAAACTTCTCGTGTATGTGTTATTTCTATTTCGTATTATATTTCGTTATATAATTGAAATATCACAGGTTGAGCGTTAAGATCAATCAATTAGAATATCCAACCTTTGGTTGTTGATTTACATTGATTGACACTTGGATATTGATCTTTGGTACCATCCAAGTTTATCTCTCTAGTATTTGATAAAGACTCGCAGATTTCCATTTGCTTGAGTAAAGATCAAATCGAGAGATAGAGATATTAACTCCTTGATATACTTTTTATTAAGATTGAGTCTGTCTGTCTAGTTGATTCTCTTAAAAGTATATTAGAGTTAGTCCATACATATTGCTAATCGAAATATTGGGTGAGGTTGTTGTACCCCCGCTTTTTCAAGACCTGCACACACAAAACACACCATATTATCTATTGAATATATACACAGTACATATTCATATGTTATCTTCAGTACACCTAAGATACTAGTTTGGTGGATATCACATCACAGAGCATGCTACTTAAAAAGAAGAGAAAATAACTAAAATTCAGATGATAGAGATTAGGGGCAAATGCTAACCTTGGAGAATGTACTTCATAACGGTTAGCATCTGACTGTCTAACTTTCCAGGGACGGCCAATTTGAATGTGTAGTTCAAGCAAGGCTTGATACACAGGGGTTAGTAGTTCTGGATTCATCAAGACACTATGTTCGCGACGTTCTGACATCAATTCCATAATACGTAGCCTACACGACAAGGGAACAACGAGTCTATTATACTACATTATACGTAGATTAACATAACATACATGCTAATACTGTTACAAAAGAAACTAATAAAATCTTAACACTACATATAAGCTTGTATTGTGACTAAGGAAACTGATACAAACCTGATCGAGTCAACGAATGCACACACAGGTAACTTCTTCTCGCGGTTAATCCAATTATTGAACGATTCAACAACGCTTGAAGAAGTCTGACCATACCTATAGCCTTTGAAGAACGCACTGGACCACTTTTCCTTTGGAATGTTGCGGCAGTAGTCAGCGACCCAAGGCCTTCCTAAATTAACCATTTCTTGAAGAGCTTCCTCGTATGTTGCAGGAGAAAGCGCATATGTCGCCTTTCGGAAAGAATCAGTCATTTCTTTATACTTTTCGTTAGACATTGCGATAGGTAAGTTTTTGTCCAAGTGGAAGTAGCAATAGCTTTTATGAGAATTAGGGAACACTTTTGGGATATATTTAACCAACCCTTCACCTCGGTCAGTCATAAAAGTGATTGGGAGATCATCATCCAAAGCATCCTTCAGATTCTTGAAAAACCATTCCCAATTGTCATTAGTTTCACCAGAAACTAATGCATATGCGAGGGGATAAAAACCTGCAAAAGGAATTATTAGTTATGTTAAGCAACTGCTAAAAGGATAAAAACCAGTACATGTTAATATGTAGTCTTTTTTCTGCTAAAAGGAAAATAATAACCAACTGCTTGACACTACATATTGACATGCAGTATGGTTTACCTCATACTCAGTAAGGTCAATATGTAGTATGGTTTACCTCTTTGTTGATATGTGAAAAGCTGACACTACATATTGACATGCAGTATGGTTTACCTCATACTCAGTAAGGTCAATATGTAGTAGTATCCTCATTATCAGTATTGTAGTAAAATGAGTGATCTAACTACCAGACACTGCATAACAAAAAAAAAAAAAAAAAAAAAAAAACAGTTACCTTGATTGCCATTAAGACATGTTTCCGCCATGAGACCTCCTCTAAAAGTCCCAGTGAGAAATGTACAATCACAGAATATCATCGGACGACAAAGTTTATAGCCCTCTCTACAAGCTCCAAAGCAAATAAAAAGTCTATTGAATCTCTTTATAGCATCGTTGAAGTCGAAATCAATAAATGACCCGGGGTTTGTTTCCCTAACAGTATTCACCCACCAAGCAGGATCAGTGTAAGACTTGACATCATTACCAAAAATCTGTTTATGCGACAACTCAAGTGCATGGTATGCGTGGTAATACTGGATGTCGATCCCGCCAGCAACTTTAATATAATCTACGATCTCTGTTGGCTTATGCGAGGGTTGTGCCTAACACGCTTATGAATTAGATTGTTCATGAGTTTTCTCGTAACTTTTGGATTCTTCAACATATAACCACCACCACAGGTGTGCCTTCCCTCATATTCCTTTATCTTAAAAACATCAAGAGAACTACCAATGGAAGTTGCATGAAGCCTACATGAACAACCTTTCACGCTGCATACGGCAGTGAATCTCTCAAGGTCATTCTTCTTCTTAATTACCTCATATCCAGTTCTCATGCAGTATTTTTGGCATGCTATACGTATGACATCAACACCACCATAGAATAATTATTTTGGATCATCAAAAATCTTCTCCCAACCATCTGAAAAAAACACATTTGGGACCACTTTACCATCTTTCAAATAACTGTTTTTTGCACTGACAACTAAGTCTGCATTACTGTCAACTTCCATACGCCTAGAAGAACTAGATGTGCCAGTTGAAATTACGTCCACCTGCAAATCAAAGAAAGCCGATTTCTTTGCAGAACGTAATGCAGTGATGCTCTGGAGCGTTACGTCGGCAAGAATAGGAACTATCGCTTGATTCTGGAAATAGTTAACCAGAATAGTCGATGGAGTCAACCAGCTCCACATATTACAGATGGAAAATTTCAAATCCTCTAGAGTGGAAGACGATGTAACCAAATATGCAAAATGGTATTGCTTATGGTATACATGAGAATAGCAAGCGAAATCTGATTCGGGAGCAACGTCAGACATGTTAACCCTGTAAAAAATGATCCAAAAATTAACTATTGGTAATATACATATTGATATGATACGTATTGATATGTACTTAGTCTAAAAAAGAGTCTATGTATGGATATGTGTTGTATCATTTCGATATGTATTGACATGTTCTATGCATTACGTATTGACATGTACCGAGTCTCTGAATGGATATACGTTATACATATTGATATGTATTGGCATCTACTGTAGGATGAAAAGATAGCATGCTATATGCAGTACGTATTGGTATGTAACATGTAGGATAAATAATATACATTTTACAACATATCAATATGTACCGTGCCTATGAATAAATATGTTCCATATATTTTGAGAATCATGATCATATCAACAAAAATCATGCTAATGAAACTGCAGCTATATCAAAAAGAGAAAACAAAATTACTACACGATATGTCTAATGAAACAAACCTATATCAAAAAATACAAAAATCAGATTACAAAGAAACTAAACAGAACAGCAGCAGAAAAAAAGTGATTACAGTAACATACTGTTTATGGTTGAAAACTATCTTTGCCGATTTTGGTAATTTGGGGTGTGTGGATGAGAAATGAGTTTAAACCTTAAACAAATGCACTACACGGGAGTGCTTGTAGATTCGAGAAATCAATCTGTGCAAATCCGGCCTAAACCAAGAAATTGCCGTTCCAGACTTGTTTCGGTCACAAAGTGAAGGAGATGGGGTTGATCTTAGGGAGGAAAGCGAAGAAGGTGTTGAGATTGTGAAGGTGTTGGCTATGTATGACTTGTATCAGAAAGCTGAACTGGCTTGCGGGATGTAAGATATCAGTTTCGGTGTTTGAATACGATGGTATCAACACTTGCCTCTGTTGTCTGGACTTGTTCCTTCTATGAAAAATAGGATGGAGAGCCTATTTATACAAGTCTTTTAACCTAACCCTCGTATCTCGTGGGAAGTGGAGAAAGTGGAGTGATGGAGTAGTGGAGTAATGTGTTAGTGTCACATGACCAGGCTTTCCAACTTCTCCCATCATCACTTAACCGTCCATGACTTCCTGACACGTTCTTGTGATGGCGCGTTGTGCGCTGCACGCTGTAAACCGCCAGACCAATACCCCAGTATGTATCCCCCAGTTTGTTACATGATTGATGTATGGAATGTGTGGATCGTGGGACCCACAAAAAGTAGCATGTAATGCTAAATTGAATAACTGCGTTATTTAGGAAGTCGATACTTGTGAAGTATCGTGTGTATTCTATGCAGGTACTGCATCGAGTATACTCAGCATGTATGAAGCATCGCTGTTTGAGCGTCTCAAAATAGCCTCATGTCCAGCCTACTTCATGTGATGGTTTGGAAGTTGCGCAAGCAAATCCTCCCTTGACCGACCACATGGCGTGGTAGAGTGACGAATGGTGATCACCATGACGCCGCACTAACCAATTAACTCCTGACCAGGGCTGTACGGACGAGATGATCTTTGAGACACTCATCCGCGACCGTTAATGAAATTAGGGTTTTAGAAGAGGTGCGCAAGCATCCCTCTTCAGCCTGGTCGAATCCAAGCTTGGGATACGATTTTGGTCAGGCCGATCGTACATGCGTGTAGACGACATGACGGTGTAGGCGCCCATACCCTATTATCTCACGAGAGTGTGATCTGGGCCACTCAATTCTTCCGGCGAAGTTGAGTGGTCGAGATCAGTTTGCGACAGAAAACTAGTGCCGCAAAAGCCGCGCATCGTGCCAACTTCGGGCGCGCGTTCCAAGACGATCAATCTTGGTCGGTCTTGGCCGATCGGTCTGGCGTGTTGGTGGTAGGCTGGTGTTCACGCCTATACCTGACTGTCCCATGAAAACGTGATCTAAGCCACTCAAATCGTCCGGCGAAGTTGAGTGGTCGAGATTAGTTTGCCATCGGGAAGTGTGACCACGCTAGTTTGGGCGGACGATTTGGGATAACCAGGCATGGTATGCCTTGGCCGATCAGGTGAGGGGATAGATGGGTCCACGGTGGTCATGTTGGTATGAACGAACCTGCTTAATCTAATCTTGGACCCTCCATTCGTGCCGGAGAAGATGGACGCTCGTGATGCTCAAAAACCCTAATTTTGGGTTTCACGGCCGTGCGGCATGCTCTATTCGGGTGTACGAATCGGGATGACCAACCATGGTTGGTCCTGACCGATCGGTCAGGTATATAGGCGGGCCCATGGTGATTGTGTCGACATGCTCTAGGCCCTTTGAATCTACATCTACACCCTCCATCTATACCTGCGAAGATGGATGGTTGGGACTGTTTTGCGACACATGTAATGTGCCGCAAACCCTAATTTAGGGTTTTCCGTCCATACTGCTCAGGTTTGGACGTTTTGGCAAGCTATGCCAATCTTTTGGGGAGGCCGACCATGCGGGGCCTGCGTTGGTTCGGCAGCGAATATTCCATACCTGCTTGGGGGTTATGGAATTGATCTGGGCCATCCAATCATGCTAGTGAAGTTGGATGATCATGATCATTTCCAGACTGATACGGACAGTCCGGATGCTCAATCAGGCTAGTATAACACACCGAGAGTTGCTCAATCGGGCTAGTATAACACACCGAGAGTTGCGGCACATGACGGGTATTTCGTACATGCTTTCATTATAATGCTTGGAGATTCGTGTTGCTCTGCTGAGAGCAACACTCAGTCGTCATGCCGCACTGATAATGAGTACAGGAAATACACAGGGTATATGGGATTGTTGCTACATGCTCCAACCTGGATGAATTTCGTGTATTTAATTCACAGAATGGGATTGTTGTCACATGGTCCATTCTAGGTGAATTAGTAAAGTGAAGAAGTATTCAACACTTATTAATGGCTTTATCTTTTACAAGATGTTAGCGCATAATTTTCTCGGGGCTTTTACAATTTTAACCTTAAATGAAAATCCACCATCAACATTAAGTCCCCCGCCTAGCACATAATGGTTACACTATTGTGGGGTAGGCATGAGATGGTGACAAATTTGTACACTTTGAAATGACCAAGCTAAAGTGAATACATATTTACCTGGATAGGTCGACATCGTCGGGCGTTGCCACGGAACCGGTTAGTCCTGATTAAGGTTGTGAAGGAAGCAGGACTTGATCCGGTGAGTCGCTTTGGTTCCCTTTGTACATATCTCGGACAGAGCTTGGCCCCTTCCTTGGGTCAGTGTACTCCCTTTCGTCACACAGCCAGACTTTCCTCAGATGTATCTGATAAGCATCGTTGATTGCTATCCCGAATTAGTAGCCTTTATAGGTGGCAAGTAAAGACTTCTTTTCTCATGGGATTCTGTCGACTTGCGAGATTATAAAGAATCATCTCACGTAGTCGTTTATTCTATATCTCAGGTACTGCTCCACACTTATCTGATCTTCTGATTGACTGATCGATTGATTGATTTTTTTTTTGTGTGTGCTCATAACTTCTTCTCCTTTGCAGTTTATCATGGAAGCGGTGGACGATTATTCTGTCACTTCTCCAGAAAGAAGCTTCGAAGTTGACAAGCCCGAAACCCATGCGCACGAAGAAGTAATGGCTAAGATCGATCTTCCACTTCGCGAAGTCGGCCGTGCTATACAGGGGATGTCTATTTTGCACCTGCGTATTGCCAGGGGACGCATCTGTGCACTTTCAGCTGCGATTGACATGGAGGAGCTGTGGAAGCATTGCAAGCACTAGTAAGCGCAAGGCAGAGAGATTTGCAGCGCGGTTGAAGAGGCGGAGGGTTGAGCATAAACGACCTCTGAATGAAGATAAGTGCGATTACCCAATCCAGGACGGCGTGATAATTCTTGATTTCGATACAGACGAACCTGAACGTTTAAAAGCAATCGGCACGACTCCTAATGTTGTTGTGCCCTTTGATGCTCCCGCTGATGATGTTGGGATGGAGTGCGTTGCTGCGGAGATGTCTGATGCAGAAGTTGAGGTAGATCCAAAGGGAGGAGCATCAACAGGTGATGGCGCTGAAGCAGAACCTAACGGTGGTGCAGGCGAGGTCGACCCCCTTGGCGACTAAAACGTCTTTTCTTCTTTTTCCTCTTTCCAAGTATATTCCGTACATTTGAACATCTTCCTTGTACTCAGTGGCAGCCGAGTTCAAGGTTTTCTTCTATTTGATTGTTTGAATAAAGGTTTTTTTTTTTAATAACCCTTTGTCAAGCTGCAACTGAACCTTCTCAGGCGCAAGGGTGCGCCTTCACACGTAATTCTTTGTGATAAAAGAAATAATGCCATAATGGAATACCTACGGACCTGTGTTCCTGATGCAAGATCTTCCCGGCCTTCTTTGGGGTGAGTGGCTCAAAGCTTCTTCCCTTCCTGCACATATCTTTTCCCTCAACTCTTTTCAGGATGTTTTTTGCTTAGGGTTTCTTTCCTGGCCTGCTCTAGTGGGTTGATTTAGGCTGAACTTTGTGTCTTTAGGGGTAAAGAGGTTCTCAGATGGAAATAACACTTCAATTAATTTGAAAATCGAAAATTGAAACCCTAATTATGAATGCAAGTATTGCAATCATTATCTAGAGGAATTACAAATATGATGTGAAATTGTAAAGGAAACACGCCGGAGGAAGTAGCACAAACATCTTAAAGTGTGTAGGATCTTTGAAAAGTGATAGCACGAGCGTCTTAAGTACGGTAGGGTTTGAGCCACCGCGAGTGAATTATTACGCCTTCTAGCTTGTCAGCGCTGATGAGTTTGCAGTAGCCGCCTAGGATGACATCTGCTACCAGGTATGGTTCATCCTCCTTCTCGGTGGCTGAATCAGGTGAGGTAGCCATTCTCACTGTAATGTTTCCGACCTTGAATGCGGTTGTTTTCGTTATTAGGTCCCCAATTCCAAACGGGTTTGGGCATGTAGAAATCGGGGTCTTGGTTTTGTCGTCTTTGATTGAGACAGCTTCTAGACTCCTGATAAACTGTTTGAAGGGGCCGGCCTCCCATTCGCATCTCTTAGCCAAGGTTGGTTTTTTGGCTAGAGCCAGTCCCCAGGACTTGTCAGAATGAGGGGCGGTAGGTTGTAAAGAGGGTTGCGTGATGAGACTTACTTGAGATCGGAACCTTTCAATGTATGCTGACATGCTCTCTCCGGGAAGTTGTGTCACATTGGCAAGTTTCTGGTGAGGCAACAGACAGTCATCAGGAGGTCCAGAAGGCATGTTGGAGATTCTTTCAGGTATCAAAACCGGTAGAGGACAGACTTCTAGTATTACTTTGTTGTCATGCATCCAAGAGCGTCTTAGGATCATGTTGTAGTTGGGATGATCTTTGACTATTTAGAACTTTGCTTGTGTCGAGGCATCACCCAATATGACTTCAAGATCGATGTATCCATATGCATCTCTGAGTTCTCCTTCTGAATCTTTAACCACAGTTGGGTGACGAGTAGCTTCCTGCTTTAAAATCTTTGCTTCTCTCAAGGTCTTGACAGTAATGATGTTAAATTCGGAAGCCGTATCAATCAACGCGCTATCGAACTCAACGTCTCTCAAACTAGTGACAGTTGGGAGTCCCCAGTTTCCTTTGCTCGCATCCTTCATGAAAGACTGGGGTTCCTGGACTGCTTCTGGATACAAACGCCTGCCTGACACAATGCGGTTGAGGGCCGTAAATATGTCTTGACGCTGTCCTTTGGAGAAATACAAGATTTCACACAAGTGCTCCATCATAGATTGTACAGTCTTGCGAACAGAATCCCCAGAAATCATGCAGTTCCTGATAGGAAGAGGGTCTCTATGAACACCTTCGTTTACAAGCTGGAGTTCTCATGTCTCTATCTTTTCCCTGAATATTTGTTTCAACCTGTTCCAATATTTGGTTGGAAGATGGACGAATCTATGGTAGCAACAGTATTTGGGATCTGCCACGTCTTTCTCTGTTGGAGGACGTCTGATAGGAGGCAGCTTGATGGCATCGTATTGGATCCACGCTTCCAAGAGTTCTATCACTTCATTCATGGGGAAAGGAAAACCTGTATCTTCGGTGTCTTGTGCAGGAGTTTTGTCCGCTCCTTTCCGAGACGAAGTCTTGTGTGCCGAGGATGCCCGCTTGGTTTGTTGTTCCGTCACTGAAGCTTTCCTTTTTTCTCCTCCGCCCACTACACTCACAGAAGGACCAGTGTTGTATTGCTTGTTCGTGAGACGCCTGCTTCCTCGACTTTCACGTGAATCTTCACTTCGAACAACTCTGGTTCTTTCTAGCAATGTTGGTGCAGTTGTTGTTGAACGTTTGGCAGCTTCATGGAGTTCAGAGAACGTTTGAAAGCCCATATTCTCTAACAGAGCGCGGTATATGGGTATCATCCCATTGATGCACAACTCCACCAATTGTCGTTCGGTGACGTTCGGGTCGTGACAATCTAGCGCTTGGGTTCTGAACCTTTTAACGAAGTCGTTGGGATGTTCGTTGTTCCGCTGAAGAATTCTTCCCAGATCTGAAAAGGTGATCTGTTCAGACACGAAGAAATACTTTCTGTGGAAAGCACTGACCATCTCGCTCCAATTGGATATGTTGTTAGGTGCGACGTTGTTGTACCAGGTGTACGCCCTCCCCGTAAGTGACTTTCAGAATTATTTTAGGCGTAGAACATGATTATATTCATGTTCCCCCAAGGATTTCAAGAATCGAGAGACGTGTTCACGAGCATTACCAGTACCGTCGTAGAGGGAGAACTGGGGAGAGGTGTAACCTCTTGGAAGAGGAATTCGTTGCACATATTGAGGGTACGGTGGCTGATGTTGGTGTACATCCGTTCGGTCCCCTTTTCCTCGATTTTGGAGAAGTCGTTCCAGGTCCTCGCGTGTGATGAAGTTGGACGGTTGGTTCCTTTCTCTTGGGCGTTCAGGATAAATGCGAGTTTTTTCATCCGTGTGGGCCAGGATGGAAATGTTTCCCCCGTGTTGTCCTGAACCTTGTGGTAATCGTTCAGTTAAAGTTTTGAGGAAAGTGAGTACCTCTTTCTGAGTTGCGTCCATATCCGTATGAGTCTTAGCCAGAACTTCCTGCTTCTCCATCAAGTCTGCAATAGTAATGGGCGGTGGTCCTCCTCTTGTCCCTTCGGCTCCTCGTCCTGATGAAGGAGTGAAAGTTGTTGCTATGGTGACTACCGGAGGTGTTACACTTGAGGAGATGCCGGGATTTGCGGCTGCTCTGGCTCTGGTGATGGGAGGTGTTACACTTCTCGGAATATTTCACCTTACTGTTGGCGTTGATAGTAGAAGTGACGGCTCCACGAGATGTATTGACCACGGTAGCTCCACTGACAGGTACATCGACATCGGGAGTGTTATCCACACTAGCTCCATCAGAATTGATTGCTGATCCAGACCTAAATCTACCATCTTGAAATGGATTGATGATTGAATTGGTCCTAAGATCTACCCTTTTTGAAATTGATAAAATTGAATCGGATTTTGAAGAAATTGACTTTACAACCGAGAGATTAACCTCCCACTGTGGTCGCCAATTGTTTATGGGTGAAAACTATCTCTGCCGGTTTTGGTAATTTGGGGTGTGTGGATGAGAAATGAGTTTAAACCTTAAACAAATGCACTACATGGGAGTGCTTGTAAATTCGAGAAATCAATCTGTGCAAATCCGGCCTAAACCAAGAAATGGTCGTTCCAGACTTGTTTCGGTCACAAAGTGAAGGAGATGGGGTTTATCTTAGGGAGGAAGCGAAGAAGGTGTTGAGATTGTGAAGGTGTTGGCTATGTATGACTTGTATCGGAAAAGCTGGGCGGCTTGCAGGATGTAAGCTATCAGTTCCGGTGTTTGAATACGATGGTATCAACACTTGCCTCTGTTGTCTGGACTTGTTCCTTCTTTGAAAAATAGGATGGAGAACCTATCTATACAAGTCTTTTAGCCTACCCATCGTATCTCGTGGGAAGTGGAGAAAGTGGAGTGATGGAGTAGTGGAGTAATGTGTTAGTGTCACACGACCAGGCTTGCCCACTTCTCCCATCATCACTTAACCGTCCATGACTTCCTGACACGTTCTTGTGATGGCTCGTTGTGCGCTGCATGCTGTAAACCGCCAGACCAATACCCCAGTATGTATCCCCCAGTTTGTGACATGATTGATGTGTGGAATGTGTGGATCGTGGGACCCACAAAAAGTAGCATGTAATGCTAAATTGAATAACTGCGTTATTCAGAAAGCCGATACTTGTGAAGTATCGTGTGTATTCTATGTGTCTTGCATCGAGTATACTCGGCATGTATGAAGCATCGTTGTTTGAGCGTCTCAAAATAGCCTCATGTCCAGCCTACTTCATGTGATGGTTTGGAAGTTGCGCAAGCAAATCCTCCCTTGACCGACCACATGGTGTGGTTGAGTGACGGATGGTGATCACCATGACGCCGTACTGACCAATTAACTCATGACCAGGGCTGTATAACCAAGCCGGTGAAGTTGAACGGACGAGATGATCTTTGAGACACTCATCTGCGACCGTTAATGAAATTAGGGTTTTAGAAGAGGTGCGCAAGCATCCCTCTTCAGCCTGGTCGAATCCAAGCTTGGGATACGATTTTGGCGGGCCGATCGTACATGCGTGTAGACGGCATGACGGTGTAGGCGCCCATACCCCATTATCTCACGAGAGTGTGATCTGGGCCACTCAATTCGTCCGGCAAAGTTGAGTGGTCGAGATCAGTTTGCGACAGAAAACTGGTGCCGCAAAAGCCGCGCATCGTGCCAACCTCGGGCGCGCGTTCCAAGACGACCAATCTTGGTTGGTCTTGGCCGATCGGTCTGTCTTGTAGGTGGTAGGCTGGTGTTCACGCCTATATACCGAATGTCCCATGAAAACGTGATCTAAGCCACTCAAATCGTCCAAATGAAGTTGAGTGGTCGAGATTAGTTTGCAATCGGGAAGTGTGACCACGCTAGTTTGGGCGGACGATTTGGGATAACCAGGCATGGTATGCCTTGGCCGATCAGTGAGGGGATAGATGGGTCCACGGTGGTCATGTTGGTATGACCGGACTGCTTAATCTAATCTTGGACCCTCTATTCGTGCCGGAGAAGATGGACGCTCGTGATGCTCAAAAACCCTAATTTTGGGTTTCACGGTCGTGCGTCATGCTCTATTCGGGCGTACGAATCGGGATGACCAACCATGGTTGGTCCTGACCGATCAGTCAGGTATGTAGGCGGGCCCACGGTGATTGAGTTGACATGCTCTGGGCCCTTTGAATCTACATCTACACCCTCCATCTATACCTGCGAAGATGGATGGTTGGGACTGTTTTGTGACACATGTAATGTGCCGCAAACCCTAATTTAGGATTTTCCGTCCATACTGCTCTGTTTTGGACGTTTTGGCAAGCTATGCCAATCTTTTGGGGAGGTCGACCATGCGGGGCCCGCGTTGGTTCGGCAGCGAATATTCCATACCTGCTTGGAGGTTATGGAATTGATCTGGGCCATCCAATCATGCTGGTGAAGTTGGATGATCGTGATCATTTCCAGACTGATACGGACAGTCCGGACGCTCAATCGGGCTAGTATAACACACCGAGAGTTGCTCAATCGGGCTAGTATAACACACCGAGAGTTGCAGCCTGTACGGGTATTTCGTACATGCTTTCATTATAATTCTTGGAGATTTGTGTTGCTCTGCTGAGAGATACACTCAGTCGTCATGCCACACTGATAATGAGTACAGGAAATACAAGGATGGTTACGCATTAATTAATAATGTTGTAAATTCACAGGGTATATGGGATTGTTGCTACATGCTCCAACCTGGATGAATTTCGTGTATTTAATTCACAGAATGGGATTGTTGTCACATGCTCCATTCTAGGTGAATTAGTAAAGTGAAGAAGTATTCAACACTTATTAATGGCTTTATCTTTTACAAGATGTTAGCGCATAATTTTCTGGCTTTTACAATTTTAACCTTAAATGAAAATCCACCATCAACACATACCTTGTTCGAATCTGAGATATACCTAATTCGAATCTGAGATACCTAATTGAAACACACAAAAATCACAAAAATTACTTAAAAAATTGAACGGAAACTGAATTGAACAATGTAAATCACCATAAAACTGAAATCATAAAAGAAAGATAACAATGTACATCATAGACAATTATTCTGATAGAAATCGGATCAGAATAAACCTAATTATTCATCAAGATTTCAAGAACAACAGCAGAGGAAGATGATTAAAAAGATAAATACCTTGTTCGAATCTGAGATAAACCTAATTCGAAGCTCAGATGAACCTAATTCGAAGCTGAGATGAACCTAATTGAAAGACACTACCAGAAACTGAGATGAACCAAAACGCAGCAGCAGAGAAAGCGAGAGACTGGATCTGAGATGAAAAAAAAAGAGAGGAAAGAAACTGAGTTTGAATTTGATTTGTTCGTGATATACAGTTGCAGAAGGGTATGTTTGGTATATTGAAAAGTATGTTTTGTGTCCAAAAACCGCACGTGGCTGGACTATAGAATAAAAATTCTGGTCCAAAAACAAGTTTTTAGACCAGCGGATTATTTTTTTCTGGGGGTGGACTACACATTAACCGGTCCTGGGTTTTCTGGACTAAACAATAATTCCTAGTTCTCATTTTTATTTCTCTCTCCTCTCCTTTTCTCTCTGCGAAAAACTAAAACCCTAGATGGGATATCACCATTTTGACCCAAATAAAGAAAGATTTCATCCTAAACTTTCGATTTTCTTCTCCAATATGGTGATTCACCGTTTTAACAGTAGTAATTGTGTTTATACTTTCAGATTTCATGGAGAAATCTTCGGTAATTTCTTTAATATATCTCATAATCCTCTAATTTCATTGCGATTGCTTAACATAACGATCAGATCAAAATCTAAAGTTTTAATTCTGTGTTTAGGTCGGGAGTTTGAGAAATTGTAGTTTCAGAGATGGAGGATGCACCAAAACTGTTGTATATTGTTGTATTACAAGAAGTTGAAGAAGAATTAGAAAGAGAAAAACAACTGATAATTCGTTCGATATATAAGGGTTGTATTTCAGAGTACTCTACAACGTATGGGTTGCCAAGCTAGACATGCTTCTAAGGTAAAATTTTACATGCGGTTTTTATTAATTTTCATACTTTTGGGTTTTTGAATTACCAGTTAGTTACTTTTGATTGAAGAAGAAAATTGAATGAATTTCATTAAATTCATTAAATTTAGAATTTTAATTTAGCTTATAGTATTACTAAGTTTACTATTTATTATTCTTATAACTTGTGACTGTTCTTGTTATATTGCAGATGGTAAACAAGTACTCAAAAATCTAACAAGGTTGTATGGCAGGGGAGATATGGTGATCGACAATTCGAAATTGAAGGTAATACATCTACTTGTTTGGAGAAATTAATCATGTTTCTGTTCCTTGCGAAGTTTGGCATTATCTCAAGCTTCAGTTATATGTCACTTGAGACTTGAGGAATGTGATTATAGAATTCATAGTTGTGTTAGGTCCGACAAAGAGTCTTAACAGGAAGTTACAATTATTTTTGTTGTTGACGTGAAATGTACCTTTCTACTTTCTCATTGCCACCAACCTTTTTGTGATTTTTTCCTTTTAGTCATTCCTTATGTATTTGTCAACTTACCAACTTCTCAGGATAAGGCAGTCAAGTGCTCGAATTCTCAAGCAAAACACCGTTTATTCGTTAGTAATATTCCTGAAGCTTGGGGGATGACGATATAAGGAAGGCTATGACATAAGTTTGTCCCGATGTCGAATTACGAAAGGTTGGTTCTGTGGTGATTATTACCAGCTGGGTAATTTGAAAGCTTGGGATTGCTGTTGTACTGGATTCATGGTTTTAATTGCTTGTTCTGTCAGGATCCATACAACTCTAGCCGCAACCATGGATTTGTTTTTGTTGAGTATTATAACAATGCTTGTGTTGAGTATTCGAGGGAGAAGATATCGAGGCCTAAATTTAAGCTAGACAAGAATGCTCCAACTATAAAGTGGGAAGACCCTAAGCATTCCTATGCTTCGTCTTCCTCTCATGTGATTATTTTTCCTTGCCCGAGGTTAAGATTTTCTAATTTAGGAACATTAAAGTGGATGCCTAGCCACTTAATTGCTTGGCATATCTCATTTAGGTTAAGTAATCTAATAAGCTTGATTTTTCCTTGCCCGAGGTTAAGATATTCAAATACGATTGCATAACAAAACAATTAATTTGATGGTTTTCGTAAACACTTTGATATTTATCTAATGTTTATGCTTTCTTTGCGAGTTTTCTTGTAAAATATGTATCTTATGTTTTCTTTTGAGTGTTTAGGTACTTTGGAGTCATTTAGAGCAAAATAAGAATAAATCATCCATTTGGAGCGAAAAGGACATAGAGGATCAATTCATAGGCGACTCATGTTTGGAGCAGGCTAAGATTGCGCAAAGAGGATACGAAGGATTAGACTGTCGGTTACCTGGAACTGACATGCCTAATAATCTGTTGGTGACTCGTATCTAACAGTGGGTGCCTATGGTTATCTACTTCCCTGGGTACCATCAATCAGCTATTACCAAAATCCTAGGATTGAGAGAAAATCATTTCTCTTAACCATTTCATTTCATTTCAAACACAGAGTGTTTGCGGCTGGTGGAAGGAATCGAGAAGAAGATGAGAGGGGAGTTGATGTCGAGAAGAACTCGATACTGTTATGGTTTGAATTGGAGGATACAGGCAGTGAAGATAATCAAGGGGTTTCTGTCAGTTCAGAGATCGAGCAGATGAATATGGTTTTAATCTTGAAACCCAGAAGAAATTAGACATGAGGTTTCTCGTTTGAAGATCTAAAAGGGGTTATAGTTCGAGAAGCTACAGAAATTGTTGGTAATTCAATTTTGAGATGAATTTAGGGTTCTTAAATCTGTAGTTCGTTCTTGGGTTGAAGTTGTGATGAACACAGAGAGGAGATGGTGGCAATTGAGATGGAATTTAAGATGGGTTTGCTGTTATTGTTGATGTGATAAAATGGGAGAGATAAAGTTGCAGGTGAAAGAAGAAAGAGTGGGTGTTTCCGTTCAAATTGCAGGTGAACTTAAGCTGCAACTGGTGGTGAGCTGCTGCTATAAGTCGTGAAGCAGATGAAGAAGGAATTTGATCTCAGATGAATGGTGTTGCTTTGAGGTTTAGATGGTTGAGCTACAGGGAATGTTGGTGTTGGTTGCAGTAGTAGGTCTGATGCTGACTTGCTGGCAGTTAAGCTGTGATATCAAGGTTGGTGGTACTGAGACTGGTTTGATGGCAGAGAAATGGGTACTGTGATATTTTGAGCTGAGTTTGGTTTGAGGTTGAGAAATTACAGGAGATCTAGAGAAACAGAAAAGTGGAATCTGAGATGGAGAAGAACAAGGTCTTGATGGCTGTGAAAATGGTGATGTATTGGCTTGAGTCTGTGCAAGTGACTCAGATGGGTTTGAGGTTTTGAATTGGCTTTGTTGGTGGAGCTGTTTCAAGGAACTGAAATGGGTTGCTGTTGTAAAGCAAGGAAATGGAGAACTCTCTGTGCTGCTGTGAGAAGAATATAAAAATGTTTTGTGTATGAAATCCATTACAGGGATGGAGTTTGTGCCGCAGGAAATGGGAATGGCAGAATAAGCATGTGCAGCTGAACTAAGGCATTAAGAAGTAAAGAATTGGTGGAACTATGGAGGAAATGAGCTGCAGTTGTTGGTTTATTAGAACAGGGTCTATTGAGATTGGAAGAATGGCAGAGATGGGTTGAAGTGTAGCTGCAGTATTGAGAGTTTGATGCAGTCTGTGGTGATAAAGTGCAGCCGGAGTTGTTGTTCAGGAGAGGGTTCTGGTACTGAGATTGGAGGAGTGCTGGTGATGCAGATGCTGCTCGTAGTTGTGTTGGTGTTGCGAGCAGGGAATAGAACTGATGCCATTAAGTTGGTATGGATGAGCAGCTAAAAACATTACATGGAAGAGTATGGCAGTGTGAAAAAATGAATGTGAAGAACGAATATAGATGTATGCGTGGGAATTGGATATGCAGGGACTGAGTGTTGCCGAAAGTAATGGGGTGTGCTAGATAAGGATGAAATCCGAATTGGCTTGTCAGTTCAGCGGAACTGACAGGCATATCATGTTATTGGGCCTGAACTGAGTTGGCCTGGGCTTGCCCTGGCGTGGAAACTAAATTGGTCTGAGCCGGATGCAGTAATAGCCTAATGGGGTGACCTAGTCCTGGAAGTGGAAATACTATAAAAAGAAATCTCTTTGCACATTATGGAGGATCTTTTCTTCTATGTTTTTTCTAGGGTTTAGAAACATGACTCTTCTCTTTATTCTTGTTATGAACTCCATGAACATGTGTAGCTAATTTTCTATTGGTTAATGATTAAGTTGATTTCATATAACATGATTTCTTGTTTGATATATTAGTCTTGTCTCATATTTTTCGTTCATGATTCTCTGGAAATATAGTTGCATGATTGACATATTCCAACATGATTTGAGTATTTGTTTTGTCAAATTGCAAATTGGTAGAACTCATATTCATATCTATAGCTAGTTTAGGGTTAATCATCGAGCGATAATCCTTGAACACAAGTAGCATAAATATGGTTCCTTGTAATCATATGTGAACCATGACCTTTGTTAAATTGTTTGCGCAATGTATTTCGATTGCATTGATTAGCCTTATTTCATGAATCTTAATGCTCCATGGGAATTGAACTTGATTAGCACAAGGCGTTAGGTTATTCTTTTGGTAGATTTCATATTCGCATCTTTTAATGTGTTTGATGAAGAAATCAGGAAATTAGCGGGATATCCTTTCGACAAGGTATTCTAGGGCTTTTGATAATGAGAGATTAAATATCAATTCTAGTTATTAAGACAAGAACATGTTAGTGAATGAAAACGAAATCCTTAACCAATACTTTCACATATTTCTGATTTGCTTGTTTATTTTCCTTGTTTTACTTTTAGTTTACATAAAAACATAAAATTCCCCCCATTGTTTGCATAAGAAATCGAAACCTATAACAATCCAAGTCCTCTCTGTGGGAACGATCCTTCCTTGCCCTTGCTATATTATATATTTTGAGCAGTGAGAAAGTAATTTATTTTTGACGCATAGCAAGCGATTAAATTTTGGCGCCGCTGCCGGGGAAGCAGCGGGTTGTTATTTGTTTTTGGTTTCTTATTTTTGTTTTGTTTTTAGTTTTTGTTTTTTATTTTTCTTATTTTCAGGTTTTGACATAGTTTTGAGAACTCTTGTTTCAGGTACTTATTATGGAAGGAGAATATTGGAACAACGGATACGGTTTTCAACCTCCTCAACACTATGACAATTGCCCACCATCTATGGGATACAATCAAAACTAATTTATTGGCTATGATGCATATACTAGAGAACCTTATGGTGATTTTCATACATATCAACAACAACCTTGTAGTGGGTATGTAAGTCAAGCACCAAGGTGGGACAATTCTACTTCCAATTGGCTTTATTCAAGTTGTATGCAGGTTATGAATGGATTGCAAGACATGCAACAAAGACTAGACCAACTTGACCGTGATAGAGAGAAGGTCGCACAAACCAATTTTTGCAACACTTTTTCCTACCCGACTCCAGATCGTAGTTATGATCATTCACCCATTCAAAGGGAAGAGTCATGGGAAAGAGAACCTATTGTATTCAATGGTGGTAAACGCGTGAACGTAAAGAAACTTGCACAAAAATTATACAAGTTGGAAGATGATGGAGCCTCGGAAGAGCTTGTCGAAGAAATTAGTAGGACCATTCATATGGAACTTAAACGACGTCGGGATAAAGGTTATGAAACCGATCAAGATTTTTATTATGGTGAGTCTGAAAATGAAGATGATTGTGTTGAAAAGGACCAACCTTTGGAGATATTTGATGACACTAGTGTAGTTGACTAGAAACAGCAAGATCAGATCACGCAACTACAAATATAATAGTTGGGTCTGGCTTCACAATCCCAATGAAGTCTTCAAGTCGTTAACCTACAGGGTCTCGATAAGAAACCTAAGGTTAAAGGAGAATCGACTCTAGTTATGCAACTAGTAACACACAGGAGGTGTGGGGATTATGTTTCCCAGTTGCTAGAGTTCTCCTTTATATAGTTTTCAAATCAAGGTTTGCAATCTAAGTTACCTTGGTAACAAAGCATTCAATATTCACCGTTAGATGAAAAACCTGATTCTCCCAAGCTAATATCTTTCAACCGTTAGATCGAACTTGGCTTGTTAAACACAAATGAAATGTACCATCATTTAGGTTTATGTAACCGTACCTAAACGTGTACACCATGTTGGTTCACAAATAGTTAACCGTGGTTAGCCATATGATTACTCTCATATCAACCTTATTCATCTTAACCATAACTAGTTCAAATGACTCAAATGAAACTAGTTAAAGAGTTGTTCAATTGCATAGAAAACACAATTGAAGCCAAATCGGTTTGATTCACTTGAATCAATCATGAACATTAAAGCCACGGTTTGAAAAGATTGTATTCCTTATGATTTAAATGTTTAAGTCCATGAACTGACCGATTTGACAAAGTAACCAGCTTAAGTATGCGTACAGGTATGCGTACTTAAGCAACCGGATTTGAGTTTGTTTAGTTTCCAAACTCAGCAGAAATTTTCGGTTTGAAAACTTCCGCCAGTATGCGTGTAGGAGCAGAATATCGCAGCAACCTTCACTTGCGAATTATTAACGACGCAACATAATAATGTCGCAGAAGAAATATTAGAAACGACGCAACAAATGATATTAGCTTAAATATGAGAAAGGTGTGACGATTCTGCGAAGAGTCAAGAAGACTTGCGAAGACTAACGTTTGTAGACCTGCGAAATGTCGCAAGGTAAATCCGAAATTAAGGGAAATATTAGTTGTACATGAGCTGTCATCCACTATGTAATATCCTATATAAAGAGAAAGGCATGAGAGAGAAGAGGGGAGACACATTTTTGGAGAGGGCACATTTTGTAGAGAGAGAGAGTTTATTTTCTTTATCATCTTCTTCCTCAAAACTAGATCTAGAAAGCTCCAAATACTCATTAATGGAGATTCTAAATGTAAACTCATGTAATTACAAAAATCACTAGTGAAGAACCATGGATGTAGATCACATTGATCGAACCATGTAAAAAATCCTGTGTCTCCATTTATAATTTTAGCATTTTTATCTTTATTTTGATTATCAAATAAGTTTAGATCTAGAAATTATTATCAAGATATGATGAGGGGTGTGTTGTGGGATTTCCTGCAACTACATTTGGCGCTAGAAACAGGGAGAGAGTAATGGATTTTGTCCTTCCTGTAATTTGTTGGTTTAAGAAATTTCCATGAAGATTAGCTACTGTTCATATTTATTTTTAGATCTTAAAGTTTCAGGAGAAAAAAACGGAAATTTCATGGAAGAAGTTACACTTTCAGGGAGTAAACATCATCAACAATTTAAAGACATGAAAAGAAGAAGAGGAAAAAATTAGTTTCTGTGGTGAAATTCACGGAAGAAAATCAAGGTTTCAATGGAAGATTTCCATGTTCAGGAGAAAAAGAAAGAGAAAAATTGTTGAAGGAAATAAAGGAAGGCGAAGAGAAGATAAGAGGCAGACGTTGTGATTTTTATCACAAACAGAAATTCGCACTGATGGTTTGAGTTGGAGCGAATAAGTAACAGGTCACGGGTTCGAATTCGCAGAGAAACATATTTTTTATTTTTCAGTGGCGAATAAGAGAATAAATAAAAAAGTTATGAGTTAATTTCGCAGAGAAGTTCTTGAACAATTGGTCCAGAGAGCAATGTGTGCGTTCGTGGTTGCAAGTTCGAATTCACTTGCGAGCATAATTTTCTTCTTTTTTACAGAGAGGAAAAAATGGATAATTTCGCAAGGTTATTTCATTATTTCGCAAACAAGAGGTAGCATGGTTGGTTATCTGCGAAGTTAATGATTTCATGGTCGCGAGTTCAAATCCCAACGAACGTCTATTTTTCGCATGGATTTTTCGCAAGAAGAAATTAGGTGATTATTTTGCAGAAACACTTCGCAGAGGCAGGGCTAGCACAGTTGGTCAGGAGACATGAATGCAAGCAGCAGGTCGCAGGATCAATTCTTGCTTCTCGCATATTTATTTTTGTTATGCGAAATTTCGCACGGACTATGATTATTTCGCAAAGAAGAAAGTTGATGATTATCTCGCAAATTAATTTCGCAAGAAAGGGTTAGAACAGTTGGTATGGTGCGAGAAAATCCAAGAAGCAGGTCAAGGGTTCAAATCTCATTTCTCATACTTCTTTTTGCTCCGCGAAGTTCATACATTTCAAGGCATTTATTCACTTCTTTGGCATCAACAGCAGCAAACCATAAAAGCTAAGTACCACTTTCCTTGAACATTTTACTTTTACAGAAAATAAAAGATTTTTTATTTGATTTACAAAAGGCGAGATAATCGCGAGAATTCTGAGTAAATTTGAGAATTACAAAGATTCCACAATTACAAAAGAAACCGAGAAAAATCTCTTTGAGATCAATTTATATATTTCCCTTAAATACTTGCTTTGTTTCAAATGAGAATGATATCCAACATGGAGAGTAGTAGCGGGCAAACCTTTGTGGCGTACACCCTAGTTCGCGAACAATATTCGCAAGAGGCAATGTACCTAAAGTGTGTCATATAAGGGGGTACCTATTAGGATCATTTCCATGAAAGATGTTTATCGGATGAGACGAAACAAGTTATACAAAGGAAATAAAAACAAAGAAAAACGATTTGAACTTGCAATTAAATGAATATTTTTGATAAAAGAAATGTTGAATACTACGTGCATCGAAGATCGCTGCTCCGTCAACACGAGATCACACCAAAACCGTCTACATCCCCGAGCTGTTCAGATTTCACTCCTATGCATCCTACGCTCGCTAGGCCAGGTCCCATCAACTCCCGTGCACCCGCCAACAACGAAGCATCCAACACCCTATACCCTAATCGACCTACCCATTTTCTCTCCATCCTTCTCTTTCTTCTCTGTTGCAGAGATCTGCAAAACCCTCACCACCACCATCTCCTCTTCTATCACCATCACCACCACTGACACCAGAGCCAACTACCACCCTATTCCGCCACACCCAAGTGGTGTTTATCTCTAAATAGCTTCTCAAAACCCTGAAGCTATGTTAAAGATAAACAAGACTAGGGTTCTCTCATAAATCAATCAAGGAGTCGGAGAAGCATGAGTAGAGCCAACAACCAAGGCGAATCGTAGTATGGGTTGAATTATTTTCAATTAATTTTTAAAGAATTAGGTTTCTTGTTTTGGGGAATCAATTGCATGTATAAATAGAACCAAAGGGGTTGATGAAAGCACGCCCTGGATTGCTTGAGCTTGATCATTTAGCTTTAATTTGGTTTAATTTTGTTCTTGTTGTTTTAGATGTTTTAATTCAAAGTGCTAGGGTTTGAGATGAAACCCTAGCTTATCACTTGTTTTTCTTCATGAACTGTTCTTGATTGCTTAACTATTTTCAAGATAGGATTTAATCTCGGCATGTCACACTTTGCTCTCACAAAGGTATACCAATACCATGGATGCACTGTAGTTGGATTATCCCTGTGATGACTATGCTACAACTCAAGCTCAATTAGACTAATGTTTATCTACTGATTAATTGTGCTTTAGTCGGTAGATTAATACTTAGGATAAATATCTTAGTTGTGATTAAAATTATCGGTTGGAGAAACATCTTAGACATAGCGTGCTCGACACCTCTCCCTTAGTCATGTCATAAGAACAAGAGTAATATCATGAGTTGAAGAGACACGGTGTAGGTTAGTTGTGGATTTGCAGCCCTAGTATCACACTTCTATCACTGTTTTATACCTTAATTTAGGTTCAAACTCTGCCGTATCGGCAACAAAAACATCTGTGTTACACATTGTCACTTGAAACTCAGTCTAGCAAACCTTAGATCAAAATCAGAGCACCACAAGTCCTTGAGGATCGACCCGTACTAGCGTCTCCAGATAGACGCCGTGCACTTGCGGTTATCACAAGTAGACCTTAAAATATACACATTCCGAGGCCTACCAAGTTTTTGGCGCCGTTGCCGGGGACTTGGCGTGTGCCCTGTGATTTTCGGCTAAGCTTTACTGATTTTCAACCCTGTATATATGCCTTGCATTGTTATCTTTAACTCTGTGTTAGTATAACTTAGTTATTTCAACCATCACTTGCATCCTTTATTACTTGCATCTATTTTTGTTACTTGCATCTACTTGCATCTATTGTTGTTAATTTTTCAACCTTTCATTCCATCATGTTAGAGCATCATACATACGTAATCTTCCTTTTTATTGTTTAACTTAGTGTAACTTAGTGTAACTTGGTGTAATTTTCATTCTAATTTGCATTATAGGCTGTAGCTCGGTTCACCTTGTAGCTCGATTCACCTTGCATTGTTAACTCTAGCCTTGTGTTAGTATAGCTTAGCTGTCAAATCCCTGTCGGTCCAATTCTCGATCTCTTTGCTTTAACATGCACCTTTCTTGGAACTGAAACTTCTTTGTTGAGCTAACTGTGCATGTGTTATGCAACTGAGCAAAATACGTGACTCGTAAAGGTACACGAGCTCGTTGTGCCGCAGACTGCAGGTAGCCTGTGGCTGAGCAACCAAAGAAAGGGAAGGCAAAAGGAGCACTGTGAGAACTTGAGGTGTTGTAATTGAACCTTGTATTAACATACAAATAAGGTAGGCTTACCAAATGCGCACTTTGTGAGTCGTGTAGCATTGAATTGATTTATTGATGATAATGGACCTTGTAAGGCTGCCAAGCTCGAGCATAACCCATTTTACTGGACCACTGAATGCATGTTTGAACCCAGCTGAAAACCCGTGCACATCACCCCGAGCATAACCCCGTGTGTACCTGTAGATTTGTCTTTGTGTACTCGTAAACTATGCAAACCACATTAATGTAACCGAGTGGCTATTTATGGTGCGTAAATGAAAATTTATTGATCTTGTTGAGCTATCTGTTTGTGTGTGTTCGTGCATTGAAAATTGGCTGAACTAGCCGTCTCTTCCTTTGTGAAGTTTGGGTTTTTAACAACACTTGAGTTTAACTCCAGCCCCAGTAGGAGAGCTTGCCGCAAGCGCTCAGTGTTGCATCTGCGGTGAACCTGCATACCCCGGCATAACCCCGAGCTCGCCCGTGCCTTGTGTGTCTTGTGAAACCTTGCCTTGCATTGCCACATCCTTAGCTGCAGGTGCCACAAGCCGTGAGCTTGAGTGGCGAGCTTTGATTGCATGATAAACTGTGTTAGGCGTTTCTCACACCCCGAAATCTTTGCAGACTTTGGTAGGTTCGTGACACAGTTGTCTAAGTTGTAACTAACTCTAAACCGTGTGTGACTGTGAGCCATCACTTTACACTTTTGGTGCAAAAACCACAGTTGACAAACCTGATGCTATCTTTGGTATAGCCATTTGAGTTGTAAATATGGAGTCAACCCGTGCCTAGTGAGCTACACCCCGAGCTAAGTTGCAAAGATTGTGTGCAGACTAACTAGTAAGCCTGCACACAAACCGAAGCCCACCCACAAAACCAAATTCAAGCCCAAATATTGGGTCATTGGTAACTGGTCAGGTAATCGCACAACCTGGCCGCATAAGTTGAAGCCCAATATCAGCCGAGCACTTGAAGCCGCCACCGAACTCAACCTGGGCTGCAACCACACTGAGCCCACATCATCTGGGCTGAAATACACTTATTCAGCTGGGCTTAGCAAATTCAAAAAGCAACCTTTTGGGCTTACACTTAGAATAAAGTGTCATTTTCTTTTGTGGGTTGTATCTATATGGGTTTGCTCACATAGCTTGGTTGCACATAACCCAACTAATCCCAATAAACCAAAGAAACCCACAAAAACCAAACAACAAGCCCACAACAAACCAAAACCCAATAAACCAAACCAATCCCACTAAAACCAAACTTAGTCCACTTCAACTGGGCTTTGAGTTCAATTTGAGTGCTAAATCATGTCAGGATTTTGGTCGCAGTAATCGGGATACAAATAAATCCATTAGAGAACTTGCTTACGGGCATGCTTCACCATATGAAACCCCACAGACCATAATGATTTTAGGGAGTATTATGAGCCTTCTCATAGCCCTGACCTTGAATACTCATACCCTAACCATCATGAGCACATGTATCAGTCACCACAGTGGGGAGTTGAACAATTTTATACTCCCCCGACTCCTTGTTTACAATCACTAATGGAAACTCTCATGGAGCAAAATGCTAGGCTTGAAATGAATGCAATACATGACCATCCATATAGCAACATGCATGATCATCCCTTCTCTAGTGAACCATGTGCACAACCATTTAATGATTATTCATATGAAACATGCATACCCACTATTGAAGACTCTCCCTCCATTGAACAATGTCACATGTTCTTAAAGATGAAACTTATTCATTTAGAAAAAGAAGAATGGAAGGCAGTTCATGATAGAATGATTATTGTCCCTAATAACGAAAATCTTGAAAATAGTGTTTCTCTTCCTACTCATGCAACTAACGCTAATATGAACCTAATCTAGAGGTAAATGAGTATACTATAAATGCTAATAGGGAAATGCATTTTTGTTATGATGATGATGATGATGAATATGATATGTTAGAAGAGCATGTGCATGCAGAAAAATATGATGGCATCTTTTGGTTCGAGACGTTAGGCGTCTCTTCGTGAACCCTATGAATGATACTTAAAATTCATATATGTGATATTGATCTGAGCTTGGGTTTGTAAAATTCTTCAGTGAATGTGAGCATGCTACACAACTTGTTTGTGACTTAGGAAAAGATGAATCTTCTGTTGACACTAATGTTCTTTTGGATCATGATATTATTGTTGTGTCTGATTCCCTGCCCATGTCACAACATGTTACCCCCTCGATGAGTATGACATGGTGATTGATGAATTGTTCTATGCTGGTGAACATGATTTACCCTCTTTTGACTTTAGGAAAGTGTGTGATGGTACAAATGATTTTAAAAATGAAAACAACCTAGATGTACCTAACCTCTCTCCTGAGTCACAAATTGATACTCCTCCACCAAACCTAGGTGTAGTTTGTCACAAAATTGCAAAACCAACTTTTCTGAAAATGCCTAACTTAGGCCTAGAGCTTTGTGCTTCCCAAGTCCTCTTGGACTATTTTGCATCAAAGTATAACACTTTTAAGGAACCACAGTTGGAATGTGTATGTCTGCCTGTTCTTAGCAAAACTCATTTTGAGTTAGACCTTTTGCATGACGTACCTTTAAAATTGCAAGATTTTGTGCTCCCAAACACACCCGTTCACAAGTTTAGGTTTGGGGGAAACTCATTCACATACACAGTCTTACTTGCACTCTCCTATTATATCTGTGTAAGGCTGTTGATGTTTGTATATATTTTCTATTGGGTTGATCCTCAACTCTTTAGATTGTTAGTTTATGGTGAATTTTTGTATATAATCCACTAGGACTTGTTAAATTTTCTTTTCTTGATCGGTTGAGTCTTCTTGTGCATATTTTGTGCTAATCCGATATGATCTCCACTTGAGAATGTTGGATTCTAGCCTTGACTAAAGAAGCTCAACCTTGCTTCCGCCGACATCCAGGTAATCTCTTCCCTTTTCTCTTATCAGCATAGTTCTCATGGTATGTGACTTGTTTAATTTTTCTATCTGTCGACACATTGAGGACAATGTTTGATTTAGGTTTGGGGGTGCATTTGCATATTTTTGCATATAGAGTTTTTAGTCTTTTTTAATCTTTTATTTTCAAAAAAAAAAAAAAAAAAAAAAAAAAAAAAACTCTTTTGTAAAAACCTCCAACTCTTAGAGATTTTAGAGTCACTAGCATGCTTCTAGGTATGTTTACATAGAGGTCGACCGAAATAACGAACTTGGAAGTCCGGAAAACGCAATCGGGTTCCTTAGTTGATTAGAGCGTTAAAGTTGGATTTAACCATACCCGGAGGGCGAATTAGGTGTTGTTTAGATATTCGGTAGTAGAATTGTGATCACCCATAGTGGAGACTACCCATTTTACATCAAGTGAGGCACCAACCTTCAATTTTTTGCAACTTTCTAGAAAAGCTGTTAGAGTGTGTGTCACCTTACGTAAATTAGGGTAGGAATGGTGAGCTACCCAACTTCGCACCATTTTCAACACTACTTTTGATCTCTTGAGTGCTAGTTTTTGTCAATCATGAGGGTGACGTCTAAAGATGAAAACTCCTTCTAAATATCGATTTGCCGTTAGCATCACTCTCTCTCTCAATCAGCAAGACCCATAGAAACACGTCATCGTCGGCAAGCGGAGCATCATCGAGAATATGGAAAGAAAAATTGATATAGTCCAAGGTTTATGTGCAACAAAGAAAAGAAAATAGGATGAGAATTAATAAAATTTATAAAATCAAGACAATACAAGTGTGGAAAAATTGAGTGATAAAGTCCTTTGTCCATGGAGTTAGTTGTTTCATTATTTGTATTTTCACTTATTGTAATGTAAAAAAAAAAAAAAAAAAAACTTGAGAGCCGTTTTTCCCGCTCATGAGCGATTTGGCGATTTGGAGATTCTTGCCGTAGGAGGTCGGATTTTTTGATCAATCCTGTTCTACGTGCTACCTCCATTGTTGTCGATTGTTTCATCTTTATACTCTCTTTTTTTCCAGCTAGTGAATGACACCCTAGTTTTGTCATTCGCATCTCCCAGCTTTAGGGTTTGCTCTTTTGTTTGGGGTTTCGACTGACATGGTTTCCACTCGTGGTTCGGCATCTCAACCCCCGCAATCTTCCTCTTCAATGAGATGAAGTGGTAAGCTATCGATGTCCTTTTATTTGGATTTGATGGCTGCAAGAATGGGGTTCGCAAGAGCGGATACAAGGAGGGTTCGTTGCTTACTCATCTCGGGGATCAACATTACCCTGCGAAGAGAAACAAGCCGTGAGTCGAGCAGGTTCGGAGAATATAGAGTTTACAAGGCATGGGAGGAGGTCACATCACGAGATGAAGATGTGGATTTGTGTTGATTGCCTGCGTTTGCACAAATGGAGAATCTCTTGCAAGCACACAGGAGAAACAATTCAAGGACCCTTCAATGGTAGGGGTGCTAGTTTCTTGATCCACGGTATTCCATGCCCATCAGAACCGCTTGTGGCTGTCAGCTCATCTGATGATGTAACTGCTCGTGATGCTCCTCCTTGTTTGAGTTTGGAACTGCTAGATAAAGTACTGCAGTGTAATATCACTACAAAGATATCAAAGTGTGCCAACAAATTGTAAGCTCTCTTTCTCTAAGACTTTCAATGCTGTAATTCAAAGAGTTATTGCTTCGCCTAGAGAGATTACCTTCTGGATACTGACTTCTTCTTCTTCCTATCTCGTGTGTCTTTGAGTTTACACTCCCAAAAGCAAGTGAAGAAGAAAGGTCGAGTACAAGGAAGAGAATACAAATAGCTCTGCTTATTAACTCTGCTTTGGCTACTTGGGCTGGGACGAATGGTTGCAACATCTTGGTTCAACAGGCTTTAGAGGAACATGAAGCCTTGCTGGAATTGCGTAATAACAAGAAGAAGAAGCAAGAGTCGCGCAGCCGGAAAAGCAAGAATCTTCCAACTTACGTTTATGCCGCAAGAAGATTAGTTACGGCATGTATACAACAACCATCCGTACACTTACTTCAGTGGCGTTGCACCAGCCAACGATGGTACTTTGGCCGAGTTACGAAGCAAACATCCATCGCCAAACCACCGGTTAAGCCTTCCATTCCCCTTGCCCAAACTGCCCTTTCGGCCACTCACGAGTTAGTTTTGGAGAGGATTCGAAGCTTCCCAAAGGGTACTTCTTGTGGACGAGACGGGTTACGTGCTCAACACCTAATTGATGCACTTAGTGGAGCAGCGGCGGCTGTGGCAGATGAGTTGATATCCTCTATAACACAAATTGTGAATATTTGGTTGGCTGGCAACTGCCCACCAGAGTTGGGAGTGTTCGTTGCGTCTGCACCACTCACACCTTTGTTAAAAACAGGGTGGAGGTTTACGTCCCATAGGCGTAAGCACTTTGTTTGGAGGAGATTGGTATCTAAAGTTGCAGCCACTCATGTAGGGAAAGAAATGGAAGCCTATTTAAGCGACTATCAGTTTGGAGTTGGTGTGCAGTGTGGTGGTGAATCTATTCTTCACTCGGCTAATCGTTTGTTGGAAGTGTATGGCGAGACTGATTCGCGCACGATGCTAATGGTGGATTTCTCTAATGCTTTCAACCTAGTCGACAGGTCTGCTATGCTCAGGGAAGTTAGATTAAGGTGCCCCTCTATTGCTTACTGGGTGGAGTTTTGCTACTCCAATCCCCGCACATCTTTACTATTTGGGTCATACTTTATTCTCGCGCAGGGGTGTACAACAGGTGACCCCTTGGGCCTCTCCTTTTCGCTCTAACACTTCACCCCTTGTTCGCAAAATTCTTTGAGCAATGTACTTTGGAGCTTCAAGCCCGGTATCTTGACGTCCAGATGTTGATTGGTGATACTATGATGGTCTCTAAAGCCCTACAAATAATTCAACAACATGGCCCTTCTCTTGGTTTGCACCTTAATATATCTAAGACGGAGATTTCTTGGCCATTGCTGACGCTAGGGGGTTTAACTCCAGAGGTATTTCCGAGGGGATCGGTAGACCATCAAAAGGTGTGAAGTTACTTGGTGGCCAGGTTAGTTCGGATCCACAATTTTGCAAGGACACGGTGGTTAATAGAGTACATAAGACTACGGGGTCCGATGGAAGCTATTAAGAAATGGAAGACCCACAATGTGAGCTATTACTCTTACGGAACTGCAATGAGTCTCTAGACTTTACTTTTCTATGCGCACGACTAAGCACGAATACTTGTCGAAGCCACGGCCGTTGTATGATGAGAACTTGTTCGAATACTTACGCAACTTCTTATAGGTGATGGTCTGGTTTTGGGTTGCTTCAATAGAGAATTGTTACCCTTCCTATCAAGCATGGGGGGATGGGGGTTTATACAATGAAGGACACGATGAAATATTGTTATATGGCATCTTGTACACACAGTTTCTCAACAACGAAACATCTTGCGACATTCCCGTGTGGATGGTTTGAGCCCGGTCTTGGTCGTGCTTTTAGTGCGTATAACCGGGTATGTGATATTGTGGACTCACCACTTAGCATTGATGAGATCGCCCCCTTTCTATGAATTCCCTGGCGATTAAATACTTTGATCTTTGTGATGAAGAAACTCCCACTAACTTTGTTATGCACCTGCACGTGATACGGTTTTACTGCAATGTAACAAGACTAAGCACGCTCAAGATTATTTGTTGGCTATACCCATTGATGGACTGAACCAGCATATTGGACCTAGACAGTTTCGATCGATTGTGCGCTATAGATTGGGTATCCCCCTTTTTGAGGTGGGTGATGTATGTTCTGCATGTGGATGGGAGATGGATGTTTATGGGGATCATGCTGTACACTGCACTAAAGGGATTGGTCTCAAGTTTCGTCATGACCTTATTCGTGACACTTTTGCGGATATGTGTTATCGTGCGGGGTCCCGACCCGGGGAAGGAAGTAGGCCTAGGCTGACATCCGATGATGGCTCGGAGTTGAGACCCATTGATATACTAGTTTATAATTGGGTTAATGGACATAATGTGTGTTTGGATGTAACAGGTGTTTCTCCTCTCACGGGTAAAGGTGTATCGACTTTTTCCCCGAGGCAAGCGATTGCTAAAGTTGTGGCCAATAAAAATGCTAAATATCTCGAAAAGTGCTCGGCTCAAGGGTTCGGTTTTGGTGTTCTTGCTTTCACCACCTTAGGGGAGTTGGGAAGTGGTACGATAGATTTTCGAAGAGATTACGTAATTACATGGCCAGTCATGATGCGAATGTCAAAGTTGGAGAGTTCCTTTTCCATAGATTAGGTGTTGTCATTCAAAGGGGATTGGAGCTCAGACTTGTTGCGAGACTCCCATCCAATTCTTGTAAACTCCTTTCCGTTGATGATGAATAAAATTATTTATTTAAAAAAAAAAAAAAAAAAATCAAATCAAAAAAAAAAAAATAAAAAAAATATTGTTGTTTATTTTTGCTACCACCATGGTAAAGAAGAATTTAAAAAGAAAAATCCAAACAACAAGGAATTTGAGTAGAAAAGTTAAAAATTGTCAAGTTTTGTGAAGTTTAGAAGTTCGTCATCAACAATTGAAGACCGAGAAGATTGAAGACGTTTCTATGGTTCTTATGAGAGAGTGATATTAATTGCCGATCGGGTGAGAAGTGAGTGAGTACTCCCACCCCTTGCTAATGGTTGATTTCCTTTCTTAGAGATCATCGAGAAAAGATTATTTTTGTCCACATTTTGTGGAGTCTCCAGATTTTATTTCGGAAGGTTATCCTTCTTACCTACAACGTGTGCAGGATTTCTCTCTTTATTCCGGCCTGCACACATGAGAGACTAAAAAAGCGATCTTTTTGAGTGCAATTATCATAAAACCCTAATGTTGAGGCAGAAGTTGAGGCTTATGATCACAATCGAATCGAATTCTTTCATATGGTATGGTTACTTCTCGCTCAGCACTTAAGGATGAGAATGCGTTCTTTGATAGTTCTAACTTCTTGTTACTAGCATGCGAAACTCTATGTCCTCATAGCTTCTAAGATGCTTGAGACTCTTTTACACTCGAAGTTGGAGAAGGTTTTGTGGGTACACCTCTGGTAAACCCTCACGAGACTATAACTCGTCCACTAGGGACACCTATGGGTTTAAAGGCTTAGTGCATACGCTAAATGCATTCGAGAGACTGCGACGGGGTATAGTTAGGATTTCTTAATTTCTGTTTCACTTGAGGACAAGTAAAATTCGGGTTTGGGGGTATTTGATGAGTGCCAAATAGTGCATATTTATACACCTTTTTATTGGCATTTTACTCATCTTTTGCGCTTAGAAATCGAGATATTATCCCAGTTCTGTGTTTTCCTTGTTTTCAAGAATAAATATTTGTATTAATTAATTTTGTGTTTTTAGGTAATAAATAAAGCTCGGAGAATCGAGGAGCCAAAAGAGCGAAGAATTGGAGTCAAGTGCCCAAGGAGCGACGAAGCCGCGCGCGCAGCGGTTGCAACCCAACAAGTAGCAACTTATCTACAAGACTTGGGCTTGAGCTAGACCCGATCCGCGACCGGATCCGAGCCCGTCTCTTCGAGACGTTGAGATTTCTTTCTCCCTCATCCAACGGTCGTCGCCTCCACGTGCATCGAAGATCGCTGCTCCCGTGCAACACCGAGATCACACCAAAACCGTCTACATCCCCGAGCCGTTCGATTTCACTCCTATGCATCCTACGCTCGCTAGGCCGGCCCCATCAACTCCCTTGCACCTGCTCAACAAAAGCATCCAACACCCTATACCCTAATCGACCTACCCATTTTCTCTCCATCCTTCTCTTTCTTCTCTGTTGCAGAGCTCTGCAAAACCCTCACCACCACCATCTCCTCTTCTATCACCATCACCACCACTGACACAGAGCCAACTACCACCCTATTCCGCCACACCCAAGTGGTGTTTATCTCTAAAATAGCTTCTCAAAACCCTAGAAGCTATGTTAAAGATAAACAAGACTAGGGTTCTCTCATAAATCAATCAAGGGAGTGAGAGAAGCATGAGTAGAGCCAACAACCAAGGCGAATCAGAGTATGGGTTGAATTATTTTTCAATTAATTTTTAAAGAATTAGGGTTTGTCTTGTTTTGGGGGAATCAATTGCATGTATAAATAGAACCAAAGGGGTTGATAGAAAGCACGCCTGGATTAGCCGTGAGCAGTCATTTAGCTTTAATTTGGTTTAATTTTGTTCTTGTTGTTTTAGATGTTTTAATTCAAAGTGCTAGGGTTTGAGATGAAACCCTAGCTTATCACTTGTGTTTTTCTTCATGAACATTCTTGATTGCTTAACTATTTTCAAGATAGGATTTAATCTCAGCATGTCACACTTTGCTCTCACGGTGTATACCAATACCATGGACCACTGTAGTTGGATTATCCTGTGATGACTATGCTACAACTCAAGCTCAATTAGACTAATGTTTATCTACTGATTAATTGTGCTTTAGTCAGACGATTAATACTTAGGTAAATACCTTAGTTGTGATTAAAATTATCAGTTGAGAAATATCTTAGACATATGCAGACTCGACACCTCTCCCTTAGCTGTCATAAGAACAAGAGTAATATCATGAGTTGAAGACACAGTGTAGGTTAGTTGTGGATTTGCAGCCCTAGTATCACACTTCTATCACTGTTTTATACCTTAGTTTAGGTTCAAACTCTGCCGTATCGGCAACAAAAACATCTGTGTTACACATTGTCACTTGAAACTCAGTCTATCAAACCTTAGATCAAAATCAGAGCACCACAAGTCCTTGTGGGATCGACCCGTACTTGTCGCGTCTCCGATAGACGCCGTGCACTTGCGGTTATCACAAGTAGACCTTAAAATATACACATTCCGAGGCCTACCAATACTAATCTAAATTCTTATTTGCATTACAGCATAGCATGAGGCAAAGAACATGGAGCGAGAGTTTCGCATGATGGATTCGCAATACTTCTTATATTTAGAGGATTGAGTACTTCTTATACTTCAAGGGTTGATACTTCTTATTTATTTCGCAAAGCTTCGGAACTCCGCAAAAGAATAGAGGCAAGTACGTACTTTTCAAGAAAAGTATTCTTTCGCGTAGTTCCTTCATCAACAAAGATCAAAGACTATTAAAACAACGGATTTTTCCTTAAAGATCGCTCTTCAAGCAATATTCAAGGAAAAGAGGCAAGATGTAGGAGCAGAATATCGCAGCAACCTTCACTTGCAAATTATTAACGACGCAACATAATAATGTCGCAGAAGAAATATTGGAAACGACGCAACAAATGACATTAGCTTAAATATGAGAAAGGTGTGACGATTCTGCGAAGAGTCAAGAAGACTTGCGAAGACTAACGTTTGTAGACCTGCGAAATGTCGCAAGGTAAATCCGAAATTAAGGGAAATATTAGTTGTACATGAGCTGTCATCCACTATGTAATATCCTATATAAAGAGAAAGGCAGGAGAGAGAAGAGGGGGAGACACATTTTTGGAGAGGGCACATTTTGTTGAGAGAGTTTATTTTCTTTATCATCTTCTTCCTCAAAACTAGATCTAGAAAGCTCCAAATACTCATTAATGGAGATTCTAAATGTAAACTCATGTAATTACAAAAATCACTAGTGAAGAACCATGGATGTAGATCACATTGATCGAACCATGTAAAAAATCTTGTGTCTCTATTTATAATTTTAGCATTTTTATCTTTATTTTGATTATCAAATAAGTTTAGATCTAGAAATTATTATCAAGATATGATGAGGGGTGTGTTGTGGGATTTCCTGCAACTACAATGCGTACATGTACGCATACTTATGGTGACTAGTTTAAGAGTTTGTCAAAACCAAACTCAGTAGAAATTTTCGGTTCGAAAACTTTCGCCAGTATGCGTACGTGTAACCTGTCTCCTTCAACAATTTCGTATACACACATATGCATACTCTTGGCTCCAGGTTTATGGATTTATACACTAATGCGCGAACACACTATATATGCTTATATCCAAATATGGTTACATTCTCAACTCTTTATTTCAATCATTGAAACATTCTTCTATAATGATGATAGCCGTTTTCACACACTATTAGCATCAAAGCAATTTTCAAGATATTGAAATAATAATTATCGAAACATTCCAATCCTACATCAAATGATTGTATCACACAAACCATGTAAGATGTTACTCGGCAATTTTCTCATGATATAAGATGAACTTGGTCCAAGTGAAAGCTTACGAACACATATTTCGAGAAATATGTAAGCGAGATATACTCAGCTCGAAATCTTAAATTTGTATAGAGAAAACTATATCTTAACATGACTTATGTCTCAATATAGGAGATAGTAGAAATAGACTTTCCAAGTGATAGATGAGTTCAAGTCTCCGTATACCTTTTGTCGAAGAAGTTCCACAAGCTCCCCTTAGTAGTTCTTCGTCTTCAAATGATGAACTCTGTGAAATCTAAGCTCAACTACACTATCTATGTCCTAGTTCGAGATATCTATAAATAGGCAAGAAATCAAGACTTATAGTTTTGATCACTAACATTGACAAACATGCTTGAGATAGCAACGCATGCGAGTTCGACCGAGCAGTGCTCTAACAGTTATTACAATCTCTATGCCTGCGCCCTCTCCGTTGGAGGAGCCATCTACGAATATTTCCCACCTTAGTGAATTATGAGGTTCCAGCAGGTCTTCCGGCTCTTGCTTGTCTTCCTTCATTCCTGGGATGTCGTCTATTTCCGCTTCGTTGCTGAGAGGTAGGTCTTCCAGAAAGTCTGCTGAGATTTGTGATTTCTCAGCCTTTCTTGTTTCAAAAATTATTTGGAATTGTTTGATCATGGCATTCCATTTTGCCACCCTTCCTATCTTCTCCGTGTTGTCGAGAATTTGACCTATCTGAGCCTTGGTGAAGACTCGGATGGTATGTGCGTCAAAATATATCCTTAGTTTTTGTGTTGCCACTACTAAGGCATATATGAGTTGCTCCACCTTGGTGTAGTTACGCTCCGCCGAACTGAGTATTTTGCTGATGTAATAGATGGGTTTTTCTCCTTGCCCTTGGACTCGTACCAGCACTGCGCTTACAGCGTAGCTAGTTGCTGCTAAGTAGAGAGTGAGCACCTCACCTGGCTCCGGTTTCTGTAAGATGGGAACCGAGGCTAGGTACTCCTTGATTTTTTGGAAGGCTTGTTCGCATTCCGTGGTCCACATGAACCTGCTTCCTTTCCTAAGTGTATCGAAAAATGCCTTACATTTGTCCGATGATCTTGCTATGAATCTTCCCATGGAGGCTAGTTTTTGTACTCCTTTCAGCATTTTTGGAGATGGCATCTCCATTATTTCTCTGAACCTTTCGGGGTCTACTTCTATTCCTCGCTTAGTTACCAAGTACCCTAGGAATTTTCCTGAGGTTACTCCGAATGTACATTTCTCCAGATTGACTTTCATGTGAAAGCTTCTCATGGCTTCGAATATCTCCCTTAGGTCTGATAGGTGACTTTTTGCTTCCTTGCTTTTGACAAGCATGTCATCCACATAGAATTCTAGTATCTTGCCTATCCATGGCTTAAAGATTTTGTCTACCAATCGCTGGTTTGTTTCCCCCGCGTTCTTTAGTCCAAAAGGCATCCTTGTATAGCAATACAAGCCTCGTGGGGTAAAGAACGCAGTATGCTCCTGATCTTCTTCTACAAGTGCGATTTGGTTGTAACCGTAGTAACCATACATGAAGGATAGCCTCTGGTGACCTTCGGTTGCCTTGACCAGTTGGTCAATATTGGGTAGCGGGTAGCTATCCTTGGGGCATGCTTTGTTGAGATTGCTAAAGTTGATGCAGATACGAACGCCTCCGTTCTTCTTAGGTACAATTACCATGTTGGATATCCACGTGGGATATTTGACTTCTCGTATGAATGCTGCTGCTCGGAGTTTTTTCAACTCCTTTTCAGCTGCTTCCTGGTAGATATCCGCTACTTTGCGGATACGTTGTTTGAATAGTGCGATTTCCGGTTTGATCCGAAGGTGGTGGGAGACCTAATTCGAGTCAATTCCTGGCATGTCCTCCATTGACCATGCGGAGATATCTGCGTATTCTGTTAGCAGCTTTTGCAATTGCATCTCCTCGTCCTCTTCTAATAAAGTTCCGATAGTGATCATCTTTGGCTCCTTCTCCATCCCAATGTTGATTTTCTTTGTTGGCTCCACCGGTGAAAAGGTTGGCTTTTGAGGTTGTAGAGGAGTGCATTTTTGTAATTGTCATTTAGCAGAAGTGTCCGCTACCGGAGTGGCGGAGGTGCTTGCTTCCTGAGCTGAGGGGGCTTCGGGGACTTTGAAGTCTCCATTCTTTACTTCGTTGGCATTCTCGCTTCGTCTTTTCCTTTCGTGTTACTGTGCAATAGCTCTTTCTTCGTTGAGCCTGACCTCCACTAGGCTGCATAGCCTTGCATCTTGTTGATCTCCTTTGATTTCCATTTCACCCATGGGTGTTGGTAATCGAAGGTGTTGATGATATGTCGAATCCGTTCCACTTAAGCGATGGACCCATAGTGGTCCCATAATGACATTATAGGGCGAAGGTGCCTCCACAACACAGAACCTTGTATTGGTTACTAAGGGTCCAGCGCGCACCTGCAAGACAATTTCTCCTTTTGGTCTAGAGACTGCTCCATTGAAACCGTAAATTGTGCAAGTGGATGAATCCATTTGCTCGGATGTTAAACCCATACGTAAGTAAGGTTCGTAGAACAACACATTTAACGAGCTGCCCCCATCAATGAGGACATTTGTGACATTCCATCTATGGATTGGAAGGGTATTCACAAGTGATCGTTGTGCATTTCAACTTCTTGGTTGACGTCTCTTGTTTATAATATTAATGGCGTAGCCATCCATTCTTCCCAAGTGCTAGTTGGCGGTCCACTTAGCTTGAATACCTCGTGGGCTTCTAGCTTTCTTCTATTTCGACCTAGCTCGAGGATATCTTCGAGTAGCTCCTCCTGGCCTCCGTTTGAGAAGGTGATCATGTTAATGTATTTGCCATCTTGTGGTAACTCCACCCTTTTCTTGGGGACTACCTCAGTGTCAGCAGGTTGTATTTGCACATACTCCATGAATTTTCCTTCGTCTATGAATCTCTGAATTGTGTTCCTCATGTGGTAGCATGTGTCAGTTGTATGCCCGTAGTACTGGTTGTAGTTGCAGGAAATCCCACAACACACCCCATGTAATATTTCCTAGATCTAAATCTATTTAATAATCAAAATAAAGATTAAACTGCTAAAATTATAAAATGGACACAAGATTTTTTACATGGTTCGATCAATGTGATCTACATCCATGGTTCTTCACTATGATTGTTTTTTTTTGATAAAAAGGAAAATTATTGCTCAAATATTATTGTGATCTTTTGCCAAGAGATCACAGATAATAGGATCAAAGTTTACATAACTTTCAAACTTTGCAGAATTCTCTCTTGCGTTTTTAGCAAGGTAATCTGCAACTTGATTATCTTTTCTTGGAACTGAAATGAAATTGCAATACAAAAACTTAGAGGAGAGATATTGTATCTCCTTTATTAAGTTCCTACTCTCCCATTGAGTGAGCAAGTTACTACTATTAATAGACTCAAATACTAGCTTGGCATCCGCTTCAATTTGTATGCTTGGATAGTTCTTTTCCATTGCCCAAAATAAAGCTTCTCGAATCGCCATACACTCTGCTTCGGATTCAGTGCTCCATCTCCATAGCTCCCTTTGATTCCAAGACAAGTACCTGAATGATCACGTAACACAACACCAATGCCATATTGATTAGTATCATGATTAAAAGAACCATCTACATTAAGTTTAAAAATACCATCGTTGGGGGGGGCTTCCAGTTAGAGTTATAACTAGAAATGTTCTGAGTGTATGCATTATATGTATTATAAGTACGCAGGTGAGAAGCTAAATGATAAGAGATTTTGTGCACAGAGGAGATAGGGTTTAGTTTTACTCCCTGAAATACCACCTCACATCTATCCTTCCATAAAATCCATATGCTTATCATTAGTAGGAGAAGCTTGCTATCTTCGAGTGTATTGTTGTTAGTATCAAACCAACTTAATACCCATTCAGAGATAGTATTGAAACTCACTGATATAGCTGCAATATTGAAATTGACACCTTTCCATACTTCTTTAGCGTGCTTACAATGAAAGATGATATGCTCCATGTTTTCCATTGTATCTCCACAAATATCACAGTGAGTTGCTAGAGAAGAATTATATTGAGATCTCTTACTCTTAGTAATATTAAGACCCCTTATGCATTTCCAAGAGAACAATTTAATCCTCTGAGCAGCTGAGCACTTCCACAGTTTCTTCCAGACTTTTGGATTAATATTAATACCATTAATCTGGATATCACTGTTATTGAGAGTTAAAAGTTTATAGGTACTTTTAACTGAAAATTTTCCATCTTTAGAGGGTGGCCAAAGCATAACATCTTCTTTACTAGTATCAATGAAAAGAGTTTGGATCTTCAGAGAAGTGCCAGCATCAAATAACTTGTTAAGAAGATCAATATTCCAATGACTTGAATCTGGTAAGTATAGTTCTTCTACAACATTATAAAACCTGTGTAGATCATTTATAGGTGTTGGAGGTTGAGACATACCAGGTATCCATCTGTCTTGCCATATTTTCGTATTCTTACCATTATTTATCTCCATAAATTAGTTATCTTTGATGATCTTTAAACCCTTTGTGATACCATTCCAAGTATAAGAGCAGTTTACTGTTGAGATATGCTGATGGAGTAAGTCACCACCTTTAAAGTATTTACTGCCCAGTACTTGAGACATTAAACTGGTTGAATCAGTGCAAATTCTCCAGGCAAGCTTTGTGAGAAGAGCAAGATTAAGTTTCTCCAGATCTCTAAAAGCCAGACCACCAAACTCCTTAGGTTTACAAATACTTGTCCAAGCAATTGGGTTTGAACCTTTGTTGTTGTTGTATCCCCAGAAAAATTTCCTCTCAATTGAAGTTAATTGCTGTATGAGAGTGTTAGGCAATTTGAAAGTGCCCATTTGATAAACTGGTACAGAATTGAGTACATGCTTTACCATAATACCTCTACCTGCTTGAGAAAGAGAAGAACTAGACCAAGAAGAGAATCTGTGTTCAAAACTCTCTTTAATAGATTTAAAGGACTCCCGTTTTGAATGACCAAGAATTAGAGGTGATCCTAAGTATCTTTCCTTGGAACTCATAACTTTAACACCAAGTAGTTGTGTTAATGCTGAAGCAACTTCTGGATTGGTTTTCTTGCTGAAATGCACTGCAGACTTCTCAAAATTGATAACCTGTCCAGACTGAGAGCTAAAATCATGAAGTAACTTCAATAAATTATTAGCTGAAGTGTCAGTTGCTTGAGTAAAGATCAAGCAATCATCTGCAAAAAGTAGATGATTAATGGCTGGTGAAATGGCAGCCACTTTAATACCAATAATAGACTTATCCTGTTGAGCATTAGTGAGATGTCTAGATAAGTATTCCATTGCTAAGATGAAGAGATAAGGTGAAAGAGGATCACCTTGTCTTATACCTCTTGTGGGGTGAAATTCATCACAAGGAGAGCCATTCAGCAAGACAGATAAGGAAGTAGTGCTTATGCATTCAAAAATAAGATCACAGAAATCATCTGAGAAACCGAAGTATTTAAGAACTTTGATTAAGAAAGCCCATTCCAACCTGTCAAATGCTTTAGACATATCAAGTTTCAGAGCCATCCAACCTGTTTCACCTCTCTTTTTCTTCATAGAATGAATGATTTCTTGTGCTATCACTGTACTGTCACTGATTAACCTTCCAGAGACATATGCAGCTTAAAAAGGTGAGATTATTTTCTCCATAAGTGGCTTCATCCTGTTAACAATGACTTTAGATATAACTTTGTAAGAAGTATTACATAGACCAATAGGTCTGTAATCACTAGCACAAGATGCTTTCTTCTTCTTTGGAATTAAGGTCAAGTAGGTCTTGTTAATTTTCTTCAAGATGTGCTTGCTTTCAAAAAAATCTTTTAACCATTGAACAAACATCTTCACCAACTATCTCCCACTGACTTTTATAAAAACCAGCTTGAAATCCTTCAGGACCAGGAGCACTCCAGTTTTCCATACTTTTGAGAGTGTTGTGAATCTCATCATTTGAAGGAATTCTGACTAGGGCAGCATTGTCTTCAACTGAGATAATAGAAGGAAGAATATTGTAAAATCTTTCCTCAAGAACAGGATTAACAGAAGTACTTATGCTTTTAAAGTGCATAGTAAGATGACTGGATATTTTTTCTCTTGTATGTAGCCACTTGTTATCATGATCTAGAATAGAATCAATGTTGTTTCTGGACTTTCTTCTGTTGATCTTAGTGTGAAAATATTTGCTGTTGTTGTCCATTTCATTGATAAAATTATCTCTTGACTTTTGTTGAGCAAACTCACTTTTGATCTTATGCCACTTACTTAGGTCATTATTGATCTTTACAATCTTTTCTTCATTACTCATAGTGGAAGGTTGTGCCTGAAGTTCACTTAACTCTTTTTGCAGTTTGTCCACAGTTTGATTGATGTCCCCAAAATGTTCTTTGTTCCATTGATATAGCATTTTCCTTGTGATGTGTTGTTTGCTTACCAATTGATAAGCAGGAGAGCCACTTACACAAGAATTCCAAGCAATAGCAATAACAGTTTTACAGGAATCATCATTTAACCAAGTTAAAAAGAACTTAAAAGGTTTCCAACAATTAGGAACAGAAGCATCTGACATTAACATGATAGGGCTATGGTCACTTCCTATTTGATTTAGGTGGTAAAGCTTATTATTAGGGAAATTTAAGCACCAATTAACATTACCAAGGGCCATGTATATTCTAGATTTTTTAGATCCAGTGCCCATGTTACTGTTAGTCCAAGTATGACTCTTACCAACAAAACCTAAATCTTCTAAACCACATGAGGTCACAATATTGTTGACCATACCATCAGCTGAAGAACAAGCATTAGAATCACAGTCTATCATATGAAAATTAAGGTCACCAAGGATAACCTAAGGTTTGTTAATGTGACTACTAATGTTTTGGATATAGTTCCACTATTCTTTTTTCCTAGAGTAGTTGGAAAAACCATACATACATGTTAATTGAAATTCAGGTTTGCTAAGATCTGCCTGAACTAGAACATTAAACATGTTATGGGACATATCTATGATATTGCAAGAGAAACCATCTTTCCATAGTAAGACCAACCCCCCTGACAGACCTTGAGGTTCTATGTGAGCACTGTTAGGATAATGGAATTGCTTTAAGAGAGGAGCACATTTATTGCTACTAATTTTGGTTTCGTACAGGAAGATGATATCTGGATTTTGAGCTCTGACTAAATCACTCAAATGATTCCTGGTGTCAGAGTTATTAAACCCTTGCACATTCCATGAAATTATTTTCATTTCTTCCCCAACAAGTAATAAGAAGAAAATGAATTTAATGATATGCGAACGTATGTGATTTATTGAAGTATTCTGACAGGGATTAATGACTATGGACTTAACTATATGCAGCTGATCAAAGAAGTATAACAAAGTCAAAAGTAATTTAATGCTAAAAATTTGATAAAATGACAGGTATTGATATGAAAAAACTATAGAATAACAAGTGAAAAGATTAAAATTTTCCAAAGATAAGGTGAATATGGGTTTTACCTGACTCTCCCCATGTGGTGGCTGAGTTGGATTATCCTTTGCAGTGATTGAATGTGAAGTTTGAAGGTCTTTGTTATATGCAGTGCTGGTACTGGCAGAAGTCTCTGGAGTAATAGTAAGAACAGCATCAGAGTCTGTTCTAGATCTTTTTCCAAGTCTGCTATCCTCAGTGTCTTCTTCACCTTCTCCATTCTTCACCAGAAAGTTCATGTTGATGATTTCTCCATCTTTTGGCGGGATGAAAACAATATTCTTCACGAACTTCTTTTGAGTATTCTTGGATTCCGGAGCCGAGATAGATGTTGTAGTAGATATATTCTTCCTTATTGCTTTTGGATTACCGAAGTAATATGGCTTCTCATGCGCTTTTTCCAGAAATGTATGTAGTTGCAGGAAATCCCACACTACACCCCTTACTCAATTTCGTAGATCTAAATCTTATTAATCACCTAAATCTCAAAATATAAGTGCTAGAAATTTAAATAGACACATAAGATTTTTTACGTGGTTCGATCAATGTGATCTACATCCACGGTTCTTCACTATGATTGTTGAGGTTACATTGGAATTACATTGAGAATCTCCATTAATGGATATTTCTAGATCTCTAGATCTAATTATTTGGGGAAGAAGATGATAAAGAAAAATAATATCTCTCTCCTAAAAATATCTCTCTCCTCTTAAAAGTGTTCTCCTCCAAAATTATTCCTCTCCTTTCTCTCTCTGCTCTCCCTCTTTATATAGGTGTTTACATAATGGATGACAGCTCACATACAGCTCATATTCTCGCGACCCCTTTAATGATTTCGCAAGCTCTTGCTACCTTCTCTCGAGACATTCTCTCGAGCCCTGCTACCTTCTCTCGAGACATTCTCTCGAGCCCTGCTACCTTCTCTCGAGACATTCTCTCGAGCCCTGCTACCTTCTCTCGAGACAAAGAATGGTCACTATCTAGTGAGATACTGAGATAGTGAGATACTGAAAAAAAAAAAAAAAAAAAAAAAAAAAAAAAAAAAGGGGGATGGTGAGAGCATACCTTTTAATTCTTCATTCTTCTTGCGAAGATTATCGCGATCTAGTGAGATACTGAGAAATTTTTGATTTTCAAGGTGGAGGTTATTGCACTTCACACCATAACTTGGAGATCATCCTTGGCCTTATTAATCTCTTGAACTAAAGGTGCTTGAGATCCTCTCAGGACCAAGATGCTTACTTAAAATCTCGCAGACATTCGATTTGACAGGATCAGTAGAAGTCTTTTTGGCATCATTCACGAGATCAGAAAGGACCTTAAAGGCCACATCTATCCCCTCCAAATTTTCCGCAGTTAGAGGAATTTGTTCAAACAAAGAAGACGAGTCGTCCTTTGTCAAAGGAACCTCATGAGAAGAGGAGGTTTCAGGGAGAGAAGTGATTGGAGAAATAGCAGGGATATTGATAGCGGGGAGAAGGTATAAGATCGTTTGTAGTAGGACAGGTTATAAGGAACTTGGTCTATGAGGAGTTGAGGTATAGAAATATCGCGTTGGTAGTATTACCGGGGGGAAGGGGGCACAAAATTATCTTGCGAAGATTTCGCACAGGAGATGAAGGTGTGAATGAAGGAAATGGAACGTCGGGAGTAACGGGTTTGGAGTAAGCGAGGCTTTTTGGGAGCATGACCGGTAGTTTTATCATCCTGCGAATGACAAAATAAAAAAGAAACAGAGGAAACAATGTATTGTTGATAAAAAATAAATGTTTCTTGAATACCTTGTCACTTGCAGACTGTCTTTTTTTGAAGCCATAGATTTTGCTCGAAGTGAGCTTTGGTTGTGCGAGGGATTCTTGTTGCGAAGTAGATTTCGATGGCGAGCCCAAAGAAAGAAGAGGGTCCTTCACGATAAACTTATTTCGGGTTGGTTCTTGCTAAACAACAATGGCGAGAAAGAAAACTACAAAGTTAATCATACCAGTATGATTTCAACAAAGAAAGCTAATCTCAAATTTGATCAACCACAAAATCGCCGAGATGTGGCAAAATTAACAAACCCGGACGCCATGAGAGTAACAAGCGGTAGGAAATAGTTAAGGTGGTGAAGAAGACGATAAGAGACAACAATAAGCAAACACTTGCGGAACGATGAAGAAGAAGAACACTTGCAGACGATGAAGAAGATGAAAAGGAAAAGGAAAATTTTTCACAAGGGATGCTCCTATAAATAGATGAGAAAAATGTTATGACCGGATAACATTAAATGCACCGGTAAAAGAGGTAAATATAGACACGTGTAAGCGGTCACTGCTAAATCCAAGGAAACCTGACGGAAAGAACTTTAGTAAAATCCAAATATACAATGTATTTCTTGATAGGCGAGGAGAAATTGCGAAATTGATTATTTTCTGAGAATTCCGAGACAAGAAATGGCACTTCGCATATGTATTACAAAGAAGCTTCGGAACTTCACAAAAGAATAGAGGCAAGTACGTACTTTTTAAGAAAAGTATTCTTTCGCTCGTTCCTTCACCAATTGAAACCAAGGAATATGACAACAATGAATTTTTCCTTCAAATCGCTCTTCAAGCAATATTCAAGGAAAAAGAGGCAAGATGTAGGATCATAATATCGCAACGTACAAGGCTCGGGATTAATGAACGACGGCGTCGCGAGGAAGTCGCGAGGAGCTAAAATAAACGATGCAATGAATAACGACAGGCAAAACATAAAGAAGACGTGAGACCTGGCGAGGGTTAAGAAGTGTCGAGAGTGAATGTTTGTACATCTGCGACACTTCGCGAGACATTCCAAATAAAGGGGAGCTTATTTGTCATCCACTATGTATTACCCTATATAAAGGGCTAAATGAGTCAGGGGAGAGAGATCTTTTTGGAATGGTTGAGCAAGTCATTAGGAGAGAGAAAGTTTAAGAGTGTTTTAACTTCTAAGTGTAATTCTATTTTTTCCGTGTAAACACTTCATGAATTCAATCAATAAATATTCTTGATCTTACATCTTTCAAGAGATTAATTAAGCAAAATTGAGTAAGGGGTGTAGTGTGGGAAATCCTGCTACTACAATGTAGCTGCATCTTTGCAAGCAACTTTGCAATGTTTGATAATAAAACATTTCGTGCAAATGCCTGGGGGCTGTCTTTCATAATAAAATTTTATCCATTTGGTTACTCCAGCGTTGGTAATAGCCTTGACACCTCTTCTCAAATGGAATGAGAGATCAACATTCACACAAACCTTAACTGGAACACCGCCTATAGGAACTGCATCTTTCGGTTCAATAGCTACCACTTCACCCATTAAGCTCCCTATCTTAGTTACCGCAGAAACGTTCATATGTTCTGGAAGAATAAACTTAAGTTGAAGCCAGAATTGTTGAAACCCCCAGTGTTTCTCAGTGTATACCATCTCTGGTATGTAATCATGAACAACAAGCAGTTGTCTATTGATGCTCCAAGGTCTTTCGTTAATAACCATGTTCAAAGAATCCCACTTATTGAATTTAAACAACATTGTGTTTGGTTCTACTTCAATGATTTGAACATCTTCCTCAGTTAAAACGGCCAAGTAAACTTGATGAATTTTTCCACAGTTTCGTAACTCATTCTTCCTTCCATGACCACCCTACCAATAGCACTGGCCTCCCATTGATTTTCTTCTTCTTCTTCTTGAGTTTCTGAAGAGATGACTGCAACTTCATTGGTATCACCTAAGTCGAGAGTAGCCTTTTTGAACTTGTTCACCAGATCTCCCATTTGATTTGTACCTTCTGACTCCATTTTTGCAAAACCAGGTTCTCCAGAGTTTATGTTTTTTTGCTTGAGTGAGAAAAAAGAAGACCAGTAATATAAAGAAATATCAATATTAGGGTTTCAAGGAAATACCCATAATATTTTTTGACCAAAAATATAAAGATCCAATGGATTATTGAGATTTTGCGGCATGAGAATAGCGAGAGCGTATATTGACCAAAAGAGAATAATAAGGTAACAAACTTTCAGTTTCCTCTTGAAGCTGTAATTACGGAACTTAGAAAAATTTGAATTTGAATTCCTTTGATGGAGGACTGAATTAATTGCTTGAATCGGTATCATCTGACGATCCAAGAACTTCTGCCATTGTTTAACACTGATATAACCAAAGACGATTCTAGCATTCAAACGATTAGCTAACTTCGCAGCAAACGCAATAATCACTAGCACAAACGTAAAGGCAAACGCCATAATGGATAATCCAAGATGCACACACATGCTGGAGAGACAAAAAGATTAGTTATACATCAAAACCAGGGTGATAAAAAATTTTAAACAATAATATAAGAGAAAGAGATGTAAAAGAAAATTGATGAAAGGTTTAAGTTAATCGGATCATGAAAAAGGAGACAACAACACAAAGTTTAGTTTTAGATGGATAGAAAAACGTTAAATAAAAGTATGATTCATGAACAGATATGAAAATGCATGATTTGTTTTTTCAAAAGGTCTCTCAAATCATTTGAAAATTTTTCCTCTCTGTAGGTAGGAGAATTGATATATTCACTATGATTGTTTAACATAATTGTTACATTTAGAATCTCCATTAATGGATATTTAGTATAGCTCTATATCTAATTTTAAGGGAAGAAGATGATAAAATAAAGTCTCTCTCTCTCTCTCTTGCAAAATTGTGTATCCTCTCTCTCTTATAAAATTGTGTCCCTTCCCTTTCTCTCTCCTGCTCTCCTCTTTATATAGGTGTTTACATAGTGGATGACAGCTCACATACACCTCATATTCTCGCAGGTCTTTGATAATTTCGCAGGCTCTTGCTACCTTCTCGCGAGCTATGGAAATGAATGAATCTCGCACACTAACGAATGTTGTGCGACATTTGGATCCTACATCTTGCCTCTTTTTCCTTGAATATTGCTTGAAGAGCGATCTTTAAGGAAAAATCCACTTTGTCGTAGTTGTTGGAGGAACGAGCGAAAGAATATTGGAATTGAAAAGTACGTACTTGCCTCTATTCTTTTGCGAAGTTCCGAAGTATTGAGAAGTAATTAAAAGTATCATTCTGAAGTATACGAAGTATGAAGTATCCTTGAAGAAGTATAAGAAGTATGAAATATGAAGTATCCTTGAAGAAGTATAAAAAGTATCCATCCTTGAATGCGAATAAGAAGTATTGCGAACTAATCATGCGAAATTAGAAGTATGAAATATAAGAAGTATTAATCCTCGAAATATAAGAAGTATTTATCCTTGAATGAGAGTAGTAAGTATTGCCTCTATTCATGCGAAATTATTACTCCATTTTTTGGTGAGGATTCTTGTTGTTCATTAGTGAACGTCCATTTTGGAAATGATTCTTGCCGAGAAGATAAAGAACATAAAATGTTTTCTTGGTAATCCATAGTTGCCTTTGTTCTTTATCTATGAGGGTAGAATCCTTGGGAAAATGTTGAATGAGAGAGTTGTTTCTTCATTCTTATTTTGCCTCTGTCTCATGTTTTGTGCTCATGCGATAGTATAATCTCTTCAAGTTGCTTAAAATTATGCGAAATAATTGAGCGAAATAATCACATCCTGCGAAATTCTGAAGAATCCTGCGAAATTCTGAATAATTCTGTAAAGTTTTGTAAAATACTTGTGCGAATATAATGCTTATGTAATGATTATGTTATGAAATGTGTATGCGATGTTTATGCCATGAAATTCTTATGTGATGCTTTCATGATGCGAGTATGATGCTTGTATAATGAGAATGCTTATCTACTGCAATGTATAGCTAATGTTTGTGTTACTTAGCTCATTTTGCCGCGTTAAAACTGATGTAGCTATAAATCGCTTCCATTCTTCATTTCTCTGGCTTTATCTTTAGTATATGCATTCCTCTTCGTGTATTTATTGTTCCTCGCAAGTTCTTACTTCTGCCTCATTTTTCCTTATTCCTGCACTATTAGTATCGCATAGTAATATGATCATAATATCAAATGTGTGTCATTTTCGCTGCCTCAGTTTCATTTCCATATATATGTTCGCAAACTTATCATATAATCATTTTCGCAAGCTTATTTGCTTACATGTCCGAAAGCTTATCATATAATCATTTTCGCAAGCTTATTCGCTTACTTTCTTATGTGGTCTTATTTTGCCTTCCTAGTTAATGGTCTTATTTTTCCACCCCTTGTCTTTGCGATAAAATCGCAGGACGTCTTTACACTTTCATGTAATGACCCATTGATCTTGTCTTATCATTTTCTAGTATTATTGCCTCTGCAGGATATTTTTCATGCGACAATATGACAGGCCTAAATATTCTTGCGAACGTAAAGCCCCATGACATTGTCGTCTTGCGACGAAATCGCAGGACGTCTTTACACTTTCATGTATTGACCCATTGATCTTGCCTTATCTTTCTCTTTTGTATTATTTCCTCTTAAGGATTGTTGCACAAATATGACAAGCCTAAATCTTCTTGCGAAAATAAATCCTCGTGACATTTGCGTCTTAAGACACTTATCAGCTCCCTAATGGAGAGTGCCGCCCTTATCTTCCCCATAGTTGCCCCTTCAAGGAGGCGTACCTCTACCATACAAGGTTGGCTCCTCCCATCCGGTCTTAACAACAACCAGTTGTTTTCGCAGCCTCTTATCCCTTTTGCCTATAGGGCTTATGGTTACGAGACTGCACCCTAAGTGGGGTTTTCTTCGGGCCGAGTGCAGCATACGTCAAGACTTGCCAAGAATGGCCGAGACACTTCAAATGCCCCTGGCACTCTTGGCTCAACCGTGTACCTCGGCGCCTTGATCAGATGCCGCACTCCTTAGAAGAGACCCTCGGTCGTCCAACCTTAGTCATAAGCTTAGGTTGAAAATCCAAGGTACCTCTCCTGGATGGGCTTTATTGACCCCAAATCTCCATGACTCGGGTTCCAGGGGCGGTGTAACCTTTTCGCTGAGCCATGCAACAGGTACCCCCTTCTATGACGCACTTTAGGTCTTACATTTGCCTCTTGTGAAATTTTGATTTCGCGGACTAGGGTGTACGCCATAAAGGTTCGCCCCATTCTTATCTTAGATTTTTATGGATCTTAGATTGTCTCTTGCGAAATTTTCGCGTTTTTTTATTCTTTTTTTTATTCTTTCATTTTCTTTCATTTCTTTCTTTCATTCATTCTTTCATTTCTGTCATTTCTTTCATTCATTCTCATAATATCATATCATTTAAAGCAAAGTAAATATTCAAGAGAAGTTCTAATACATTGTAATTCTGAAATCTTTGTAATTCTGCAATTGTAACGCATTTTGTAAATCAAATCAAAAATCTTTTATTTTCTGTAAAAGATATATTCTAGAGAAATATATAAATTGAATTTTCTCGGTTTTCTGTAATTTTGAAATCTCGAAATCTTTGTAATTTTGAAGTCTTTGTAATCTTGAAATCTTAGTAATTTTTGTAATATTGCGATTGAATCGCTTTTTGTAAATCAAATCAAAAAACTTTGTATTCGTTCTTAGCATAAAGTAAAGTGTTCAAGGAAGTGGTACTTATCTTTCATGTGAGTCGCTGTTGTTATCAAGGAAGTGAATAAATGCCTTGAAATGTATGAATTTCGCGCAGCAAAAAGAAGTGTGAGAAATGAGATTTGAACCCTTGACCTGCCTCTTGCATATTCTCGCACCATACCAACTGTTCTAACCCTCTCTTGCGAAATTAATTTGTGAAATAATCATCAACTTTCTTCTTTGCGAAATAATCAAAGTTCGTGCGAAATTTCGCGTAACAAAAATAAATGTGTGAGAAGTAAGAATTGATCCTGCGACCTGCTACTTGCATTCACTCCTACTGACCAACTGTTCTTATGCGAAATTATCATACACTTGTTAAAACTTGTCTTCCTCTAGTAGTCTAAAAAGATGCGAAAATTTCGCAGGAGATAGGAATTGAACCTGCATCCTCAAGCTCATTGTCTCCACCTCTGACCAACTTTGCTAGCTTCTATTTGCGAAATATCTGTGCGAAATAATCATCTACTTTATTCTGTGCGAAATTCCTTTGCGAAATATCCATGTGAAAAAATATACACGTTCGTTGGGATTTGAACACACGACCATGAACTCATTAACTTCGCAGATGACCAACTGTGCTTCCTCTTGTTTGCGAAATAATGAAACAATATTGCGTAATTATTCATTTTTTCACCCTCTGTAAAAAGGAGAAAACTATGCTCGCAGGCGAATTCGAACTTGCGACCTTGAACGCATATACTGCTCTCTGGACCAACTGTTCAAGAACCTCTCTGCGAAATTGACGCATAACTTTTTTCCCTTTTTCTTTTATTCTCCCTTGGAGATGAGAAGAAAAATGAAAAATATGTATGAGACGAAAAATGAAAAATATGTATGTGTGCGAATTCGAACCCGTGACCTATTTGTTGTTTGCTCAGCCTTGAACCATCTGTGCGAATTTCTGTTTGTGATAGAAATTGCAGCGTGTGCCTCTTATATTCTCTTCGTCCTTCCTTAATTTCTTTCAACAATTTGCCTCTTGCTTTTTCTCCTGAACATGGAAATCTTCCATTGAAACTTTAGTTTTCTTCCACAAATTTCACCACAACAACTAATTTTTTCTCTTCTTCTTTTCATGTCTTTGAATTGTTGACGATGTTTACTCCCTGAAAGTGTGATTTCTTCCATGAAATTTCCGTTTTTGAACCTAAACTTTGTAAATATAGAAAAATATGAACAGTAGTTAATCTTCAAGGAAACTTCTTGAACCAACAAATTACAGGAAGGATAAATCCTTTACTCCTCCCTGTTTCTAGCGCCAAAAATGTAGTTGCAGGAAATCCCACAACACACCCCATGTAATATTAACTAGATCTAAATCTATTTCATAATCAAAATAAAGATTAAAGTGCTAAAATTATAAAATGGACACAAGATTTTTTTACATGGTTCGATCAATGTGATCTACATCCATGGTTCTTCACTATGATTGTTTGAATTACATAATTGTTACATTTAGAATCTCCATTAATGGATATTTAGTAGAGCTCTAGATCTAATTTTAAGGGAAGAAGATGATAAAATAAAGTCTCTCTCTCTCTCTTGCAAAATTGTGTATCCTCTCTCTCTTAAAAAATTGTGTCCCCCCTTTCTCTCTCCTGCTCTCCTCTTTATATAGGTGTTTACATAGTGGATGACAGCTCACATACACCTCATATTCTCGCAGGTCTTTGATAATTTCGCAGGCTCTTGCTACCTTCTCGCGAGCTATGGAAATGAATGAATCTCGCACACTAACGAATGTTGTGCGACATTTGGATCCTACACTGGTGGTATTCACAGTACTCCTTAGCATCCTTTGTTTTATCCGGATGCTTTTCCCTAGTGTTAGGGTAGGAAAAGCCCGGCTTCGCTCATTCCTTGCTTAGAATGTGGGAGAAGGTTGTGTTTAGCTTTGTGTAGACTTTATGTACAAAATCTTCCCTTCCTTTTCCCCTGCCTTTTCCATCTCCATATTTTGATATTTTATCCCGGGAGCTGGTTCTACCCCCGACTTCGTTTTGCCTCTTATGTATCTCCGGAATTGGTTCCAGAGAGTTCGTTCGCTGTGGGGCTGTTGTTGCCTTTGTTTGTGCTCTGGGGTTGTCCTTCTGGATTTCTTCAAGTCTGATGTAGCGATCTTGGACAACCCGAAGCTCTCTTTTGGAATCCAGGGCTCGGTTGTGAAGCTCCACGAAGATAATTGTAAGGACCCTCGAGCTCATCAACTTTATTAGACCAGTCACGAGACAACTAAGCCGTTATTGACCCAATTAATTAGAGACGAACGTTAATTAATGGAAATTAATTTAACAACGATCTTGTTACGAATTTAGTATCACTAGATAGGTCTCAAAAAATTATGCGAAATAGACTACTCGAACGTGTCATTCAACCACCGGATGAAGAAGATATCGCTGGATTAGTACGAGGGGCAAAATGACTCATTTAAACCGCTTGGCTGACCGTATCAATTTTCTGGGCGCCTTAATAATTTTCTTTGGTTTTATCAACCCAGATCGAGCGAGATAAGCTCATTCATTGTTTTCCTTCTTCCCTTTTCTTCTTTCTTCTTCTCTTCTCTTCTCTGCCTCTTTCTGTTCTTCCTCCGGGTGATTATTTGAGGAACAAATTAGTGATTAGAAGATCGTGTGATGAAGAGATGGATCGTGTACAATCTGTTGGTGGTGGAGTTGATTATGATAGTTGATTCAGACTTCAGAGAGATGGTAAATCAAAGATTTAATTTAGGGTTCAGTTTAATTTGATCTGCTTTGTGATGTTGTTATTCTTCTTGGTTGATTTTAAGTGGGTTTGCTTTTAATTTAAGGTAGAAAGGAGTATATAGGGTTTAATTTGGATTTCTTATAGAATTACGGTTTTCCCCTGTTCTTCCCCAAATTAGTAAATTAGGGTTCCTGAGTGTAATTAAGGTTGAAGAAGAGGAATTGGACAATGGTAGTCTGAGAAGAATTGGGTTGCTGTTAATTTGGATTTTTGGAAGGAAGATGAACTGGTGATTTAGGGTTAGGGTTTTGATTGGTGTTTGAAATTGGAAGAAGAACAAGATAGTCAAGAGAACTGTTCTTTGGTGAAGTTCGGGTGGCAGGTGAAGCTGTTAGTTAGTGGTTTTGAAATAAGAGTTCTTTGACTTGGGAAGTGGAGATGTCATTGATAGTTAACTAGAGATGGATTGTCTCTGTGTGTTTGTAATGGAATTGTTGAAGTTAATAATGAGATGTGGTGATATGGATACGAAATGGAACGGTGATTAGTACTCGAAGGTGTTGACGAAGTTTGTTGTTGTTGGTTGGTTTAAGTGGTTTTAGTTCATGGAGGTTGTGGTGCTGTTGATATACACGGTGGTGGTATCGAAAATGGGTATTGCCTTGCTGGTGGTAATGAAGATAATGTCTCGAGAAGAATGAAGTGCAGTGTTGATGCAGTCGAGTATGAGCATATGGTGGTGGTCTTAGCCGAAGGTAGTGGTACTGGTTGTGTTACTTCTGATGGAGCTGGTGCTGTTAGTTAAGAACATGAAGAAGCTGTTAGTGGATTATTATGCTGAATGGACTGGTTACTGATATTAGGATTAAATAAGAACTTAAAGAGATTTATGTAGAATCAATAGTATGACAATGAAGGAATTGCGGTTTAAGGAATTAGGAGTTTTAGTGTGGCGTGAGATGATTTGGGCATTTATGAAGTGAATTGGTTATGAAGCATGAAGATGATTTGGGTGTTTGCTAGTCAGATAAGATAGCAATGGTTGTGGTGTCGTTCAACTAAAATTGGTGGTGTTGCAAGAATTCTGAGTTGTGTCTCAGATAGTGATGGTGTGTGTTAGTCTGGATTAAGATGGTGTTACAAGTGATGTTGTTGTTAATCAAGCATGGTTGAATATTGAATTAGTTGAAGGTTACTTAGAATGGGAACTGCAGGTGGTAGCAATAAGTAGAAGTGATGAGTTGAAATGTATGCAAGTGGAACTGGTGATGCAAGTTATTGTAATGATCTTATCGTTGAGTCCGCGGTCATATAAGGTGGTAATGAAGATGACTGTAATTGGTACTCTGGTGTTTCCATTGCAGTCTAGTGGGGTTGATATCCATAGGTGGTGGTGTTGTCTATAAATTGTATAGATGGAGCTTGTAATGATTAAGCTGAGATTATTGTTGTTTAGAAATGATCTTGAAGTAGCAGTTTATGAAGATTAGTAATTATAGACTTGTAGAAAGTAACTGATGTGATGCATCATTTTAATGCATTAGTTTGTGGCATGAGCTTATGGCTCATGCCTTGTTTTTGCATGTTAATCATTCCGGTTAGTCTAGTCGACTTACATGACTCGGACCATCCGGCGAGTTAACCCTTTTACCCGAATCGGTCTTGTTAACCGAGTTGACTCACCGATTCCTATTTGACTCTGACCATTTGACCTAGACTTGACCTTGACCCTGGACTTTGACTTGACGTGGACTGTTAATTGACCCCATTGACCGTTAGAGACTATCAGTTGACTCAGATGGACCGAGCCTTAGATAAATGGACTTGTTCAGTGGACTTCGGCTTAGGAATAGTTTTCCTATTATGATATATTGGACCTTATGGTCTGAATTAACCTTTAGTTCCTTCTACAAAGTTGTAGATACTCTTTAGACTTAGGTAATGGACTCGTAGAATCAATCTAATTGGATTAGTAAACTTTAGATATACTAAAGGTAGAATAATGAAAATGTATAGAACCATAAATGGACTTAGAACCATTAGATAATTTACTTAACCTATAACTAGAGAATTGTATGAGATTGTGTTATGAGCCTTGTATGAGCCTTTTGGCTAATCATTAGAGTGCTTGTGTGATTAACAGTTAATCTTTATTAACAACGAACGATCTAAAGAATGAACCAGTGGATTATGGATCTCAAGGTATGCGAGGCTTGTCATCAAAAGAGGTGGGAATCGATAACGAACTCTCTTGTATTCATTATTGTTTTATAAATCTATCTTTTGTGAAATCCATGCATATCTTTGTTACTATATGATAGTGTATGCATGTATTATCTGTGTGTAATACAAACTAGTTTTCTTTTACATTTTGGGATGGGCTTGGATCTTTAGAAACAACTAATATCTATGTTTTGGGAGTATTTACTTATTTTTCAAATAGTGATCCTTTCTATTGACTGGAAAGCGGTTACATTCTTTATTATTTGTTAGCATGAAAGGGAGAAGGTTTCCTTTTGATTGGTGTGAGATGTGTGCCCCCAAATGTTATACCTAATTTAAGCAAACCTGGATAGGCCTCGTTGGGTTGAATATTATATAGGTCTGGTTTTAATTTGGCCATTATATTTTCCCTATTTCTGTACGGGGGCAATGCATGTCTCATACGTGGATGTTTACTGTTTTTTTTTTTTTAAATTACTTTCAAAAGATATTATATTATGTTTTGATGTTTAGAGAGAATGATGTTGAGATTCTTATGTTTGATTGTTGGATTTGACATGCGAGAGGTATAGGGTTCTTCATGTTAAAGTTCTTCTGTCGGCTATAATATTAACACCATTAGATCTCTTTAGATACTTGTTATGTAGAGTGCGCGTATAATAAGGTACTGGTAAGGTACAAATCTTATATGACTACGGGGTCGTCAAACCTCAGAGCGCTTTAATGATCATTGAAGAATCCGCAAGAGTCACGCCTTACTACTCCGAAGGACTGCGTCGCTTAACTATTATTTCTGTTGTGAATCTGTGCCGCAAGATTGGTTGGTAGAACTTTATATTTCAGTACAACTTATTATTTTAATATGCTTTATCTGTTTTCCGTATTTTATCGGTTTTTCAGTAAAACCTGCATTGTCTTCAAATCATTCTAGTGATTACTTGAAAGTTAGTTATTATTTCTCTTTGGACACCCCTTTTAGGGATGATGTGCTCACTCATTCCCACTTTCAGTTTCAGAGACAGATTCAATTGTGCACGTGGCGATGAAAGCTTCGAGGAGTTGGTTAGCTTCCGCTATGTTTATTATGTGTTTATATTCTATTTGTAAACCAACTCATTACTGAATATGTATCACTTGAGAGGAGTTCTTGTATTTATTTCAGAGAGGGTGTAGATTCGGGTTAATCTTTTTTTAGAACTTCTTTCTTAATTTTTAAGCAGATGTTTTAGATCGTTGGTGCCTCATTTTATAGCTAATTTCTTGGATTAGTCAGCTGCTAGCTTAGGGGGCGCTACAGTGTTGGTATCAGAGCTCACTATTAGATCTTACATGGGAACAATAGGAATAGCCAGTTCCAGTTAGTGAACTAGATTAGTTTAGATTTGGGTTGGGTTTGTGAGATAAATCTTAACCACTAAAAGCAATCAAGAACTAAAATAATTTTTGAATCGATTGATTAATTTGTTCAATATGTTGATTGTTTGCTTCTTGTTTTGCGTGTATATATCTATGGAGTAAAAATTATAGGTTGAACCCAATTTACATTATAGTTTAGAAATTTCAATAAAGAATTAAATATTAATTAGTCTCAGTTATTATTCACATAGATAATCTAGCACCGGAGAATAGTGAGGTTTGAAATTCTGGTGTGTTTGGGTTGTCTTTGTTCGTAGGAAACCATCGTCGGGTCTTGCTAACCTGGACAGGCCAACTACAAGCATGGATTACCATTCATGTTAGGAAGACTTGCTTCTATTAATGAACTGATATATCCCAAATTTTGCTTAGAAACTAATAGGGTATCTTTTGTCGCAATTAGAACCATTAATCTATTAAATTAGAAATGAAGTTAAATTGTAAAAGTAATTAAGATAATAGTTCGACCATTATTGTTAAAAATAATAAACGATAATAGGATCACTAATAATCATAATGAAAGTAATATTAACACTTATCTAATAGTATTGTAGTGAACTTTATCTAATTAAAATCTCATTAGTAAATGTACAATTATAAAAGTAATAATTAGGATTAAGTAGCTACGCAAAATTCTTAGTAATTATGTACGAACAAATTTTGTAATTTAAATAAAATTAGAAATACTTTCTTGTACATTAAAACCAGATAGATAATATAAGACTTATTATATTAGACTTAAGAACGTGCGACTATTTTGCATAAAATGAAAAGACTAAATTTCTTAGTAATCTTATATTTAAATTATCTTTAGTGCAATAACTAATTTAGTAGATCATTAAAAATTAAACAAATACACATGAAGTAGTTATAATAGTATTTGGATGTTTAGTACATGATCGGTTGTCAATCCGTCAAAATTAATTTCACTTTCTCAATCAACTAGATATAAATATAGTATGCGATAAGAAAGAGTTCGTATCCACAGAGAGGCTTTCGTTGTTATAAAATTTCAATTTCTAAAGTAACCACGGGGGATATTTGTTGTATCTAAGCAAATAAAAATAGTTGAGAGTAAAGTAAATAATTTGAGAAATCAATAAGGAGAAGATATTGGTCACGGGATAATATCATTCACGAACATGTATTTTCATCAATGATTAGAATTGGTATTTTAATCTCGTATTTATTAAAAGTCCTAGGATACCTTGATCGCAAGTATAACCCGTTAATTCCCTGTTTTCATCACAACCACATTAAAAGATGCATATGTGAATTCTTCGTAGAAAGCAACCTAAAGTGTAAAAGCACAATTAAGTTTAATTCCCTACAAGCATTAAGTTTTATGGAATAAGACTAATCAATGCAAACGAATGTGTAAAAGCACTAAACGTTTTAACAAAAGTTATGATTCACTTGTGACTAGTAGGATATATCACTACAAGCACTAACCACAATTATGCTACTTAGAATCAGGGATAAACAACTTTTTTGTATTGAAAACCCTAATATAGCTCTAGAGATGAACGCAAATCGGATTGATTCCGGACTCAACCTAACAAGTATTCAAATCTTATAACACTATTAATTGTGAATCACAAACAATAAATTACTGAGACAAAACTAATTCATAGATTCAAAAACATGTTGAGAAATCAACTTTTATCCCATAACCAATAATATGTTTAGCTACTCATAGCTATGGAGTTCATCATAAAAATATTAATTGAAAAGAAGAAGATGAACAAAAGCAAACCCTAGAAGCGTAAACAAAACCGGCTCTCTAAAACTCCAAGAATAAGATATTTGATATGTTGTAGAAGACCTTCCCTTTATAGCTTTTCTCCAAAATTAGGTCTAGTCTTCAAAGTCCATAAGATGAAAATCCACCAAGCCCATAAGAGGGAGAAACCCATGTAGAAAATATGTCCCAAAAGTGGTGGAAATCGGTATTATGGCGGAACTTGGCGGAAAGATCCTAGGAAAATAGCTCGGGTGACCGGCAAAGTCCCCCGGTCACCGGATCGGTGAGTCAACGGGTCAAATCGGCGGGTCAACTCGGTCAGACCGAGTTAGACCAGAGTCGTGGAAAGTCAGGGTGAGTCAGGTCAGAGTCAGACCTGAGTCAGGGTGGAGTCAGATTCAGCTGACTGAGTTAACTTGGCCAGGCTAGGCCAATGCACAGGCCAGAACTTGTGCACCAAGATGGTGCTTCACCATCTCCTTAGCCATCCATCTTGGCTGTGCATAACTTGCAACCATCAAAGCTCTTCCATTCTCTCCAATTCCTCTCACTGCCAATACCAATTTCAGCTCAACCATTCCTTACTTCAATCTGTTTGCAACTTTTACAGCTCCACAAATTACAGCTGCTCATCACTTGTACTCACCAGCATAAGGCACATACCACACATCACATAACAACACCTAAACCATTTCTTTAGCAGCTCAGTACCATCATTCCATGACTCATGTATACCTGCAATTCATACTCAATCTCAGCTCAACCGCCACTGCTCAAGCATCTCATCTCCATATCAGACTTCACCTGCAACTTCATTCTAGTAGTGCAATTCAGTACCACCATTTCACTCCTGTGTTGTGGCTTGTGCACAGCGCATACCACCAGTGCTTCATTGCCTCAGCCATCCTAATCTCCAGTCCCAGCTTTGCAGTCTTCACAGCTCCCTAAACTTCAACAGCAACAGAACCACAATTCAAAATAACCAACCCACCAACTGCCGTCCGCTTCCTCTTCATTCAAGCACAAAGGCTTCATGAACCTCTCAAGCCCTTAAATCAACGCAGAACACAGCATCACCCATCCTGCATTTCACTAGTTAGCCACAACCATGGCTCCTAGCTGCTCCACCTGCAATGCCATTGCCTGCATTGTTCATCACCAGGACCCATCTGAGCAGCATACAAGCACCAAGAACCCAGCTCAGACAACTACCACCATTTCAGCCTTTTCAATCCAGCAACCTAGCCATATCCTGCACAAATATCAGCTCCCACAGCTGCAATACCAACCAATTCAAAGCTTAACAGCATCATACTCAGTTGTATCCTCTCAGCATACGCAGCAACAGCATCAACTCCCAGCTCAACAGCCTAGCTCACCACCAGAACCCTAAATCACTGTTCTGCATACCAACTCAGCTACTCAGCACCATAGCTCATTCCCTTGTAAATTCAGCACATCACTACCACAAACCCTAATAATAGAAACAACACCTCAATCATAACCAGTAATTTAGCTTCCTTGTTCACCTGTACCTCTCAGACTAATTGTCATTCATTTGTTTAACTCCATTGCATCCATCCCACAAATCAGCTCATTCCCTTCTGCAGCTTCAATTTCTCTTCCTCTATGACATCAGTAGAAACCCTAAAACCAAATCATCATCATCTCAGCTCCCTTGTCTTCTCAGCATCAGCAAAATCTAATTCCCCCTCCTGCAATTCGAATCCCAGGAGCATAATCATACTCTCCTTAAGAGCAACATCAAATTCTGTCTAAACCCAACCTTCCTTTGCCTTCTTGAAAATCGAAATCATCTTCTCAAACTTAGACCAAAATTACCATCAGTTCACCCCATTTTCACTGTTCTTCAATCATTGCTCAAACCCATCTCAGTTCTTACCATGATTTCTTCATTCTGGTACTCAAATTCTTCCATTCTCAAACCCTAATTTCTCCTCAGATTAACCCCAAACGAGATGCAGATCCCCTGAACTTCACAGCACAGAGCCTATTCATCTTCTGAGAAGAACCATCTTCAATCCATGTTGTCATCTCCTCTCGATTCTCGCTTCTCTCTTTCTCGATCTCTCCTTTCTACGAGCTTAAGGTGCCGCCATAGATTCGAGAGATGAAGCTAATGACGAGAAGCAATGATTTCTCACCCAAATTTTAGGTTGGTTGTAAGAAATGAGAGGGGATACAACCACCTGTGTAAGGCAGATAAGGGGTAACCAATGATGTCTTTAGGCATCCACTCCTTAGATGCATGCCACCAAAGATGTCTGCCCTTGCTTCTCTAGACTAGGCTGCTTGGTGTTTGTCCCCTATCTTCGGCTTGGCTCGGCCCGCTCCCAGTAGTGATTGCCATGAAATGACAATTTTTCCCTTTTTACTCAATTTGGTGATTTCTCCATCTTTTCCTCCGCGCGACTCAGAGTACCTAATAACTCAAAAACACACGTAAAGTACATAATTCACAAGAAAAATAGCAAAGAAAGCGTAACTACTAGATAGTAAATACGGTGTATTCTACACCTATCAGATTCCCCCACACTTAGACTTTGCTAGTCCTCGAGCAAATAAAACAAAACAATAAAATACAACAACTCCGTGTCGTCGAGGCTACGGTCACTTTTAGCATAAATAACAAGCCCTTAAACCCCTAGGTGTCCCTAGTGGACGAGTTATAGTCTCGTGAGGGTTTACTAGAGATATACCCACAAAACCTATTTTTCCAACTTACTAGTTCTCCGTAATGATAGCATCCAACGCGCTAAGAAGACATAGAGATTCTTCACACTAGTCATAAGAAGTTAGACACATAAATGAACACAATCTCATTCTTAAAAGTTGAGAGAGAAATAACCATCCCTTCTCGACATAAATTCGGGTTCGGAGTGATCGAAAGTCTCGACTCGCCTCACAAGAAAGGGTTTTATGATATTGCTCTCAATAATAAACAACTTTTTATGGGTCACACATGTGTCCAGGTAGGAATGAAGAGAGAATCTGCGACACGTTGAATGGTAGGAAGGCAAAACCCTCCGAATGTTGAAAACCCACATCTTTTATATATTTTTGAAAACCCATTTTTCTGACGATCTCTTCGAAAGGAAATCAACCACTTAACGAAGGTGGGAATATGCTTACTTACCTCGTTATCTGTTCGGCGTGCAGCTAGCACCACTCTCCAAAGATCCATAGAAACGTCTTCGGTCTTCTATCGGTGTCTTCATCTTCGTCTTCGGTCTTCAACTCTTGATGATAACTCTTGAACTTCGTAGAATCTTGACAATATGATTATTTCCTCTAATTCCTTGTCGCTTGAAACTTCTTTATAGATATTCCTTCTTTCCATTGGCTTTATTGAAAGAATACAAAACTAAAACAAACTATACAAACCCAAAATATAATTTTTTTTTTTTAATAAATAAAAATAAAACACATACAAAATAAAAACGAAATAAAACAAAATAATAAAAACTATTAACAAACCTAAAAATTTTCTCTTGTCTTTTTTTTTTTTTTTTTTTTTTCTTTTTCTAATTTTCGTTTTTTTTTGAGACTAGAGAAAGTAAAATACAAATAAAATACAAATAAAAATGCAAGTACAAAGGCCTTGGTGTAAGTACTTTACCGCTTGATTCTTCACAACTTATATGTCTTGATATCATAAACTTCTCGAACTCTCATCTTTGATAATTTTCACTCTTGTACAATAGTCTTCAACTTATAAAAATTCTGCCCCTTGTTTTGTTGCTTTACTTGAATCTAAAATCTGCTCAATTCTGTACCGTTGCTTGTAAACCATGAACGTGTTCAACTTTCCTTCAAATTTGTGATGCTCCTCTTGTTGATGATGATGGTGCTAACTGCGAACAAGATTACAAGTGGTATGTAAGTTAGCAATTCGATGTCACCATCATGGTTGATAAAAATAGCACTCAAGAGATCAAAATAGTGCTTCTATGGTGGGAAGTTGGGAAGCTCACCATTCTGCCCGGAATTTACGTACGGTGACACACACTCAAAAAGCACAAATTTAGACAGGTTCAAAGAATTGAAGGTTGGTGCCTCACATTATGTAACTTGGGTAGTCTCCACTATAGGGGACCACTACTCTAATACCGAATTTCAGATCTGCACCTTATTTGCCACTTTGGCATGGTAAATCCAACTTTAACTCTCATACAATTAAGAAACCCGATCATGTTCTCTGTCATCTCTAAGTTCAGTCACTATTATGAGATTCTCGATGTAATCTTAGCGACATGTATACTATGTGACTCTAAACTAACTACAAGTTGGAGGTTTCTTATTCACTAGTTTACACAAAAGTTGAAAATTTGCAAAAATTTACAACGCAAAACCACCCCCCCACACTTAAACTTTACATTGTCCTCAATGTAAATTGAATCGTCCAAAGTAAGTCAAGGTGGGAAATCCTAACAAGAAATCAGCAAAAAACAAGACAAGAAAAACTAAAAACAAGACAAGAAATAAATACAAGACAAGAAATACTCATCCTTTGGGTTGCCTCCCAATTAGCGCTTGGTTTAAAGTCGTCAGCCCGACTATCTCCTTTCTTTCTATGACTCCTCCCGGGAGTACATCCACAAAGTTAACTCCTTCCACCACTTCGGAAGTGAAATTCTCATAATATGGTTTCAACCGGGGTGCCCATTAACTCTAAGTTCTTTCCTGTGGCTATACTACGAATTTCCACTACACCATGAGAAAACACATTAGTAACAATAAAAGGTCCGATCCATCGTGACCTTAATTTACCAGGAAATAAATGCAAGCGAGAATTAAACAAAAGCACTTTCTGCCCAATGCAAAATTGTTTCCTAGAAATCATGTTATCATGAAATGCTTTCGTCTTTTCTTTGTAAATCCGTGAACTTTCAAATGCATCATTGCGGGAGCTCCTCTAGCTCTTGGAGTTGTAACTTCCTTTGCTTTCTGCCCCATCCATCTCCATGTTGCATTGCTTAATAGCCCAAAACGCCTTATGCTCAATTTCCACGGGTAAATGACAAGGTTTACCATACACAAGCCTAAAAGGAGACATCCCAATAGGTGTTTTATATGCGGTTCTATACGCCCACAAAGCATCATTAAGTCGCATGCTCCAATCCTTCCTTGTTGGGTTCACCGTCTTTTCTAGAATAGATTTCACCTCCCGGTTAGACACCTCGGCTTGTCCATTGGTTTGGGGATGATAAGGTGTTGCAATCTTGTGCGACACATTGTAATTCGTTAACAAGCTTTGTAGAATCCTGTTTTTGAAGTGAGAACCCCCATCGCTAATTATGGCTCTTGGAATTCCAAACCTTGCAAAAATATGAGCTTGCACAAAATCTGAAACCACTTTAGAATCATTAGTTGGGGTGGCTTTAGCTTCCACCCATTTCGAGACATAATCAACCGCAAGTAAGATATAAAAATTCCCATGGGAGTTGACAAAAGGCCGCATAAAATCAATACCCCATACATCAAAAACTTTAATAAATTGAATAAAAGTTTGTGGCATTTGATTTCGGGCACCTAGATTGCCGGTTCTTTGACACCTATCACAAGTTGTACAAAATATATGTGCATTCTTAAACAAAGTTGGCCAATAAAAACCACTTTCAAGTACCTTGTGCGCGGTTCTCTTACTCCCAAAATGTCCTCCGCAAGCATAAGAATGACAAAAAGACAAGATAGAATTAAATCCCAGATTCGAGAACGCACCTTCGTATTACTTGGTCACTACCATGTTTCCACAAGTATGGATCATCCCATATGTATTGGTTACCTAACCTCTTAAGTTTGTCCCTCTCAGCACGAGACAAGTTCTTTGGGATTTGTTTAGAAACTAAGTAATTGACAATATCGGCATACCATGGTTCTCCAAAGGCAATTGAGAATAGTTGCTCATCCGGGAAACTTTCACGCAATGGGATAGTCTCCTTGTCCACAGCAAGTCGGCTCAAGTGATCCGCAACGGTGTTCTCAATCCCTTTCTTGTCTTTGATTTCAATATCAAACTCTTGCAAGAGTAAAATCCATCGTATGAGCCTCGGTTTCGCCTCTTTCTTTGTAAGCAAGTATCTAAGTGCTGCATGATCAGAAAAGACAACAACTTTTGTACCAATTAGATAAGAGCGAAACTTTTCTAAAGCAAAAACAATGGCTAATAAGTCTTTTTCAGTGGTTGTGTAGTTTTTTGGGCCTAATTTAACGTTCTAGAAGCATAATAAATAGCATGAGGAAGCTTCCCACACGTTGCCCAAGCACCGCACCAACCGCATAGTCACTTGCATCACACATGAGCTCAAAAGGTTTGCTCCAATCCGGTGGTTTAATGATAGGGGCTGAAATCAAAGTTCTTTCAAACGATTGAATGCCGCCATACATTTTTCATCAAAGTTAAAAACCACATCTTTTTGCAATAAGTTACAAAGTGGTGATGCTATCTTGGAAAAGTCCTTGATGAATCTACGATAGAAACCTGCATGACCAAGAAAAGAACGTATCTCCCTCACCGTAGTGGGAGGGGTTAGAGCACGAATAAGGTCTATCTTAGATTTATCAACTTCAAGCCTTTAGAAGATATTATATGGCCTAAAACTATGCCATGAGTTACCATGAAATGGCACTTCTCCCAATTTAGCACAAGATTTGTTTCAACACATCGTTCAAGGATTAGAGACAAATTGTTCAAGCAAAGGTCAAAAGAATCACCAAAGACACTAAAGTCATCCATGAACACTTCAATTATGTTTTCAACATATTAGAAAAGATACTTACCATACACCTTTGAAAGGTAGCTGGAGCATTGCATAAGCCAAAAGACATCCTTCTATAAGCAAAAGTACCGAAAGGACAAGTGAAAGTGGTTTTGTCTTGGTCCTCGGTGCTATCACAATCGATTATAACTTTGAATAACCATCAAGAAAGCAATAATAAGAGTGTCCAGCTAAACATTCAAGCATTTGATCAATAAAAGGCAATGGAAAATGATCTTTTCTAGTGGTGGCATTCAATTTCCTGTAATCAATACAAACCCTCCAACCGGTTTGCACACGAGTTGGGACAAGTTCGTTCTTATCATTCTCCACCACTGTCACACCTGATTTCTTTGGTACTACTTGTACCGGACTCACCCACTTGCTATCGGATATGGGGTAGATAACACCCACTTCCAAAAGCTTGAGTATCTCCTTTTTCACAACTTCCATCATGGGAGGATTCAAACGACGTTGCGCTTCCCTTGTAGGCTTTGCATCATCCTCCAAACGAATTTTGTGCATACAAACGGCAGGGCTTATACCCTTGATATCGGCGATTATCCATCCTATGGCCGTCTTGTACTTCCTTAGCACCCTTAGAAGTTTTTGCTCATGTAAATCATTAAGCTTATTAAAAACAATCACAGGTAACTCTTCATTATCACCCAAGTACAAGTACTTAAGGTGGTCGGGAAGAGGTTTCAATTCTAACTTTGGAGATTTAACAATTGAAGGTACAAGCTTTTCATCACTGCATGGTAAAGAAATAAAAGAGATATTATGAGTTTCCGGGCATCCTTGTAGTGAATTAAGATCACCAAGGGCTTCCTTGACTTCATTACCACACTCTACACCATTATCCATGGATGTAGTTAACACGGTTTCCAAAGCATCATCACCGTTTAATTCAAACATTTGTTGTGCCAATGTATCCATAACATCAATGGAGAAACAAGAGTGGACATCACTAGGATATCTCATCGTCTCGAAAATGTTGAAACGTATTTTTCTCCATCAAACTCCATGGTCAACGTTCCTTATCCACATCAATTATGGTTCTCGCCGTTTTCATGAAGGACGCCCAAGTAGCAATGGAAGAGACGAGTCCGGTGATCCTTCATCCATCTCTAGCACACACAAGTCATCTGGAAATACAAGTTGATTAACCTGCACAATAACATCCTCAACAATACCCATTGGATAGAGCGATCGGCTAATTGCAATACAATTTTAGCCTTTTTAAGAGGACCAAGATCAAGTGAATTATACATTGGCCTTGGCATAACATTAACGGATGCACCTAAATCCAACATAGATTTGTTAAATGTTTTGTTACCAATTGTGACGGGAATGTCAAAACTACCCGGATCCTTGCACTTAAGTGGGAGTTTATGTTGTAAGATTGCCGAAGCATTCTCTCCCACGCTAAGCACTTCATTACCTTTGAGCCTTTGTTTGTTGGTACACAAGTCCTTCAACACCTTTGCATACTTTGGAACTTGCTTGATAGCATCAATGAGTGGTATGTTCACATGGATCTTTTTAAGAACGTCTAAAATCTCCTTTTCGAGTTCCGCCTTCTTAGAACTTGCAAATCTCTGAGGAAAAGGTAAAGGAGGAACATAAGTAGAAACTGGAGTTTTAGAGTTAGAAATAGGTACCTCGAAGTTTGGGAGAATCCTCATTATTCTCCTCCAAAATAGGTTCCTTTGGTGTGTCCACCTTGCCCGAATCGGTAACCTCAAGGTTGCACAAGTTGTGTACCATTTCTCAACCTAATAGCATTGACACCCTCTTTTGGGTTAATAGGTTGAGAAGGGAGTTTCCCACTATTTTGCGCCTTCAATTGGTTCAACTCAATAGCCATGGAGCCCATTTGTGTTTGCAACTCCTTAATAGCACTCTTAGTCTCTTGTTGACTTTCTTTGAACATGGTGGAAATGCCTTGCATCATTGTTTTGAAGCTTTGAATCAATATCGAGAACCTTGATTTTGCATTGATTGTTGTGCTTGAGGTTCTTTGAAATTGTTGTTGTTGTGGTTGAAATCCACTCGGACGGTTGAAAGTAGGTTGTTGAATTGCACCTTGCTTGTTAGCATAGCTAAAATTGGGGTGATCTCTCCATCCCGGATTGTAAGTGTTTGAGTAGGGATCATACCGTCTTTGTTGATTTGGAAAGATCGCATTAGCTTGCTCGTCCTCATAAGTTTGAGAGGAACTTGGTATCACCGCGGCTGCAACTTGTTGCATCGACATGTTACCCAATTGTTGACGAAGTTCCTCAACCTCGCTCACTTCATTCACCTTTCTTAGAATCACATCCGAACCACGACTCAAGAATTGTTGGGAGTTCGCCGCCATGTTTTCAATTAACTCTCTAGCTTGTGCCACCGTTTTGCTAACTAGTGCACCACTACCCGCAGCGTCAATAGATTCCTATCACTTGATTGGAGTCCTTCATAGAAGTATTGGATGATCATAGCGTCACTAAATTGGTGGTGAGGGCAGCTTGCAACCAATCTCTTGTACCGTTCCCAACATTCATATAATGATTCTCCCACATTTTGCTTCATCCCACAAATCTCCTTGCGAATTTGAGTAGCCTTTGATGCAGGAAAATATCTCTCCAAAAAGAGTTTCTTCAACCCATTCCATGTTGTGACACTTCCGGGAGGTAAATAGTACAACCAATCCTTAGCACTATGATAGGTGTAGAATACAACGTATTTACTATCTAGTAGTTACGCTTTCTTTGCTATTTTTCTTGTGAATTATGTACTTTACGTGTGTTTTTGAGTTATTAGGTACTCTGGAGTCGCACGGAGGAAAAGAACAAGAAAGTATCCAATTTGAGCAAAAGGGCGAAATTGTCATCTGTGGGCGAATGATATATGGAGCTGAGCCAAGGTTAAGGGGCAACTTTATTAGGAGGAGTGTTAAATAACAGCCAGCAAATGTTAAGGGGCTACCATCTGGGTACCCCTTATCTGCCTTATCTGGGTGGATATATCCATATTCATTTCTTACACCAACCCTGGAATTATTTCTGAACGTTCCACTCACCTGAATGTTAGAGAAACCAGTGCTCTCAAATCTCAAGTAGATTTTGTCTGAGATTCGAGAGAGTAAAGAGAAAGGAGACGATTAACAGATGGGATATGTTGGATCAAATAAAGGTTATGAGGAACTTGTCTTGTTTAGAAAACAGGAGAAGAATTAGAAATTAGGGTTCGAGAATGAGGTTTGTGGAAGAAGACTGATGTTGTTGGATTGAGAGATGAATGGCGGAGGATGAAGATGGGTTTTGTTGGTTGAAATCGTGGATCTGAGAATGAAATTCATTGAAGAAATTGGAGCAATGGAGCCAGGTTAAAGAACAAGAAGAATTCGGGCGAGTTGAGAGTACGTTGTGAAAGCGGAATTGGGGTCGATGCTTGCCATGGGAATTTGTTCTGTCTTGAAGAGGAAATTGAACCGGGGAGAGATGGGTTATGGTTGAATTGAAGATTTGGCTTAGAAATTGAAGTTAGGTCATGAAATTAGCTTGCTGGAACCGAGAAGAGGAATTGTTGGGTTGTATCGGATTCAACTACGGACTTGAAGTTCAATATGAGTTCGAGGATACATGTAATTAGTTCTGAGAGAAATGGAGTTGGTTGGTGGTTTAGACAGAAGCTGGAGCTGTGGCTGTGTGATTGTAGCTGAGTACAGGGAAAGAATGGGTTTGTTACTGAGCTGTGTTGAAGCTGAGTCAGGTTGGATGGATTAGATTGATAATAGTTATGGGATGCAAACCCATTCAAGTTACAGATGAAGAATAAGATTGAGTCTATGGGCCGAGCTCGAGCCGCTCAATGGGGTTTTGAGTTAATTGGGAATTAGAAGCTAGGGTTGATTGAGAGAAGAAATGGGTGGTTGAGTTGAAAACGGGGAAGGTGGTAATGGTCTTAGATTGGAGTGCTTGTGTTCTTTATACGAGGTTAGGTCGATGATGAGTTGGAATTACGGGTTTTGAAAATGTGGATTGCAAATGGAATTATGGAGCTAGTGCTGAGAGAACTTCGGTGAAGTTGTGGAGTAGAGCATCTGGTTGAAAGCTTCTGAGGTTGCAATTGGTGGTAAGATGCTCGAGAATGAGGCAACATGTGCTGATGTTGCTATATTTATGCCATGGGCGAGAAGGTGATGGTGGGGTGTCTTTGTTTGTGTGGGCCAGTGCAGCAGGAAGAAGAGCTGGTTATGATGAAATGTACTGAATGGGTCTGGGGCCGGTGTTGCTGTGTGAGAGCAGGTGCTTGTGATGTGTTTGGTGGTTGTGGCCTGATAGCAATGCACAGGATTGATTGATTGCAGCTGTGCAGGTGCAGTGTGTTCTGCTGGTGTGTGCAAGCTAGAACTGGTGGTGGATTAAAATTGCAAGGAGTGGCAGAGGCTCATGGCACTGAGGTTGCAACTTAGATGAGTTAGTGGTGATGCTGAGCTTAGAAAATGGCTAGGTAATTCTGGTGGATAGTTTGATTGCAGGGTGAGCTGGTACTATGCCTGAGATGAAGATGGTGTTGGTGTTTAAAAGTTTGAGCTCTGTAGCAGGTGGAGTTGTGTTGCAGGTGGTATTGTTTGTGATTGAAATGAGGAATGCAGTTTTGTTTTGATTGGGTGTATAGCCATCTTGGGTGAACATGATGGTGAAGCACAATGATGGTGCTCTGAGTCCGGGCCACGTCAACCGGGTCGGGCCAATGCCATTCGGCTCACTCGGCTGATCAGGTATGACTTGGGTCTAACTCGGACCTGACCCCGATCCGACTCGAGTTGACCCGACCGTTCGACCGGTTGACCGGTGGCCGGGCGGACTTTGCGATCCCATCAGGAGCTGTTTCCGGGCACTTTCCGGCGGGATTAGAGCCATAATCCCAGTTTTCCGAGCGTTTTTTGGACGTGTTTTCTACACGGGTCTCTCTCTCTTATGGGCTTGGTGGACCACTTGGAGATGGGTTTTGAGAAGACCTAATATTGGAAGGAGTATCCTTATGGAATGGGAGAAGCATATAAATAGAAAACTCTTTTCTAAACCTACATATATCTCCATGAGGGAGACTTCTACTTGTTTTCTAGGGTTTCACATGATAGGTTCTTCTAAACTTTCTATGATGATTTCCAAAAACACAAGTAACTAAGTTTTTATTATTGGTTGAAGATGTAGTTGGATTTTGCAACCAAGTTATGATTTTTATGAATTAGTTTCCTCTCAATATTATCGTATGATTTCTACGGGTTATAATAATTGCATGATTGATGTATTGCAATATGATTGAATGTTTGTTTAGTTAAGTCTAGAATTGATTGAACTCACATCCATATCTATAGCGATTTTAGGGTTTTCATCGAGCGATAACCTTGAATACGAGTAGCATGATATGATTCTAGGTTGTAGTGATACATCCTCGTAGTCATATGTAGAAATTGACCTTTGTTCGAATTGTTTGCGCAATGTATTACAATTGCATTGATTAGCCTATTTCTGAAACTTAATACTCCTAGGAATTGAACTTGATTAGCGCAAGGCGTTAGGTTATTCTTTAGGTAGATTTCACATCGCAGCCCTAATGTGTGTGTTGATAACTTAAGAAATTTACGGAGTATTCTTGCAATAAGGTATTCTATGGCTTTTGATGATAGCAAGATTAAATACGAATTCTATTCATATATTCATAAACTTGTTTACAATTGAAGATGAAACCTTTATCAATATTTCACATCCTTGATTTGCGTACTTTGTTTGCTTTTCGTTTATTTTTATTTACACAATCGAAATTCTTAGGGTTACTTATATAGGAAACCGAAACAATTTGACAACCTAGACCTCTCTCAGGATCGATCCTTTCTTGCCCTTGCTATATTTATATTTTGAGTAGTAAGAAAGTGTAAATTATTTTTGACGCTTACGACAGCGATCAAATTTTGGCGCCGTTGCCGGGGAGGCAGCGGTTGTTAATTGTTTTTGGTTTCTTATTTTTGTATTTAGTTTTTGTTTTATTTTTTCTTATTTTCTGGGTTTTAACCGTAGTTTTGAGAATCTTATTTCAGGTGCTTATTTCTATGGAAGGAGCATATTGGAGCAATCAATACGGCTTTCAACCTCAACAACATGAAAACTATCACCCTTATGGGAATTCAATCAAAACCAATCCTTTGGTTATGGTCAATATTCCACGTACCCTTTTAGTTGTTCTCATATATTCCAACCTTCTTACGGTGGGTATGTAAGTGAGCAACCACAAAGAGGGGAGATTAGTTGTACTCCTATTAATTTTTCCTCTAGTTTGGTAGATGAAATGCAACAATTTATGACGGCATGGAGTCAATTTGTGGACAACCAAGCGTGGAACCAATTTCATCGACCGAATGTGCTTATAGTATGTTTGGCCCAATTTCTGATCGTAGTTATGATCATTCACCCATTCAAAGGGAAGATAATTGGCCTAACAATACGGAAGTAAGTAATTCTACTTTTTCTTTGTCGAATGAGCTTTACAAACAAATGGAACACTATATTCAGAATTTGGATGGAACACTCCAAGAGCTTCAAAAAGGTGTTTCCGCTTTAAGACAAGGCATTGAAGAATACAAGGAGGAAATGAATAATTATGTTGAAAAAGGCGAACCTTTGGGGACTTTTGTTGATATTTGTGTAGTTAACTCAACTCTTGATCGTAATAATGATCATTCACCTATTCAAAAGGATGAGTTCGAGATTAGCAACACTAAATTCAGCGAGGACCAATGTTATGATGACTATGATAGTGATGATGATTATTATGAAAATACATCGTTTGAACCAACTCATGGTGACATCCCCGAGGAGTGTACAATGGAGTCTTTTTGGGATCAAGATGAAGACGAAGAGGAATATGTCGACACTTGTGTAGATTACTCAAGCATTGATCTTAATAATGATCAAGAGCCTATTCAAAGGGCGGAGCTTGAGGATGATGCATTTTCGAGTGTTCTAGAAAAGTTTCTTATAATAAAATTTGGATCCGCAAAAGAGTATGTGCCTTACAACAAAAAGGAGTGTGTTGAGAATGAGACCGTTATGACCAATATTGTGGAAGACCCAATTGAGCTTGCATATGATTGTAATGATGATGTTTATGTCGATACTTTGGTTAAGGCAGAAACGGATGAAGAATGGTTGCAAGGTTTGATAGAGGACCATGATATAAAAGAGGTGAATAATTCACTTGAGTTTTTCAAGGATGAAGAGGATTCCGTAATACAAGAGATTGTGCAAGGTTTATCTAACCCTTTGCCTATTGTTTCTTCTCCTTTACCTCTTATTGGTTTGAATGTATGTGCTTGAGAATATTGTTGAATGACTTTGTTTCTCGTTTTCCGCCATTAGAGATACTTGATTCTCATACTATGCAGGTTATGGAACAAGAAACCGTGGAAGTACCCGACTTCTATATTCTTTATACACTTCCAAGTGTGGACAAGAATAAGTGTGGGGGAAGCTTTTATCGGTTCATAGCTTCACTTTTGCTTTATGTTACTAATATTTGTGTGAAGCTAGTGTTTGCAAAACAGGTTCTATGGACGGATCCCCAACTTTTCAGATTATTGGTGTATGGGGAATGAATCTTACAAGAAGCTAAGTCGGGCCGTCGACTTTAAAACAAGCGCTAAGTGGGAGGCAACCCACCGGTTTTGTATCTTTTATCCTTCTGCTTTTTATTTTATTTTTGTTTCGTTTTTACTGTTTTTATATCATATTTGCATCCCCATGTTTAATTTCATTGAGTCCGGAATCTATCTTAGAAGAGAATTATGACGAATACCTTTTTTGTCAGAAAATTTCAGACTGCGCGTAGTTCAGTCCAGAGACCATAACTGTCAGACCGTTTATCAAAACACTGTGAAATTTTGACACTGTGTAGAAAACACGTAGGTGAACAACTTTTGTGAAATGCAGTTTTTCCAAATTCCTTACCAATTTGCACAGTTTTTGCGTTTTATCTGCTGTTACGTCAGAATTCAGAACTTTCGGTTTTACACATTGAGGACAATGTGAAGTTTAAGTGTGGGGGAGCATTTATATGTTTGTATAGTTTATTTATGCCTTTTAAAACAAAAAAAAAATGAGAAAAATAGAAAAACCAAGAAAAGAAAAAAATTTGTGCTTTTTTGAACTCCGAAATCAAGAAACTTGTGCCTTTAGGATGACACCATTAGTGGATGGAACCATTGTGAATGCAGGAGTTGAGGAACTAATTAACTAAAAGGGAAGAATATAGCTCAGAAATCACAAATTAACATGATAGTTGTTACAATATCTCGGAATATCACCATATCACATTCTATTTTTATTTTTCCATATTTATCTATTGTTCTCTAAGTGCTTTGGTGGGTCACTAAACATCGACGTGTTATTACTGCTAGGATGAAATAGAGTGATTGATTTACTAGAAAAAGAAAAAAAAAATGATAAAAAAAATATATATATGAAAAAGAAAAAAAAAAAAAAAAAAAAAAAAAAAAAAAAAAAAAAAAAAGAGGCAGGCCAATTAGACCAAAACGGAATAAAAGACACTTGGGAATAGCAGTATGTGTGAAACGTAGTCCCTGTCTCCGTCGCCTAAACAAGCGTGGAATGCAGGATCCAAGGCAACTATCATATACGTGTTGACAAGGAAGCATGCGCTTGGATCCAAAAGATCTAATCATAAGTCTAAAAAAAAAGAGAGAAATTGGATCCAGTTTGATCCAATCATATAAAAAAAAAAGAAGAAATTATTATTGTGTTGAATAAAGTCACTTCTGGTTCCCTTGTATATGCCAGTGAGTTGATGTAGCATTCAGCACCAAGTAGCTCAATCCAATAGGATTAGGTTCATCTTAGCAGTGACCTTGAGACGGATATGGGAAACATCGAACACTTGTGAACATTCGCCAACATCTACATCTTTATCCATCTTCTTAATCTTTTCATTGTGATTGTGGGTTGTTAGTTTCCGAGTATTGTGGCTTGTTCGACTATCTAATTAGAGTTTATTTACTAATATATGAATTGAATTTGCAAGGTACCTCCTCCTGTAGTCATTTTGGATTCGTTCATTGATTTGTCACGAATAGACGGAGTTTGAAATATAGGTTTTGTAGGTATATCTCTAGTAAACCTTCACGAGACTATAACTCGTCCACTAGGGATACCTAGGGGTTTAAAGGCTTGTTATTTATGCTTAAAGTGACCGTAGCCTCGACGAGACGGAGTTGTTGTATTTTATTGTTTTGTTTGATTTGCTCGAGGACTAGCAAAGTCTAAGTGTGGGGGAATACGATAGGTGTAGAATACACCGTATTTACTATCTAGTAGTTACGCTTTCTTTGCTATTTTTCTTGTGAATTATGTACTTTACGTGTGTTTTTGAGTTATTAGGTACTCTGGAGTCGCACGGAGGAAAAGAAGAAGAAAGTATCCAATTTGAGCAAAAGGGCGAAATTGTCATCTCACGAGCCGAATGATATATGGGTGAGCCAAGGTTAAGGGGCAACTTTATTAGGAGGAGTGTTAAATAACATTGACAAATGTTAAGGGGCTACCAGTGGGTACCCCTTATCCTGCTTTATCTCAGGTGGATATATCCATAGTCATTTCTTACACCAACCACGGAATTATTTGAACGTTCCACTCTTTGAATGTTAGAGAAACCGGTGCTCTCAAATCTCAAGTAGATTTTGTCGAGATTCGAGAGAGTAAGAGAAAGGGAGACGATTAACGAGATGGGATATGTTGGATCAAATAAAGGTTATGAGGAACTTGTCTTTGTTTAGAAAACGGGGAGAAGAATTAGAAATTAGGGTTACGAGAATGAGGTTTGTGGAAGAAGACCGATGTTGTTGGATTCGAGAGATGAATGGCGGAGGATGAAGATGGGTTTTGTTGGTTGAAATCGTGGATGCGAGAATGAAATTCATTGAAGAAATTGGAGCAATGGAGCCAGGTTAAAGAACAAGAAGAATTCAGGCGAGTTGAGAGTCTGTTGTAAAGCTGGAATTGGGGTCGATGCTTGCCATGGGAATTTGTTGCTGTTTGAAGAGGAAATTGAACCGGGAGAGATGGGTTATGGTTGAATTGAAGATTTGGCTTAAGAAATTGAAGTTAGGTCATGAAATTAGCTTGCTGGAACCGAAGAGGAATTGTTGGGTTGTATCGGATTCAACTACGGACTTGAAGTTCAATACGTGAGTTCGAGGATTACATGTAATTAGTTCGAGAGAAATGGAGTTGGTTGGTGGTTTAGACAGGAAGCTGGAGCTGTGTTTGTGTGATTGTAGGCGAGTACGGGGAAAGAATGGGTTTGTTACTGAGCTGTGTTGAAGGCTAGAGTCGGGTTGGATGGATTAGATTGATAATAGTTATGGGATGCAAACCCATTCAAGTTCTGAGATGAAGAATAAGATTGAGTCTATGGGCTTCTGAGCTCGAGCCGCTCCAATGGGGTTTTGAGTTAATTGGGAATTAGAAGCTAGGGTTGATTGAGAGAAGAAATGGGTGGTTGAGTTGAAAACAGGGAAGGTGGTAATGGTCTTAGATTGGAGTGCTTGTGTTGCTATCTGAGGTTAAGCTGGTGCAGTTGGAATTACAGGTTTTGAAAATGTGGATTGCAAATGGAATTATGGAGCTAGTGCTTTACAGAGAACTTCAGGTGAAGTTGTGGAGTAGAGCACTGGTTGAAAGCTACAGGGTTGCAGCTGGTGGTAAGATGCTCAGAATGAGGCAACAGGTGCTGATGTTGCTATATTTATGCCATGGCTGAGAAGGTGATGGTGGGGTGTGCTGTTTCAGGTGGAACTGGTCTGGCAAGGAAGAAGAGCTGGTTATGATGAAATGTACTGAATGGGTCTGTGGCCGGTGTTGCTGTGTGAGAGTAGGTGCTTGTGATGTGTTTGGTGGTTGTGGCCTGATAGCAATGAACGAGTTGATTGATTGCAAGTTGTGCGGGTGCGGTGTGTTCTGTTTGGTGTGTGCAAGCTAGGCGGTGGTGGATTAAAATTGCAAGGAGTGGCGAGGCTCATGGCACCGAGGTTGCAACTTAGATGAGTTAGTGGTGATCTTTGAGCTTAGAAAATGGCTAGGTAATTACGGTGGATAGTTTGATTGCGGGGTGGCGGGTACTATGCGAGATGAAGATGGTGTTGGTGTTTAAAAGTTTGAGCTCTGTAGCAGGTGGAGTTGTGTTGCAGGTGGTATTGCAGCTGTGATTGAAATGAGGAATGCCAGTTTTGTTTTGATTGGGTGTATAGCCATCTTGGCTGAACATGATGGCTGAAGCACAATGATGGTGCTACAGAGTCCAGGCCAATGCAACTGGTCAGGCCAATGCCATTCAGCTCACTCAGCTGATCCAGGTCTGACTTGGGTCTAACTCGGACCTGACCCGATCCATTCGAGTTGACGAGCCGTTCGACCCGGTTGACCCGGTGGCCAAGGCGGACTTTGCCGATCCCGGAGCTGTTTCGGGCACTTTTCCGGCAGGATTCCGGCCATAATCCCGAGTTTTCCGGTGGCGTTTTTTGGACGTGTTTTCTACACCGGGTCTCTCTCTCTTATGGGCTTGGTGGACCACTTGGAGATGGGTTTTGAAGACCTAATATTGGAAGGAGTATCCTTATGGAATGGGAGAAGCATATAAATAGAAAACTCTTTTCTAAACCTACATATATCTCCATGAGGAGACTTCTACTTGTTTTCTAGGGTTTCACATGATAGGTTCTTCTAAACTTTCTATGATGATTTCCAAAAACACAAGTAACTAAGTTTTTATTATTGGTTGAAGATGTAGTTGGATTTTGCAACCAAGTTATGATTTTTATGAATTAGTTTCCTCTCAATATTATCGTATGATTTCTACGGGTTATAATAATTGCATGATTGATGTATTGCAATATGATTGAATGTTTGTTTAGTTAAGTCTAGAATTGATTGAACTCACATCCATATCTATAGCGATTTTAGGGTTTTCATCGAGCGATAACCTTGAATACGAGTAGCATGATATGATTCTAGGTTGTAGTGATACATCCTCGTAGTCATATGTAGAAATTGACCTTTGTTCGAATTGTTTTGCGCAATGTATTACAATTGCATTGATTAGCCTATTTCTGAAACTTAATACTCCTAGGAATTGAACTTGATTAGCGCAAGGCGTTAGGTTATTCTTTAGGTAGATTTCACATACGCAGCCTAATGTGTGTGTTGATAACTTAAGAAATTTACGGAGTATTCTTGCAATAAGGTATTCTATGGCTTTTGATGATAGCAAGATTAAATACGAATTCTATTCATATATTCATAAACTTGTTTACAATTGAAGATGAAACCTTTATCAATATTTCACATCCTTGATTTGCGTACTTTGTTTGCTTTTCGTTTATTTTTATTTACACAATCAGGAAATTCTTCCGGGTTACTTATATAGGAAACCAGAAACAATTTGACAACCTAGACCTCTCTGTGGGATCGATCCTTTCTTGCCCTTGCTATATTTATATTTTGAGTAGTAAGAAAGTGTAAATTATTTTTGGCAGCTTACACGAGCGATCACACTATCCATTAAAGAGAAACGGAAAACTTTCAACATTGCACCATCCGCCTCAACATTCGCTGGAAGCATAGCCGTGACAATGGTGTGGAAGTCCATAAGATGTTTGTTTGGGTCTTCATTCACCATGCCATGGAATTTTGGTAATTCTCTAAGCAACCCAGGCTTTATCTCAAAAGTAGAGTTCGATTGAATACACCCTGTTGTGTATCAAGCCTATGAGAAGCCAAGTCCTTGAGTGAACGATTTGCATCACCCATTGCTTCTTTTTCCTCCACGTGTGGTTCGTCTACGATTGGAACCTCTTGTTCTCCTTCTATTTGTACTTCTCCTTCCACTTTTAACTCTAGATTTTCTGTTGCGTCTTGACTTGGTTGGAGTATTATGCCTCTTCGAGTAGCTATCCCGCACCTTGGATAATTCCAATCTTTAGAAGCCAGGGATTAGGTACCTGAAAACAATTCTCCCAACCAAGTGAGAAACAAGACAAGAACCGAAAAACAAAGATAAAAGCAGAAATTGTAAAAAGAAACTAAAAACTTAATAACAAAGTCAGTATGCCTCCCAGTCAGACGGCCTTAAAATTTGATCGGTTGTCAATCCGTCAAAATTAATTTCACTTTCTCAATCAACTAGATATAAATATAGTATGCGATAAGAAAGAGTTCATATCCTGGAGAGAGGCTTTCGTTGTTATAAAATTTCGGTTTCTAAAGTAACCACGGGGATATTTGTTGTATCTAAGCAAATAAAAATAGTTGAGAGCAAAGTAAATAATTTGAGAAATCAATAAAAGAAGATATTGGTCACGGGATAGTATCATTCACGAACATGTATTTTCATCAATGATTAGAATTGGTATTTTAATCTCGTATTTATTAAAAGTCCTAGGATACCTTGATCGCAAGTATAACCGTTAATTCCTGTTTTCATCACAACCACATTAAAAGATGCATATGTGAATTCTTCGTAGAAAGCAACCTAAAGTGTAAAAGCACAATTAAGTTTAATTCCCTACAAGCATTAAGTTTTATGGAATAAGACTAATCAATGCAAACGAATGTGTAAAAGCACTAAACGTTTTAACAAAAGTTATGATTCACTTGTGACTAGTAGGATATATCACTACAAGCACTAACCACAATTATGCTACTTAGAATCGGGGATAAACAACTTTTTGTATTGAAAACCCTAATATAGCTCTAGAGATGAACGCAAATCGGATTGATTAGGACTCAACCTAACAAGTATTCAAATCTTATAACACTATTAATTGTGAATCACAAACAATAAATTACTGAGACAAAACTAATTCATAGATTCAAAAACATGTTGAGAAATCAACTTTTATCCCATAACCAATAATATGTTTAGCTACTCATAGCTATGGAGTTCATCATAAAAATATTAATTGAAAAGAAGAAGATGAACAAAAGCAAACCCTAGAAGCGTAAACAAAACCGGCTCTCCAAAACTCCAAGAATAAGATATTTGATACTCCCTCCGTTCCAATTTACTTGATGTTTTAGGGTTTTTTCTGTGTTCCAAAATAGATGAGGGTTTAAGTATTTTCCCCAAATCCTCACTGATTTACCCTTGCTTTGGAACCACAACATACTATTAATTCTTATTGGAATTATTGAGATAAATGATTATTCCAAGGATTTGGATGGAATATTTTGTTTATCCCAAGTAAATTACAACGCAGATCGTAATTTACATTAAATTTAGAAACTAAAAACTAGGTGGTTTAAAATTTTAGGAAGCTATTAATATGGGTAAGTTTGGAAAAAAATTATTCTCTCTGTTGTTTCTTAATCTGCGTGAAAAACTCTATAACGTCAAGTAAATTGGAACGGAGGGAGTATGTTGTAGAAGACCTTCCCTTTATAGCTTTTCTCCAAAATTAGGTCTAGTCTTCAAAGTCCATTAGATGAAAATCCACCAAGCCCATAAGAGGGAGAAACCCATGTAGAAAATATGTCCCAAAAGTGGTGTAGAAAATCTGGTATTGTGTCAGGAACTTGGCGGAAAGATCGCGGAAAATAGCTCAGGTGGCCAGAGCAAAGTCCTTGCAGTCACTTAGGATCAGTGAGTCAACGGGTCAAATCGGCGGGTCAACTCGGTGAGCCCCGAGTCGGGGAAAGTCGGGGTGAGTCGGTCGAGTCGAGACTGAGTCGGGGTGGAGTCGGATTCATTTGGCGAGTTAACTTGGCCGAGGCTAGGCCAATGCACGAGGCAGAACTTGTGCACCAAGATGGTGCTTCACCATCTCCTTAGCCCACCATCTTGTTTGTGCATAACTTACAACCATCAAAGCTCTTCCATTCTCTCCAATTCCTCTCCTTGCCAATACCAATTTAAGCTTAACCATTCCCTACTTCAATCATTTGCAACTTTTCATGACTCCACAAAGTCTGTTGCTCATCACTTGTACTCACCGGCATAAGGCACATACCACACATCACATAACAACACCTAAACCATTTCTTTAGCGACTCGGTACCATCATTCCATGACTCATGTATACACATGCAATTCATACTCAATCTCGGCTCAACGCCAGCTTTGCTCAAGCATCTCATCTCCATATCGAGACTTCACTGCAACTTCATTCTAGTAGTGCAATTCGGTACCACCATTTCACTCGTGTGTTTTGGCTTGTGCACATCGCATACCACCGGTCTTCATTGCCTCGGCCATCCTAATCTCCAGTCCCGGCTTTGCGGTCTTCTGACTCCCTAAACTTCAGCGACAACTGAGAACCACAATTCAAAATAACCAACCCACCAGCTAATGCTGCTTACTCTTCATTCAAGCACAAAGGCTTCATGAACCTCTCAATCCCTTAAATCAACGCGAAACCGCAGACATCACCCATCTGCATTTCACTAGTTAGCCACAACCATGGCTCTAGCTGCTCCACTGCTGATGCCATTGCACTGCATTGTTCATCACCGGGACCCATCGAGCGACATACAAGCACCGGGAACCCGGCTCGGACAACTACCACCATTTCGGCCTTTTAATCCAGCAACCTAGCCATATCTGCACAAATATCGGCTCCACAGCTGCAATACCAACCAATTCAAAGCTTAACAGCATCATACTCGGTTGTATCCTCTCGGCATACGCAGCAACGGCACATCAACTCCCGGACTCAACGACTTAGCTCACCACGAGAACCCTAAATCACATTACGCATACCAACTCGACTACTCAGCACCATAGCTCATTCCCTTGTAAATTCATCACATCACTACCACAAACCCTAATAATAGAAACAACACCTCAATCATTCCCGGTAATTTAGCTTCCTTGTTCTGTACCTCTCGGACTAATTGTCATTCATTTGTTTAACTCCATTGCATCCATCCCCAAATCGACTCATTCCCTTCTTGTGGCTTCAATTTCTCCTCCTCTATGACATCAGTAGAAACCCTAAACCAAATCATCATCATCTCGGCTCCCTTGTCTTCTCGGTATCGGACAAAATCTAATTCCCCCTCCTGCAATTGAATCCCGGGAGCATAATCATACTCTCCTTAAGAGCAACATCAAATTATGTCTAAACCCAACCTTCCTTTGCCTTCTTGAAAATCGAAATCATCTTCTCAAACTTTGACCAAAATTACCATCAGTTCACCCCATTTTTCCTTTGTTCTTCAATCCTTTGCTCAAACCCATCTCGGTTCTTACCATGATTTCTTCATTAGTACTCAAATTCTTCCTTTCTCAAACCCTAATTTCTCCTCGGATTAACCCCAAACGAGATGCGAGATCCCCTGAACTTCAAAGCCTGAGCCTATTCATCTTCGAGAACAACCATCTTGATCCATGTTGTCATCTCCTCTCTGATTCTGCTTCTCTCTTTCTCGATCTCTCCCTTTCTCTGAGCTTAAAGTGCCGCCATAGATTCAGAGATGAAGCTAATGACGAGAAGCAATGATTTCTCACCCAAATTTTAGGTTGGCTGTAAGAAATGAGAGGGGATACAACCACCCAGGTAAGGCAGATAAGGGGTAACCAATGATGTCTTTAGGCATCCACTCCTTAGATGCGAGGCCACCAAAGATGTACGCCCTTGCTTCTCTAGACTAAGCTGCAGTGTTTGTCCCTATCTTCGGCTTGGCTCGGTTCCGCTCCCAGTAGTGATTGCCATGAAATGACAATTTTGCCCTTTTACTCCAATTTGGTGATTTCTCCATCTTTTCCTCCTTGCGACTCCAGTACCTAATAACTCAAAACACACGTAAAGTACATAATTCACAAGAAAAATAGCAAAGAAAGCGTAACTACTAGATAGTAAATACGGTGTATTCTACACCTATCAGTACACAAATGGACTTGAAAGAAAATAAATTCGCATATTAATAGGATACTTTACTTTAAAAGAAAAATTTAAAGATTTGTTAGGATACATTACAATTTTATACGGACTTAAATTGAAATAATATCAAGTTACCAATGCTAATATTGAATAAGATATATATAGTATCTGGACTCGAGATGATTAAGTAAAATCAATTATAGTCATACTTAGAAAATTAAGACTTAGTGTACCAACGGGACTATAAACAAACTAATAACGATAATAATAAAGATATAGAAAATAGTAACACTGCTGATAGTAGTATTTCAATAGTTTTGTTAATAGAAAATTTATAGTAGATAATAATATTTGGAAAATTTATATATAGTATAATGAAGTAAGTTAAAATATCAGGTATCAGAGATTTACGTGAAAACAAATTTGGAATTAATTATATGGATAAATTACATCAAATTAATAAATTGTTAAATACAAGATTATAAATTTTAGCGCAGAGAACTTAGACATACTTATATGTTAGAATCAAATTCACCATAGTGAGCTTAGAGACGATCATATTATGAAATAGAGATTAGTCTTTTGAACTTAGAGCTACAAATTATAGATTCTAGCTGTAGAAAATCACATAGGCTTGTGAGCAATTTCTTGTTGCTTTGAACTCGTTTAAAATGAGGTGTTTCCCTTTTCGCGTGTTGGTAAGTATGAGCAGTGTAGGATCATAATATCGCAACGGACAAGGTTCGCGGGATAAATAAACGACGGTGTCGCGAGGGAGTCGCATGGAGCTAAAATAAACGACGCGATGAATAACGACAAACAAAACAATTGGAAGACATGAAACCTGGCGAGGGTTAAGAAGTGTCGCGAGAATGAATATTCGTGCACTTGCGACACTTCGCGAGACATTCCGAAAATAAAGGATAGCTTAGTTTGTCATCCACTATGTATTACCCTATATAAAGGGCTAAATGAGTCTGTTGAAGAGGAGGGATCTTTTTGAATTGTGAAGCAAGTCATTAGGAGAGAGAAAGTTTAAGAGCGCTTTAATTTCCAAGTGTAATTCTATTGTCTTGTGTAAACATTTCATGGAATCAATTAATAAATTTTCTTGATCACACATCTTTCAATGGATTAGTCAAGCAAAGGCGAGTAAGGGGTGTAGTGTGGGATTTCCTGCAACTACATATGCGCTAGAAACAGAGGACCTAATCTTGTTGGTTCAAAAAAGTTTAGAAAAAAAACGCTAACAAGTGGTGATGAATTCAATTGGATCTATAAACTTTAAGAGACATTTCAAAGAAATTAGCTTCTTTGTGAAGATATATCTCACTGAATATTGAAGTTCCAGGGTAAAATAGGTAGTTTCACTAGTAATGTGCATTTTCATAAGGCAAATGTCATCGGCATCCTAAGAGACGAGAAATTGAGATGAAGAAAAAATAGAAAAGTGAAACCAATCGAGTCTTCATCAACAAATCAAGACAAATTTCTACCCTATTTCTCTTATACTTTGTTCATATATTTAGATCTCGGAATTTTAAAAGCAAATTTTTGAAAAGAACTCTTTAAAACATAATCTTCTTTTCCAACAGAAGTTAGATTTTTCACAAAAATGTTAGTCTTTGTTGATAAACCCATTTAATGGATTTGAAAATATAGGCTATTGCAATTTAAAAACGATTTGGAGATTTTTCGGTTATGATTTTCATATTTCATTTACACAATAGTTTAAAGCTTTTCGATTTGCCCATCCGATCCTTAATTTGATACTTGCATGGGCGAAAATTCGCAGGATAGACTTGTTAATGATGAAGGAATCATCATTATCTCGTCATCGACATTGGGAAGCACCTGGCATCAATCACTTTGGGAAAGTTTGAGGACAAATATGGATGCCCCTTACTCATCCATCCCAACCAAATCTCAATCGATTTTTGCAACAAACTTCGCCATCGGCTCTAGCAAAGCAACCAAAGGAGCCAAGCATTAGCTGAAAACGCAAAGATGAACATAAAGCTAAAAATCACACCGAAGCGCAAGGCGAATGAAACTTCACTCCAAGAAATTGCGAAGGAAAATGTAACTTCATTATCGTACTATTGATGAACATATGACGCAAAAAGCTCATAGCAGAGAGCTCATAGCAGCACGTTCCCTTCAGAGCGGACGAAGACAAAAATTATGCCAAGAGACGAGTTTAGTTACTTCGTCATCAACTCCTGCGAAGACTAAGCATTTGGTTCACTCCGGAAGAAACCCCAATGCCATTAGTATTGCTCGCCAAAGCAACCCCAATGCCAGCGAAGTTGAACTGGAAGATCATCACTGAAAAGACACGATAAAATAACAGCAAATATAGAAATTCTGCGAAGTTCACTTCATCAACAAAGTTCCAGCGAGGTCGCCGCAGCAGCAAAACTCAACTATGGAAAAAGAATCTAGTTCGCGTGCAGCAAGTCATCTCGCAGAACAGCAAACAGGTTTAGTCACAACAATAATACAGAGTAGTATTGAGAATACCATTTGGCATGAACAAGTGCAAGTGAAGTGTCTCCACCAAGAAGAGTTGATGCAACTTCCCCAAAGAGATCAATGACAAGATCTAACGAGCAAGGGAATGAGATACAGTCAACGCTAAGAAAACTAACAACAGATCCAGAGTTTATGGTTTCCTTTAAACTTAAACAGCAGCAAAGTAAAGAGATGGTTACATCAGAACCAAAGCAATGGGGAGGATTATCAAAGGCGAATATCAGCAAGGAATGGGTTAATCTCGCAGGAGGACCAACCATCTCGCGAAAGCAAAACATCCCAGGTTAAACTCGCCAGATGACCGACCAAAGATCAGCAATGTATTGCTTCATCAGTAAGACATGGAGGATGTACAAACTATTGGAGGAAGTGGAGTACTGAAGAAACAGATTCATAGTAAAATGTTAGCATGTCAAGGAAGTTATGAAGAACAGATATTACGGTACTGAAGAACAAAAACGAATTGAAAAATTCAATTCTCAGTAAAGATGAAATCTGTAGAGGAAATGTTGGATTTCATCACCAGTATTTATCAAAGTAAAAGATGAACAAAATCAGGGAAAGAAGGATTTCCTACTACAAAAGAAAAGGAAAGAACGAACTAATCGAGCCCCGATACGAGTTAACAAAAGAAGGAGAACCATAACGATCATATTTACGGAAGAATCGGGGATGTAATAGAATTGGGGGACTATGAAGAAAGAGTGTACGCGAAGTTATCGCAACAACAACTCGGCTAGTTCATCCAATTTGAACTACAAAACCTCAAAGACGCACAAAGCGAAGTGATTCAACGAAAAGATTTAATTTAAGCTGCGTCACTGAGACCAAACAATAAGACCCAGAGAACAAGAGAAGAACATACGCATAAAGCAGCAACTATTCCATCATCAATTACCTAAACTGCGTGAAAGACGAAGATATACTTTCCATGGAAAATGACAAGAAATTATCAAAGATGGCGAAATTACAAAAGAGCTTATATGCGAAGAATCAACAAAATAGTCGAGATAGAGGCAAACCTACTATGACGAAATCGAACTTCGCAAGAGGCAAAAGTACCTAAAGTGCGTCATAGTAGGGGGTACCTATTGCATATGAAGAAGAATCAATAAAATAACCAGAATGGGACGAACCTTTATGGCGTACACCCTAGTTCGCGAATAACATTTCGTAAGAGGCAAATGTAAGACCTAAAGTGCGTCATATAAGGGGTATCTCTCGACATGGCTCGGGGGAAGGTTACACCGCTCCCGAAGCTCGAGTCATGGAAATTTGGGGCCCATGAAAGCCTATCCGGAAGAGGTACCTTGGATTCCCAACTATATATATAAGGTTATACCCTGGTTGGGCGACCGAGGGTCTCTTCCATGAGTCGTGTATGCTCAAGGCGCCGAGGTACACGGTTGAGCCGAGTGCCGGGATGGATGAACCTACCACGGCCATTCTTGGCAAGTCTTGGCTTATGTTGCACTCGGCCCCAATACCCTCCATTAGGGTGCAGCCTTGTAACTATAAACCATATAGGTATAAAGGATAAGAGGCTGCGAAAATCTTGGTTGTTGTTAAGACCGGATGGGAGGAGCTAGTCTTGTATGGCCGATGTTTCGCCTCCTTGAAGGGGCAACCGGGAGATGATAAGGGCGACGCTCTCCATAGGGGGAGTGTCAAACAGACGCAAATGTCATAAGGCTATGTTTTCGCAAGAGAATTTAGGCTTGTCATATTTGTGCAATGATCCTGCAGAGGCAATAATACTAACGCGAGGGTAAGGCGAGATCAATGGGTCTTTACACGACGGTGTACGGACGTCTGCGATTTCGTCGCAAGACGGCAATGTCATGGGGCTTTATGTTCGCAAGGATATCTAGACCTGTCATATTGTCGCAACTAAAACATCTGCAGAGGCAAAAATACTTGGAAAATGATAAGGCAAGATCAATGGGTCTTTACATGCAAGTGTAAAGACGTCCTGCGATTTTGTCGCAATGAAAGGTGGCAGGGGAAGACCTCTAATTAGGGAGGTCTAACTTGGAAGACCACACAAAAATGATAAGGCAAGGTCAATGGGCCATTGCATGAAAATGTAAAGGCGACTTGCGACCTTGTCGTAACAAGAAGAGATAAAATAAAGACTACCGAAATGATAAGGCGAGAAAAGTAGGTTTCTTCATTCATGGAGATACCTGCGACCTCGTCGCAATATAAAATTCGACATCGAGTGAAGAACACAATGCAAAAATGATGATGACTGAGTAAAAATCATTTCATAAAAATGTAAGCGAATAAGCTTGCGAGATTATAGTCATAGTTAAGAAGAAGAAAATAAGAGGATTATTCAACAAGGGGTTTAATCTTTCAAAACAAAAAGAAAGTTGCAGCAAAAGTTATAAAACAGTTAATTCTCTACATCAATGTTATCATTTTCGCCAATAGTTTTCTCAGCTTCAGCTTCGCCAGAGAATGGAATTTCGTCAGAAACTTTTTGGCAAGATCTTTATTGACAACTTCGGCATCGGGCGACGTCTTCGCCGCTTTCATAATCATAATCATCATCAGGAGAGTTGGGGACTTCATCATCACTTACTTCTAAAGGTTTGACACGAACAGGTTCAAGAGATTTAGACAATAAAATGTCATTCACAATGACCTCGGCCTTGAGATGAAATTGACGAAGGAGCCTTTCTGCTGATTTTTACTATCTATGTCCTTACAATCGGACATATAGTCAAATCTCCTTTCGGCACGATCGCGAGAAAGAGCAAGGGAAGTAGCAAGCGACCCATTTTCTTTGCGAAGTTTAGAGTTGTCGACTTGAGAGTAGAAATAACAGAGCGAAGCTTTTTCTCTAATCTGCACAACAATTGAATAAGTAAAGATTAAAAGACAATCTTAAAGATTATGGGATTCATAAATGAATTAAGGTAGTCAAATAATATGACTACCTTCCTTTTGAAAACAAGATGCTTGAATAAAAGACGAACAACTATTTCCCAATCGGTCCATGGCGTCATCGAATGTGTCCCCAACTAAGCCCTCCAGACGAGATCGCAAAGATTTTTCGTTGGAAATAAGTATGGCATTCTCGGTAACAAGCGAAGAATTGGATTTTTCTAGGTGAGAACATTGATCCTTGAATTGGTTCGCTTTTACACTCAAGGATATTCTACCTTGAATAAGTTTATCTCTTTCGGCTGTAACTTCTTCAAGTGACTCCTCGGCGTGTGAATAGCTCGTCCTTGTTCTTCACATAATTTTTGACAAGCATTATATTGTTGCGAATAGGTCGCCACTTTGTTTAATAGAGAACGCTTTTCTTGAGAAAGAGTTCCGTTCTCATCTCGATAAAGTTTCCATTTCCAAATTAGCTTTATTCAAAGAATAAGAGAGGCGAGATATATCATTACTTAATGAGTCTTGACTCGAGCTAACGTGATGTTTTCTTTAGACAAATTATTTATTTGGTCGGAAAAGCATATGTATGAAGATTATTTAAGTAGTTATATTGCTCCATCCAAGCGTCTCTCTCAACACGAACTTCTTCACCAATGGATTCCAATTGATATATCTCCATTATTCGTTTCGGTTTTGGGCTTGAAGAGCGAGAAAGGGTTTGAGATAAAAAAAAAAAAAAAAAAAAAAAAAAAAAAAATGATGGGGTGGCGAGAGTATACCTTTTAACTCCTCATTCTTCCTGCAAAGATTATCACGGTCTAGCGAGAGGTTGTGAATTTTTTGATTTTCAAGGTGGAAACTGTTACATTTCTCAGTCATAGCTTGGAGATCATTCCTCAATCTAGTGATTTCTTGAACCAAAGATGCTTGCGAAATCCTATCAGGACCAAGATGTTTACTTAGAATCTCGCAAACATCAGACTTGACAGGGTCGACGGAAGTTTTCTTGGCATCATTCACAAGATCTGAAAGGACTTTGAGAGCCACTTCTATCCCTTCCAAGTTTTCTTTGGTAAGAGGGATTTGCTCGGATGAAGAAGTAATAATAGCAGTGGAAGGAGGAGACGGGGCATCTTTCATCAAGGCAGCGTCACGGGGAAAGGAAGTCTCGGGAAGGATGATGACTGGAGAAATGTCAGAGGCATGAATAGTAGGATTATTATGAGGAGCTTGATCTGCGAAGAGTTCAGGTATAGGAATGCTGTCGTTAATAATGTTCTCGCGAGAATCAGCCAAGAAATCATCTTGCGATGATCTTGCAACCGGAGAAGAAGGTGTAAAGGAGGGAAAGGAAACACCTGGGAGTAACGAGGCTTGGGTTGGCGAAGTCTTTTAGGAGTTTTGTCAATACTTCCATCATCCTGCGAATAACAAGTTAAATAAGAAACGAGAGGCAACAATATACCGTTAATAAAAAACAAATGTTTCTTAAATACCTTGTCACTCATGAGGCTTTCTCTTTGAAGCCATAGATTTTACTCGCGAAGAGGGCTTTGATTGCGCAAGGGATTCTTGTTGCGAAGTAGATTTCGACTACGAGCCCAAAGAAAGAAGAGGGTTCTTCACGGTAAATTTAGTTCTCGGGCTGGTTCTTGCTAAATAACAATGGCGTAAAGAAAACTACAAAATTAATCATACCAAAGTGTGATTTTAACAAAGAAAGATAATCTCAAAATTAATCAACCACAAAATCGGTCGAGATATGGCAAGATTAACAAACCTAGACGCCATGAGAACGACAGGCGATAAAAATGGTAAAGAAGATGGTGAGAGAAAATAGCAGCCGACACTTGCGAGAATGATGAAGAAGAAGAACACTTGCAGACGATGAAGAAGATGAAAAAGAAAAGGAAAATTCTTCACGAGGGACACTCCTATAAATAGACGAGAAAAAATATTATGACCGGATAACATTAAATGCACCGGTAAAAGGGGTAAATATAGACACGTGTAAACGGTCACTACTAAATCCAAGAAAACCGAGGCAAAAGGAATTTCAGAGGATCCAAATATCGCACAACATATTTCCTAACAAACGAGAAGAGCTTGCGAGATTGATTATTTTAAAGTAACTCATGAGGCAAGAAATGACACTTCATATATATATTACAAAGAAGCTCCGAACTTCGCCAAAAGAATAGAGGCAAGTACGTACTTTTCAAGAAAAGTATTCTTTCGCTCGTTCCTTCACCAATTAAAACCAAGGATTATTACAACAATGAATTTTTCCTTCAAATCGCTCTTCAAGCAATATTCAAGGAAAAAGAGGCAAGATGTAGGATCATAATATCGCAAACGGACAAGGTTCGCGGGATAAATAAACGACGGTGTCGCGAGGGAGTCGCGAGGGAGCTAAAATAAACGACGCGATGAATAACGACAAACAAAACAATTGGAAGACATGAAACCTGGCGAGGCTAAGAAGTGTCGCGAGAATGAATATTCGTGCACTTGCGACACTTCGCGAGACATTCCCGAAAATAAAGGATAGCTTAGCTGTCATCCACTATGTATTACCCTATATAAAGGGCTAAATGAGTCTGTTGAAGAGGAGGGATCTTTTTGAATTGTGAAGCAAGTCATTAGGAGAGAGAAAGTTTGTACTTGCTTTACTGATTTTCACCCTTGTACATATTCATTTTACATTGTTGCTGTTAATCCTGTCTTAGTATCACTTAGTTTCATTTTTTATAGCTTTGCATCTGTAACTTAGTGCATCCGCATCTACATTTGCATCTTGAGCATACCTTAGCCATCTGTTGCATTATAATCGTCTCATCTTAATCATCGCATTGCTTTGTTAGTGTAGCTTTAGCTCATTTAGCCGTAGTTAGCATCAGTTGTGTGCTCTTGTCATATGTGCGCAGCCATTGAATGAATGCACATTATTGTGTCTTGAAATGTGAAATTTTGAGAATCTAATTCCTTGTTGAGCTAGCCGGGAACCACCGTGTGTCATTTGTCTTCTTTGTCTTGCTTGAGCAAACCCGTGGAGTGGGAGAAAAAGGTGCAATGCCTTGAGCAGCCATATGCAACTTATCGAATTCGGGTGAGTGGCCCCTTCACACTGAATGCTTTTGTGCCTCATATGAATGATAAACTAGTTGCCGGTCCTTGCAACTTGGTTAACCAAGGCTGTCTCTGCCCCGTAACCCTGAGTCAACTGAAATTATATTGCCCTGAAATTTATGCTTGTATCCTAGTGAGTCAGCTGCCGTGTGCTCCGTGCATAGTGAGTTCTGCCCTGTCCTTAGCTACAGTGCCCTGTAGCTGTGAGCTTTGAGTTGCCATCAACTCAGCCTGTTGACCTGAGCATATATCTGTGAGAGCTAGTAACCTTGTGTAGTGCACATTTGTAAGTTTGTCTTTGTATCTTTGTCATTGTTTCGTGAGTTTGCAAAAGCCCGGGCTGTCTTGTGAATGTTTTCTTGTCTTTGTGACCTGATATGTGTCTTTGTGTAAATTGCCAATGTGCCAATTTGTGTAATCTGTGCGTGCTTTCAGTCTTTGTGAGACAAGCCAACCTAGGCTGTCAACTCGTGACTAGCTTTTGTGTACTTGTGCACTGCAAAGATAGGCTAACCCGAGTTGCAAAGACTCGATTATCTTGTGCCTGAACAGAGACCGGCCCTAGCCAGTGCACAAACTTCACTGGACTGTGCAAACTGCAACAAACTGGGCTGCCAACCCACATAAACCAAACCATAACTCGGGCCGCACTTTTTGACTAAGCCCACATCTCGGCTGCACTGGCTGTACACACACCCCCCGAAGCTGTTGGGCCCAACTCAACCTAATCTGGGCTGCTCACAATCAATCCACCTCTGGGCTTAACAATTTCAAATAGCAACTGGGCTGAACATTCCCAAATAAACCAAAACCCAACAAAACCAAACTTACCCAACAAAAACCAAGCAACAAGCCCACACCAAACCAAAACCCAACAAACCAAAAATGAACCCATTTAAACCAATCCCACCAAAACCAAATTAGATTGTGAGTTCAATAAGAGAGCTAAACCATGTCAGGATTTTGGTCCGCATCTGGGGATGGAAACAAATCCCTTAGAGAGCGTGCTTACGGGCACGCTTCACAGGATGAACCCCCCACATACCATAGTGATTTTAGGGAATTTTATGAGCCTTCTCCGGGCCCTGACTTCACATGCCCTAATCACTATGAGCACATGCATCATCCACCACAGGTTGAGAATGAACACTCTCCTCATACCCGAGTCATCACTTCTCGATCAATTAGAAGCTCGACTATCTGGCTTAGAAAGGCAATCACATGAGCGATCTGTCGAATCTAGTTTTTCTAGGCAATATGAAATGCATGCTTGCACCTTATGTGGTGGCTTAGACCACCCTGCTGAATCCTGTTATATCTTGCATGATTTTAGGACAGTCTAGGGAAAACCATGATAATCCAATGTACGAAGTGTCTAGAAGTGACTATTGGGACCATAATCAACCTGCACACATGCATCATTCACCACAGTGGGGAGATGAACAATTTTATACTCCCAACTCCTAGTTTGCAATCAACAATGGAAACACTCTTGGAGCAAAATGCTAGGCTTGAAAGGAATGCAATGCATGACCATCCATATAGCAACATGTCTGAATTTCCCTTCTCTAGTGAACCTCATGCACAACCATACAATGAATATCCATATGAGGAATGCATACCCACTAGTGAAGACTCTCCTTCAATGGAACAACTCAAGATGATTCTTCAAAGGAACCTAATTGAGTTACAAAATGATAGGATTGAAAATAGTGTTTCTAGTCTTACTCATGCAACTAACATTGAATATGAACCTAATCTAGAGGTAGATGAGTACACTAAAAATACTACAATTTTGAATGAAGAGATGAATTCTTGCTATGATGATGATGATGAATATGAAGAGCATGTATATTTTGAAAATGTGATAGAATCTTTAGGTTCAGAGACATTAAGTGTCTCTCCTGTGAACCCTATGAATGATGCTTCTTCTGATATTCATGCATGTGATATTGATGTGGAACCTGTGCAATTATCCTGTGAAAATGAACATGATTTACCCTCTTTTGACTTTAGGAAAGTGTGTGATGGTACAAATGATTTTATAAATGAAAATAACGTAGATGTACCTAACCTCTCTCCTGAGTCACAAATTGAAACTCCTTCACCCAACCTAGGTGTAGTTTGTCACAAAATTGCAAAACCAACTTTTCTAAAAATGCCTAACTTAGGCTTAGAGCTTTGTGCTTCCCAAGTCCTCTTGGACTATTTTGCATCAAAGTATAACACTTTTAAAGAGCCACAGTTGGAATGCGTATATATGCCTGTTATTAGTAAAACTCATTTTGAGTTAGACCTTTTGCATGATGTACCTTTAAAATTGCAAGACTTTGTTCTCACAAACACACCTGTTCACAAGTTTAGGTTTGGGGAAGCTCATTCACGTCTGAGTCTTACGTGCACTCTCATATTATATTTGTGTAAGGCTGTTAATGTGTGTACATATTTTCTATTGGGTTGATCCTCAACTCTTTAGACTCTTGGTTTATGGTGAATTTCCATTGTATATATCCAGTAGGACTTGTTAAATTTTTCTTTTCTTGATTCGGTTGAGTCTTCTTGCACATATATTATGCTAATCCGATATGATCTCCGTTGAAAATATTGGATTCTAGCCTTGACGAATGAAGCTCAACCTTGCTCCTGCCGACATCCGGTAATCTCTTCCCTTTTCTCTTATCAGCACAGTTCTCATGATATGTGACTGTTTAAAATTTTCCTATCTGTTGACACATTGAGGACAATGTTTGATTTAGGTTTGGGGGTGCTTTTGCATTTAGAGTTTTTAATCTTTTATTTTACCTTTTACTTTCAAAAAATAAAAAAAAATAAAAAAATTCAAAACTCTTTTTGTAAAAACCTCCAACTTTTAGAGATTTTAGAGTCACTAGCATGCTTCTAGCTATGTTTACATAGAGAATCTGACCGAAATAACAAAACTTGGAAGTACTAGGAGAACACAATCGGGTTTCTTAGTTGATTAGAGCGTTAAAGTTGGATTTAACCATACCGGAGGGCGAATTAGGTCTTTGTTTAGATATTCGGTAGTAGAATTGTGATCACCCATAGTGGAGACTACCCATTTTACATCAAGCGAGGTACCGACCTTCACTCTTTGTGACTTTCTAGAAAAGCTTTTAGAGTGTGTGTCACCGTACGTCAATTAGGGTAGGAATGGTGAGCTACCCAACTTCGCACCACTTTCAAGCACTACTTTTGATCTCTTGAGTGCTAATTCCGTCAATCATGAGGGTGACGTCTAAAGATGAAAACTCCTTCTAAATATCGATTTGCGTTTAGCATCTCTCTCTCTCTCAATCGGCCAAGATCCATAGAAACACATCATCGTCAGCAACCGGAGCAGAATCAAAATATTGAAAGAAAAATTGAGATAGTCCAAGGTTACATATTTCAAAGGAAAAGAAGATGAGAATTAATGAAGTTTGTGAAAATTTAAATTTTATCGTTGTTAGTAAAAAAAAAAAAAAAAAAAAAAAAAAAAAAAAAAAAAAATTAATTAAAAAGTTAAAAAAATTATTATTATTAAGTTTTTGTGAAGTTCAGAAGTTCGTCATCAATAGTTGAAGACCGAAGACCGAAGATAGAAGATTGAAGACATTTCTATGGTTCTTATGAGAGAGTGATATTAATTGCCGATCGGGTGACAAGTGAGTGAGTACTCCCACCCTTGCTAATGGTTGATTTCCTTTCTTAGAGATCATCGAGAAAAAGATTCTTTTTGTCCACACTTTTGTGGAGTCTCAGATTTTATTTCGGAAGGTTATCCTTCTTACCTACAACGTGTTCGGGATTTCTCTCTTTATTCTGCTGCACACATGAGAGACTAAAAAGCGATCTTTTTGAGTGCAATTATCATAAAACCCTAATGGTGAGGCGAAGTTGAGACTTATGATCACAATCGAATCAATTCTTTCATATGGTATGGTTACTTCTCGCTCGGCACTTAAGGATGAGAATGCGTTCTTCGATAGTTCTAACTTCTGTTACTAGCATGCGAAACTCTATGTCCTCATAGATTCTTGGAGGCTTGAGACTCTTTTACACCCAGCGAAGTTGGAGAAGGTTTTGTGGGTACACCTCTGGTAAACCCTCACGAGACTACAACTCGTCCACTAGGGACACCTAGGGGTTTAAAGGCTTAGTGCATACGCTAAATGCATTCGAGAGACTGCGACGGGGGTATAGTTAGGATTTCTAATTTCGTTTCACTTGAGGACAAGTAAAATTCAGGTTTGGGGGTATTTGATGAGTGCTAAATAGTGCATATTTATACACCTTTTTATTGGCATTTTACTCATCTTTTGTGCTCAAGAATCAGATATTATCCCAGATTCTGTGTTTTCTTTGTTTTCAAGAATACATATTTGTATTAATTAAGTTTGTGTTTTTAGGTAATAAATAAAGTCCGGAGAAACTGAGGAGCTAAAGAGCGAAGAATTGAAGTCAAACATCTATGGAGCAGATAGCCAAAGCCCGCGCGCAAATCAGTTGCAACCCAACAAGGAAGACATGGGCTAGAGCTACCCACGACCCGGACCCGCTCATCCCGAGCCGTTGAGATCTCTATCTCCCTCATCCTACGGTCGCTGCTCCCACTAGCATCGATGTTCGATACTCCGCTCAACACTAGATCAAGCCAAAACCGCTTACCTCCCGAGCCGTTCGGATCGCTTTTGACTTCATCCAACGCTCGCTAGGCTAGTCTCATCATTTCTCTGATGCACCCGCTCAACACCACACCACCTATATAAGCTCCTTAGCCAAAACCTAAACCTAATTTTCTCTTCTCTTCTCCTCTCCACCCGACAGAGCTCTGCTCTCCACCTCCTCTTCCCCGACCATCTCTGCAACACCATCACCACCACCATCTCCTCTGCCGTTCTTCCCGACACCACAGTCACCAGCAAACGATGCACCATCCCTTACCGTCTCTCTCTACCTAGTTCATAGCTTCTTCCCTAGAAGCTAAGATCGAGACAGAGAGAACTAGGGTTAGGGTTTCATGGCTTGAGAGAGAGCAAGCATCACCTCGAGCCGAATTGACAAGAGAGAGGACTGAATCGAGAGCATGGGTAAATGGGTATGAATTTAATTGTTATTTTAAAGAAAATTTAGGGTTTGATATTTTGGGGGATTTTTCATGTATAAATAGAAGGTGTATTTGGATGTTTGAGGTATGCCTGGACTAGCCAGTGCTTCACTTAGGTTTTATTTTGTGCTTTAATTGTTTTGTATCATGTTTTAGTTCAAATTGCTAGGGTTGAGATGAAACCCATAATCTATTGCTAATGTTGGTTTATATTTTGTTAATTGTTCTTGATTGTGCTTTAATGCTTAGGATACATTTAATCTTAACACCTCGGTATGTTACTTTCACGGTGTATGTCAAGCATCCCTGTAGTCGGACTATTTCCATGTTGTGTGTGTTGCAATTCATACCTCATTTCTTGTGATTGATCCTCGAGACTAGTTGTGCCCGAGAAGACAACTAGTACTTGGGAGAGATACCCTAATTGCGATTAGATATCCATCTTAGGATAAGTTTGATCACCCGAGTAATGAAAGCGATTTGTGATTAGGTGTACTTTGACAAGACAAACTAATACTAGGAATTAGTTGATTGCCTTAGGTGATAGTAAGCTATCCATTGAGACCCTGGATGAATGGCGGACTTGCCATTATAAGGACGAGAACATGATCAAAGTTGAACTGACTTAGTGAGATTGGGTGGTGGATTCGACACCCTAGTATCTCTATCTGTTTACTTCTTTGCCTTAGCTTAGAGTCACCACACTACTACTCGGCCGTTTGGCACAAACACTTTTGTTACCTTGTCACTACATCATATCGAGTTGAAACTCGGTTTAGAAAGCCCTTAGATCACACATCGAGCACCACAAGTCTCGTGGTTCGACTAAATATTTGCCCCGTGCTTCATAATAGACGCCGTGCACTTGAGGTATAACCCGTAGGCCAAATTATTTACCCATCTTCCAGGCCTACCAAGTTTTGGCGCCGTTGTTTTAGGACTTGGGTGTGCCCTGCTGATTTTTGTACTTGCTTTACTGATTTTCACCCTTGTACATATTCATTTTACATTGTTGCTGTTAATCCTGTCTTAGTATCACTTAGTTTCATTTTTTATAGCTTTGCATCTGTAACTTAGTGCATCCGCATCTACATTTGCATCTTGAGCATACCTTAGCCATCTGTTGCATTATAATCGTCTCATCTTAATCATCTGCATTGCTGTTAGTGTAGCTTTAGCTCATTTAGCCGTAGTTAGCATCAGTTGTGTGCTCTTGTCATATGTGCGCAGCCATTGAATGAATGCACATTATTGTGTCTTGAGCTGTGAAATTTTGAGAATCTAATTCCTTGTTGAGCTAGCAGGAACCACCTGTGTGTCGCTGTGCTGCTGTGCTGCTGAGCAAACCCAGGGAGTGGGAGAAAAAGGTGCAATGCCTTGAGCAGCCACTGCAACTTATCGAATTCAGGTGAGTGGCCCCTTCACAGCTGAATGCTTTTGTGCCTCATAGTTGAATGATAAACTAGTTGCACCGGTCCTTGCAACTTGGTTAACCAAGGCCTGTGCCGTAACCCTGAGTCAACTGAAATTATATTGCCCTGAAATTTATGCTTGTATCCTAGTGAGTCAGCTGCCGTGTGCTCCGTGCATAGTGAGTGCTGCCCTGTCCTTAGCTACAGTGCCCTGTAGCTGTGAGCTTTGAGTTGCCATCAACTCAGCCTGTTGACCTGAGCATATATCTCGTGAGAGCTAGTAACTTTTGTAGTGCACATTTGTAAGCTGTCTTTGTATCTTTGTCATTGTTTCTGTGAGTTTGCAAAAGCCTTTTGTCTTTGTGAATGTTTTCTTGTCTTTGTGACACGATATGTGTCTTTGTGTAAATTGCCAATGTGCCAATTTGTGTAATCGTGCGTGCTCGGTCTTTGTGAGACAAGCCAACCTAGGCTGTCAACCCGTGACTAGCTTTGTGTACTTGTGCACTGCCAAGATAGGCTAAACGAGTTGCAAAGACTCGGTTATCTTGTGCCACAGAACTAGAGACTAAGCCTTCTTGCACAAACTTCACTGGTATCAGTGCAAAAAAAGCTGGGCTGCCAACCCACATAAACCAAACCATAACCTAGGCTGCATTTTTTGACTAAGCCCACATCTCGCTCGCACTGGCTGTACACACGGCCCCGAATTGTTGGGCCCAACTCAACCTAATCTGGGCTGCTCACAATCAATCCACCTCTCGGGCTTAACAATTTCAAATAAAGAAAATTTGAACATTCCCAAATAAACCAAAACCCAACAAAACCAAACTTACCCAACAAAAACCAAGCAACAAGCCCACACCAAACCAAAACCCAACAAACCAAAAATGAACCCATTTAAACCAATCCCACCAAAACCAAATTAGATTGTGAGTTCAATAAGAGAGCTAAACCATGTCGGGATTTTTGGTCTCGCATCTGGGGATGGAAACAAATCCCTTAGAGAGCGTGCTTACGGGCACGCTTCACAGGATGAACCCCCCACATACCATAGTGATTTTAGGGAATTTTATGAGCCTTCTCAGGGCCCTGACTTCACATGCCCTAATCACTATGAGCACATGCATCATCCACCACAGGGTGAGAATGAACACTCTCCTCATACCCAGTCATCACTTCTCGATCAATTAGAAGCTCGACTATCCGGCTTAAAGGCAATCACATGAGCGATACGTCGAATCTAGTTTTTCTAGGCAATATGAAATGCATGCTTGCACCTTATGTGGTGGCTTAGACCACCTGCTGAATACTGTTATATCTTGCATGATTTTAGACAGTCTAGGGAAAACCATGATAATCCAATGTACGAAGTGTCTAGAAGTGACTATTGGGACCATAATCAACCTGCACACATGCATCATTCACCACAGTGGGGAGATGAACAATTTTATACTCCCCCAACTCCTAGTTTGCAATCAACAATGGAAACACTCTTGGAGCAAAATGCTAGGCTTGAAAGGAATGCAATGCATGACCATCCATATAGCAACATGTCTGAATTTCCCTTCTCTAGTGAACCTCATGCACAACCATACAATGAATATCCATATGAGGAATGCATACCCACTAGTGAAGACTCTCCTTCAATGGAACAACTCAAGATGATTCTTCAAAGGAACCTGATTGAGTTACAAAATGATAGGATTGAAAATAGTGTTTCTAGTCTTACTCATGCAACTAACATTGAATATGAACCTAATCTAGAGGTAGATGAGTACACTAAAAATACTACAATTTTGAATGAAGAGATGAATTCTTGCTATGATGATGATGATGAATATGAAGAGCATGTATATTTTGAAAATGTGATAGAATCTTTAGGTTCAGAGACATTAAGTGTCTCTCCTGTGAACCCTATGAATGATGCTTCTTCTGATATTCATGCATGTGATATTGATGTGGAACCTGTGCAATTATCCTGTGAAAATGAACATGATTTACCCTCTTTTGACTTTAGGAAAGTGTGTGATGGTACAAATGATTTTAAAAATGAAAATAACGTAGATGTACCTAACCTCTCTCCTGAGTCACAAATTGAAACTCCTTCACCCAACCTAGGTGTAGTTTGTCACAAAATTGCAAAACCAACTTTTCTAAAAATGCCTAACTTAGGCTTAGAGCTTTGTGCTTCCCAAGTCCTCTTGGACTATTTTGCATCAAAGTATAACACTTTTAAAGAGCCACAGTTGGAATGCGTATATATGCCTGTTATTAGTAAAACTCATTTTGAGTTAGACCTTTTGCATGATGTACCTTTAAAATTGCAAGACTTTGTTCTCACAAACACACCTGTTCACAAGTTTAGGTTTGGGGGAAGCTCATTCACATCTACAGTCTTACGTGCACTCTCAAATTATATTTGTGTAAGGATGTTAATGTGTGTACATATTTTCTATTGGGTTGATCCTCAACTCTTTAGACTCTTGGTTTATGGTGAATTTTCATTTTATATATCCAGTAGGACTTGTTAAATTTTTCTTTTCTTGATTCGGTTGAGTCTTCTTGCACTTATATTATGCTAATCCGATATGATCTCCGTTGAAAATATTGGATTCTAGCCTTGACGAATGAAGCTCAACCTTGCTCCCGCCGACATCCGGTAATCTCTTCCTTTTTCTCTTATCGACACAGTTCTCATGATATGTGAGTATTTTAAAATTTTCCTATCTGTTGACACATTGAGGACAATGTTTGATTTAGGTTTGGGGTGCTTTTGCATTTAGAGTTTTTAATCTTTTATTTTACCTCTTATTTTCAAAAAATAAAAAAAAAAAAAAAAAAAAAAAAAAAAAAATTCAAAACTCTTTTTGTAAAAACCTCCAACTTTTAGAGATTTTAGAGTCACTAGCATGCTTCTAGCTATGTTTACATAGAGAATCAATCGAAATAACAGAAATTGGAAGTACTAGGAGAACACAATCGGGTTTCTTAGTTGATTAGAGCGTTAAAGTTGGATTTAACCATACCGGAGGGCGAATTAGGTCTTTGTTTAGATATTCGGTAGTAGAATTGTGATCACCCATAGTGGAGACTACCCATTTTACATCAAGCGAGGTACCGACCTTCACTCTTTGTGACTTTCTAGAAAAGCTTTTAGAGTGTGTGTCACCGTACGTCAATTAGGGTAGGAATGGTGAGCTACCCAACTTCGCACCACTTTCAAGACTACTTTTGATCTCTTGAGTGCTAATTCCGTCAATCATGAGGGTGACGTCTAAAGATGAAAACTCCTTCTAAATATCGATTTGCGAGTTAGCATCTCTCTCTCTCTCAATCGGCAAGACCCATAGAAACACATCATCGTCAGCAACCGGAGCAGAATCAGAATATTGAAAGAAAAATTGAGATAGTCCAAGGTTACATATTTCAAAGGAAAAGAAGATGAGAATTAATGAAGTTTGTGAAAATTTAAATTTTATCGTTGTTAGTAAAAAAAAAAAAAAAAAAAAAAAAAATTAATTAAAAAGTTAAAAAAATTATTATTATTAAGTTTTTGTGAAGTTCAGAAGTTCGTCATCAATAGTTGAAGACTGAAGACCGAAGACCGAAGATTGAAGACATTTCTATGGTTCTTATGAGAGAGTGATATTAATTGCCGATCGGGTGACAAGTGAGTGAGTACTCCCACCCTTGCTAATGGTTGATTTCCTTTCTTAGAGATCATCGAAAAAGATTCTTTTTGTCCACACTTTTGTGGAGTCTCCAGATTTTATTTCGGAAGGTTATCCTTCTTACCTACAACGTGTTCAGGATTTCTCTCTTTATTCCCTGCACTGCACACATGAGAGACTAAAAGCGATCTTTTTGAGTGCAATTATCATAAAACCCTAATGGTGAGGCGAAGTTGAGACTTATGATCACAATCGAATCCGAATTCTTTCATATGGTATGGTTACTTCTCGCTCGGCACTTAAGGATGAGAATGCGTTCTTCGATAGTTCTAACCACATTACTAGCATGCAGAAACTCTATGTCCTCATAGCTTCTTGGAGGCTTGAGACTCTTTTACACCCTGAAGTTGGAGAAGGTTTTGTGGGTACACCTCTGGTAAACCCTCACGAGACTACAACTCGTCCACTAGGGACACCTAGGGGTTTAAAGGCTTAGTGCATACGCTAAATGCATTCGAGAGACTGCGCGGGGGTATAGTTAGGATTTCCTAATTTGTTTCACTTGAGGACAAGTAAAATTCAGGTTTGGGGTATTTGATGAGTGCTAAATAGTGCATATTTATACACCTTTTTATTGGCATTTTACTCATCTTTTGTGCTCAAGAATCGATATTATCCCAGTTCTCGTGTTTTCTTTGTTTTCAAGAATACATATTTGTATTAATTAAGTTTGTGTTTTTAGGTAATAAATAAAGTCCCGAGAAAGCGAGGAGCTAAAGAGCGAAGAATTGAAGTCAAACATCTATGGAGCAGATAGCCAAAGCCCGCGCGCAAATCAGTTGCAACCCAACAAGGAAGACATGGGCTAGAGCTACCCACGACCCGGACCCGCTCATCCCGAGCCGTTGAGATCTCTATCTCCCTCATACTACGGTCGCTGCTCCCACTAGCATCGATGTTCGATACTCCGCTCAACACTAGATCAAGCCAAAACCGCTTACCTCCTGAGCCGTTCGGATCGCTTTTGACTTCATCCAACGCCGCTAGGCTAGTCTCATCATTTCTCGATGCACCCGCTCAACACCACACCACCTATATAAGCTCCTTAGCCAAAACCTAAACCTAATTTTCTCTTCTCTTCTCCTCTCCACCCGATGAGCTCTGCTCTCCACCTCCTCTTCCCCGACCATCTCGCAACACCATCACCACCACCATCTCCTCTGCCCGTTCTTCCCGACACCACAGTCACCAGCAAACGATGCACCATCCTTACCGTCTCTCTCTACCTAGTTCATAGCTTCTCCCCTAGAAGCTAAGATCGAGACAGAGAGAACTAGGGTTAGGGTTTGCGGCAGAGAGAGCAAGCATCACCTCGAGCCGAATTGACAAAGAGGACTGAATCGGAGAGCATGGGTAAATGGGTATGAATTTAATTGTTATTTTAAAGCAAATTTAGGGTTTGATATTTTGGGGGATTTTTCATGTATAAATAGAAGGTGTATTTGGATGTTTGAGGTATGCTGGACTAGCAGTGCTTCACTTAGGTTTTATTTTGTGCTTTAATTGTTTTGTATCATGTTTTAGTTCAAATTGCTAGGGTTCAGATGAAACCCATAATCTATTGCTAATGTTGGTTTATATTTTGTTAATTGTTCTTGATTGTGCTTTAATGCTTAGGATACATTTAATCTTAACACCTCGGTATGTTACTTTCAACAGTGTATGTCAAGCATCCACTTGTAGTCGACTATTTCCATGTTGTGTGTGTTGCAATTCATACCTCATTGCTTGTGATTGATCCTCGGACTAGTTGTGCCCGAGAAGACAACTAGTACTTGGGAGAGATACCCTAATTGCGATTAGATATCCATCTTAGGATAAGTTTGATCACACGAGTAATGAAATCGATTTGTGATTAGTCAGTACTTTGACAAGACGGCTAATACTAGGAATTAGTTGATTGCCTTAGGCGATAGTAAGCTATCCATTGAGACCATGGATGAATGGCGGACTTGCCATTATAAGGGACGAGAACATGATCAAAGTTGAACTGACTTAGCTGAGATTGGGTGGTGGATTCGACACCCTAGTATCTCTATCTGTTTACTTCTTTGCCTTAGCTTAGAGTCACCACACTACTACTCAGCCGTTTCGGCACAAACACTTTTGTTACCTTGTCACTACACCATATCAGTTGAAACTCAGTTTAGAAAGCCCTTAGATCACACATCAGAGCACCACAAGTCTCTGTGGTTCGACTCGTATTTGCCCTGTGCTTCATAATAGACGCCGTGCACTTGCGGTATAACCCGTAGGCCAAATTATTTACCCATCTTCCAGGCCTACCAAGTTTTTGGCGCCGTTGCCGGGGACTTGGGTGTGCCCTGCTGATTTTTGTACTTGCTTTACTGATTTTCACCCTTGTACATATTCATTTTACATTGTTCTTTGTTAACCCTGTCTTAGTATCACTTAGTTTCATTTTTTATAGCTTTGCATCTGTAACTTAGTGCATCCGCATCTACATTTGCATCTTGAGCATACCTTAGCCATCTGTTGCATTATAATCGTCTCATCTTAATCATCTGCATTGCTGTTAGTGTAGCTTTAGCTCATTTAGCCGTAGTTAGCATCAGTTGTGTGCTCTTGTCATATGTGCGCAGCCATTGAATGAATGCACATTATTGTGTCTTGAGCTGTGAAATTTTGAGAATCTAATTCCTTGTTGAGCTAGCAGGAACCACCTGTGTGTCATTTGTCTTCTTTGTCTTCTTGAGCAAACCCAGGGAGTGGGAGAAAAAGGTGCAATGCCTTGAGCAGCCACTGCAACTTATCGAATTCAGGTGAGTGGCCCCTTCACAGCTGAATGCTTTTGTGCCTCATAGCTGAATGATAAACTAGTTGCCTGGTCCTTGCAACTTGGTTAACCAAGGCCTGTGCCGTAACCCTGAGTCAACTGAAATTATATTGCCCTGAAATTTATGCTTGTATCCTAGTGAGTCAGCTGCCGTGTGCTCCGTGCATAGTGAGTGCTGCCCTGTCCTTAGCTACAGTGCCCTGTGTTTGTGAGCTTTGAGTTGCCATCAACTCGGCTGTTGACCTGAGCATATATACGTGAGAGCTAGTAACTCCGTGTAGTGCACATTTGTAAGTTTGTCTTTGTATCTTTGTCATTGTTTTCGTGAGTTTGCAAAAGCCAATTTGTCTTGTGAATGTTTTCTTGTCTTTGTGACACGATATGTGTCTTGTGTAAATTGCCAATGTGCCAATTTGTGTAATCTGTGCGTGCTCGGTCTTTGTGAGACAAGCCAACCTAGGTGCATGTCAACTTGTGACCTTTGTGTACTTGTGCACTGCCGGCATAAAGCTAAAGCGAGTTGCAAAGACTCGGTTATCTTGTGCCACAGAACCGAGACTCCGCCTAGCCGGTGCACAAACACTTCAGCCTGTGCAGTGCAATTGCAACAAACTGGGCTGCCAACCCACATAAACCAAACCATAACCTGGCTGCACCCGACTAAGCCCACATCTCAGCTGCACTGGGCTGTACACACACCCTGAGAGGCTGTTGGGCCCAACTCAACCTAATCTGGGCTGCTCACAATCAATCCACCTACGGGCTTAACAATTTCAAATAGCAAGCGGGCTGAACAGTCCCAAATAAACCAAAACCCAACAAAACCAAACTTACCCAACAAAAACCAAGCAACAAGCCCACACCAAACCAAAACCCAACAAACCAAAAATGAACCCATTTAAACCAATCCCACCAAAACCAAATTAGATTGTGAGTTCAATAAGAGAGCTAAACCATGTCAGGATTTTGGTCTGCATCTGGGGATGGAAACAAATCCCTTAGAGAGCGTGCTTACGGGCACGCTTCACAGGATGAACCCCACATACCATAGTGATTTTAGGGAATTTTATGAGCCTTCTCAGGGCCCCGACTTCACATGCCCTAATCACTATGAGCACATGCATCATCCACCACAAGGTTGAGAATGAACACTCTCCTCATACCCAGTCATCACTTCTCGATCAATTAGAAGCTCGACTATCTGGCTTAGAAAGGCAATCACATGAGCGATCTGTCGAATCTAGTTTTTCTAGGCAATATGAAATGCATGCTTGCACCTTATGTGGTGGCTTAGACCACCCTGCTGAATACTGTTATATCTTGCATGATTTTAGACAGTCTAGGGAAAACCATGATAATCCAATGTACGAAGTGTCTAGAAGTGACTATTGGGACCATAATCAACCTGCACACATGCATCATTCACCACGGTGGGGAGATGAACAATTTTATACTCCCTGACTCCTAGTTTGCAATCAACAATGGAAACACTCTTGGAGCAAAATGCTAGGCTTGAAAGGAATGCAATGCATGACCATCCATATAGCAACATGTCTGAATTTCCCTTCTCTAGTGAACCTCATGCACAACCATACAATGAATATCCATATGAGGAATGCATACCCACTAGTGAAGACTCTCCTTCAATGGAACAACTCAAGATGATTCTTCAAAGGAACCCTAATTGAGTTACAAAATGATAGGATTGAAAATAGTGTTTCTAGTCTTACTCATGCAACTAACATTGAATATGAACCTAATCTAGAGGTAGATGAGTACACTAAAAATACTACAATTTTGAATGAAGAGATGAATTCTTCTATGATGATGATGATGATGAATATGAAGAGCATGTATATTTTGAAAATGTGATAGAATCTTTAGGTTCAGAGACATTAAGTGTCTCTCCTGTGAACCCTATGAATGATGCTTCTTCTAATATTCATGCATGTGATATTGATGTGGAACCTGTGCAATTATCCTGTGAAAATGAACATGATTTACCCTCTTTTGACTTTAGGAAAGTGTGTGATGGTACAAATGATTTTAAAAATGAAAATAACGTAGATGTACCTAACCTCTCTCCGAGTCACAAATTGAAACTCCTTCACCCAACCTAGGTGTAGTTTGTCACAAAATTGCAAAACCAACTTTTCTAAAAATGCCTAACTTAGGCTTAGAGCTTTGTGCTTCCCAAGTCCTCTTGGACTATTTTGCATCAAAGTATAACACTTTTAAAGAGCCACAGTTGGAATGCGTATATATGCCTGTTATTAGTAAAACTCATTTTGAGTTAGACCTTTTGCATGATGTACCTTTAAAATTGCAAGACTTTGTTCTCACAAACACACCTGTTCACAAGTTTAGGTTTGGGGGAAGCTCATTCACGTCTACAGTCTTACGTGCACTCTCATATTATATTTGTGTAAGGCTGTTAATGTGTGTACATATTTTCTATTGGGTTGATCCTCAACTCTTTAGACTCTTGGTTTATGGTGAATTTTCATTGTATATATCCAGTAGGACTTGTTAAATTTTTCTTTTCTTGATTCGGTTGAGTCTTCTTGCACTTATATTATGCTAATCCGATATGATCTCCGTTGAAAATATTGGATTCTAGCCTTGACGAATGAAGCTCAACCTTGCTCCTGCCGACATCCGGTAATCTCTTCCTTTTTCTCTTATCAGCACAGTTCTCATGATATGTGACTGTTTAAAATTTTCCTATCTGTTGACACATTGAGGACAATGTTTGATTTAGGTTTGGGGGTGCTTTTGCATTTAGAGTTTTTAATCTTTTATTTTACCTCTTATTTTCAAAAAAAAAAAAAAAAAAAAAAAAAAAAAAAAAAAATTCAAAACTCTTTTTGTAAAAACCTCCAACTTTTAGAGATTTTAGAGTCACTAGCATGCTTCTAGCTATGTTTACATAGAGAATCTGACCGAAATAACGATATTGGAAGTCTTAGGAGAACACAATCGGGTTTCTTAGTTGATTAGAGCGTTAAAGTTGGATTTAACCATACCGGAGGGCGAATTAGGTCTTTGTTTAGATATTCGGTAGTAGAATTGTGATCACCCATAGTGGAGACTACCCATTTTACATCAAGCGAGGTACCAGACCTTCACTCTTTGTGACTTTCTAGAAAAGCTTTTAGAGTGTGTGTCACCGTACGTCAATTCGGGTAGGAATGGTGAGCTACCCAACTTCGCACCACTTTGCACTACTTTTGATCTCTTGAGTGCTAATTCCGTCAATCATGAGGGTGACGTCTAAAGATGAAAACTCCTTCTAAATATCGATTTGCAGTTAGCATCTCTCTCTCTCTCAATCAGCAAGACCCATAGAAACACATCATCGTCAGCAACCGGAGCAGAATCAGAATATTGAAAGAAAAATTGAGATAGTCCAAGGTTACATATTTCAAAGGAAAAGAAGATGAGAATTAATGAAGTTTGTGAAAATTTAAATTTTATCGTTGTTAGTAAAAAAAAAAAAAAAAAAAAAAAAAAAAAAAAAAAATGTTGTATTATTTTCATTCCATGTACTTAAAAAAAAAAAAAAAAAAAAAAATTAATTAATTAAAAAGTAAAAAAAAATTATTATTATTAAGTTTTTGTGAAGTTAGAAGTTCGTCATCAATAGTTGAAGGCTGAAGACCAGAAGACCGAAGATTGAAGACATTTCTATGGTTCTTATGAGAGAGTGATATTAATTGCCGATCGGGTGAGAAGTGAGTGAGTACTCCCACCCTTGCTAATGGTTGATTTCCTTTCTTAGAGATCATCGAAAAAGATTCTTTTTGTCCACACTTCTGTGGAGTCTCCGGATTTTATTTCGGAAGGTTATCCTTCTTACCTACAACGTGTTCAGGATTTCTCTCTTTATTCCTGCCTGCACACATGAGAGACTAAAAAGCGATCTTTTTGAGTGCAATTATCATAAAACCCTAATGGTGAGGCAGAAGTTGAGACTTATGATCACAATCGAATCCGAATTCTTTCATATGGTATGGTTACTTCTCGCTCAAAGACTTAAGGATGAGAATGCGTTCTTCGATAGTTCTAACTTGTTACTAGCATGCGAAACTCTATGTCCTCATAGCTTCTTGGAGGCTTGAGACTCTTTTACACCCTGAAGTTGGAGAAGGTTTTGTGGGTACACCTCACGGTAAACCCTCACGAGACTACAACTCGTCCACTAGGGACACCTAGGGGTTTAAAGGCTTAGTGCATACGCTAAATGCATTCGAGAGACGCTGGGGTATAGTTAGGATTTCTAATTTCTGTTTCACTTGAGGACAAGTAAAATTCAGGGTTTGGGGGTATTTGATGAGTGCTAAATAGTGCATATTTATACACCTTTTTATTGGCATTTTACTCATCTTTTGTGCTCAAGAATCGGATATTATCCCGATTCGTGTTTTCTTTGTTTTCAAGAATACATATTTGTATTAATTAAGTTTGTGTTTTTAGGTAATAAATAAAGTCCGGAGCGAGGAGCTAAAGAGCGAAGAATTGAAGTCAAACATCTATGGAGCAGATAGCCAAAGCCGCGCGCAAATCGGTTGCAACCCAACAAGGAAGACATGGGCTAGAGCTACCCACGACCCGGACCCGCTCATCCCGGAGCCGTTGAGATCTCTATCTCCCTCATCCTACGGTCGTTTGCTCCCACTAGCATCGATGTTCGATACTCCGCTCAACACTAGATCAAGCCAAAACCGCTTACCTCCCCGAGCCGTTCGGATACGCACCGACTTCATCCAACGCTCGCTAGGCTAGTCTCATCATTTCTCTGATGCACCCGCTCAACACCACACCACCTATATAAGCTCCTTAGCCAAAACCTAAACCTAATTTTCTCTTCTCTTCTCCTCTCCACCCGACAGAGCTCTGCTCTCCACCTCCTCTTCCCCGACCATCTCTGCAACACCATCACCACCACCATCTCCTCTGCCGTTCTTCCCGACACCACAGTCACCAGCAAACGATGCACCATCCCTTACCGTCTCTCTCTACCTAGTTCATAGCTTCTTCCCTAGAAGCTAAGATCGAGACAGAGAGAACTAGGGTTAGGGTTTCGCGAGCAGAGAGAGCAAGCATCACCTCAGAGCCGAATTGACAAGAGAGAGGACTGAATCAGAGAGCATGGGTAAATGGGTATGAATTTAATTGTTATTTTAAAGCAAATTTAGGGTTTGATATTTTGGGGGATTTTTCATGTATAAATAGAAGGTGTATTTGGATGTTTGAGGGATGCCTGGACTAGCCAGTGCTTCACTTAGGTTTTATTTTGTGCTTTAATTGTTTTGTATCATGTTTTAGTTCAAATTGCTAGGGTTCAGATGAAACCCATAATCTATTGCTAATGTTGGTTTATATTTTGTTAATTGTTCTTGATTGTGCTTTAATGCTTAGGATACATTTAATCTTAACACCTCGGTATGTTACTTTCACGGTGTATGTCAAGCATCCACTGTAGTCAGACTATTTCCATGTTGTGTGTGTTGCAATTCATACCTCATTGCTTGTGATTGATCCTCGAGACTAGTTGTGCCCCGAGAAGACAACTAGTACTTGGGAGAGATACCCTAATTGCGATTAGATATCCATCTTAGGATAAGTTTGATCACGAGTAATGAAATCGATTTGTGATTAGTCTGTACTTTGACAAGACGACTAATACTAGGAATTAGTTGATTGCCTTAGGCGATAGTAAGCTATCCATTGAGACCCTGGATGAATGGCAGACTTGCCATTATAAGGGATCCAGAACATGATCAAAAGTTGAACCGACTTAGCCGAGATTGGGTGGTGGATTCGACACCCTAGTATCTCTATCTCTGTTTACTTCTTTGCCTTAGCTTAGAGTCACCACACTACTACTCAGCCGTTTCGGCACAAACACTTTTGTTACCTTGTCACTTCACCATATCGGTTGAAACTCAGTTTAGAAAGCCCTTAGATCACACATCAGAGCACCACAAGTCTCTGTGGTTCGACGCGTATTTGCCCTGTGCTTCATAATAGACGCCGTGCACTTGCGGTATAACCCGTAGGCCAAATTATTTACCCATCTTCCAGGCCTACCATCGCGAGAATGAATATTCGTGCACTTGCGACACTTCGCGAGACATTCCCGAAAAATAAAGGATAGCTTAGTTTGTCATCCACTATGTATTACCCTATATAAAGGGCTAAATGAGTCTCGTTGAGAAGAGGAGGGATCTTTTGAATTGTGAAGCAAGTCATTAGGAGAGAGAAAGTTTAAGAGCGCTTTAATTTCCAAGTGTAATTCTATTGTACTTGTGTAAACATTTCATGGAATCAATTAATAAATATTCTTGATCACACATCTTTCAATGGATTAGTCAAGCAAAACCGAGTAAGGGGTGTAGTGTGGGATTTCCTGCAACTACAAGCGGTACTTATATTTAGTCGAGAGATAGTTTTTCTCTATAAGGTGGGGAGTTTTTGAAGACCATATGGACGGTTCGATTTTCGAGGACGAAAATGAATAAGGTGGGGAGAATGTAAGGACCCTCGAGCTCGTCAACGCTATTAGACCAGTCACGAGACAACTAAGCCATTATTGACCCGATTAATTAGAGACGAACATTAATTAATAGAAATTAATTTAACAACGATCTTGCTACGAATTTAGTATCACTCGATAGGTCTCGAAAAGTTATGCGAAATAGACTACTCGAACGTGTCATTCAACCACCGGATGAAGAAGATATCACCGGATTAGTACGAGGGCAAAATGACTCATTTAAACCGCTTGGCTGCCCGTATCAATTTTCTCGGGCGCCTTAATAATTTTCTTTGGTTTTATCAACCCAGATCGAGCGAGATAAGCTCATTCATTGTTTTCCCTTCTTCCCTTTTCTTCTTTCTTCTTCTCTTCTCTTCTCTCGCCTCTTTTCTCGTTCTTCCTCAGGGTGATTATTTGAGGAACAAATTAGTGATTAGGAGATCGTGTGATGAAGAGATGGATCGTGTACAATCTGTTGGTGATGGAGTTGATTATGATAGTTGATTCAGACTTGGAGAAGGTAAATCAAAGATTTAATTTTGGGTTCATTTAATTTGATCTGCTTTGTGATGTTGATATTCTTCTTGGTTGATTTTAAGTGGGTTTGCTTTTAATTTAAGGTAGAAAGGAGTATATGGGGTTTAATTTTGATTTCTTATAGAATTACGGTTTTCCCTGTTCTTCCCTAAATTAGTAAATTAGGGTTCCCGAGTGTAATTAAGGTTGAAGAAGAGGAATTGGATAATTTTAGTCTACGAGAAGAATTGGGTTGCTGTTAATTTGGATTTTTGGAAGGAAGATTAACGGTGATTTAGGGTTAGGGTTTTGATTGGTGTTTGAAATTGGAAGAAGAACAAGATAGTCAAGAGAATCGCTGTCAGACGTGGCGTTCGGGTGGCGGTGAAGCTGTTAGTAAGTGGTTTTGAAATAAGAGTTCCGACTTGGGAAGTGGAGATGTCATTGATAGTTAACTAGAGATGGATTGTCTCTGTGCTTATGCTTCGGAATTGTTGAAGTTACTAATGAGATCTTTGAGTGATATGGATCTGAGAAATGGAATCGGTGATTAGTGATCAAGGTGTTGGACGAAGTTTGTTGTTGTTGGTTGGTTTAAGTGGTTGTAGTTCATGGAGGTTGTGGTGTGTTGATATACACGGTGGTGGTATCGAAAATGGGTATTGCCTTGCTGGTGGTAATGAAGATAATGGCTCGAGAAGAATGAAGTGCGGTGTTGATGCTGATCAGTATGAGAAGATGGTGGTGGTCTTAGTCAAGGTAGTGGTATTTGGTTGTGTTACTTATGATGGAGCTGGTGGCACATTAGTTAAGAACATGAAGAAGCATTTGGTGGATTATTATGCGAGAATGGAATGGTTCTTGGGATTAGGATTAAAGAAGAACTTAATGATATTTATGTAGAATCAATAGTATGGCAATGAAGGAATTGCGGTTTAAGGAATTAGGAGTTTTAGTGTGGCGTGAGATGATTTGGGCATTTATGAAGTGAATTGGTTATGAAGCATGAAGATGATTTGGGTATTTTCTAGTCAGATAAGATAGCAATGGTTGTGGTGTCGTTCAACTGAAATTGGTGGTGTTGCAAGAATTCTCGGTTGTGTCTCGATAGTGATGGTGTGTGTTAGTCTGGATTGAGATGGTGTTACAAGTGATGTTGTTGTTAATCAAGCATGGTTGAATATTGACTTAGTTGAAGGTTACTTAGAATGGGAACTACAGATGGTAGCAATAAGTAGAAGTGATGATTTGAAATGTATGCAAGTGGGCGGTGATGCAAGTTATTGTAATGATCTTATGGTTGAGTCTAGTGGTCATATGGCAGGTGGTAATGAAGATGACCGTAATTGGTATCCGGTGTTGCCATTGCGGTCTAGTGGGGTTGATATCCGGATGTGGTGGTGGTGTCTATAAATTGTATAGATAGAGCTTGTAATGATTAATTTGAGATTATTGTTGTTTAGAAATGATCTTGAAGTTGCGGTTTATGAAGATTAGTAATTATAGACTTGTAGAAAGTAACTGATGTGATGCATCATTTTAATGCATTAGTTTGTGGCATGAGCTTATGGCTCATGCTTTGTGTTTTGCCACATTAATCATTCCAGTTAGTCTAGGCGACTTACATGACTGAACCATCCGACCGAGTTGACTCACCGATTCCTACTTGACTCTGACCATTTGACCTAGACTTGACCTTGACCCTGGACTTTGACTTGACGTGGACTGTTAATTGACCCCATTGACCGTTAGCGACTGTCAGTTGACTCATATGGACCGGGCCTTAGATAAATGGACTTGTTCAGTGGACTTGGGCTTAGGAATAGTTTTCCTATTCTGGATATATTGGACCTTATGGTGCGAATTAACCTTTAGTTCCTTCTACAAAGTTGTAGATACTCCTTAGACTTAGGTAATGGACTGTAGAATCAATATAATTGGATTAGTAAACTTTAGATATACTAAAGGTAGAATAATGAAAATGTATAGAACCATAAATGGACTTAGAACCATTAGATAATTTACTTAACCTATAACTAGAGAATTGTATGAGATTGTGTTATGAGCCTTGTATGAGCCTTTTGGCTAATCATTAGAGTGCTTGTGTGATTAACAGTTAATCTTTATTAACAACGAACGATCTAAAGAATGAACCAGTGGATTATGGATCTCAAGGTATGCGAGGCTTGTCATCAAAAGATGTGGGAATCAATAACGAACTCTCTTGTATTCATTATTGTTTTATAAATCTATCTTTTGTGAAATCCATGCATATCTTTGTTACTATATGATAGTGTATGCATGTATTATCTGTGTAATACAAACTAGTTTTCTTTTACATTTTGGGATGGGCTTGGATCTTTAGAAACAACTAATATCTGTGTTTTGGGAGTATTTACTTATTTTGAAATTGTGATCCTTTCCATTGACTGGAAAGAGGTTACATTCTTTATTATTTGTTAGCATGAAAGGAGAAGGTTTCCTTTTGATTGGTGTGAGATGTGTACCTCCAAATGTTATACCTAATTTAAGCAAACCTAGATAGGCCTCGTTGGGTTGAATATTATATAGAGTCTGGTTTTAATTTGGCCATTATGTTTTCCTATTTCGTATGGGGAAATGCATGTCTCATACGTGGATGTTTTTGTTTTTTTTTTAAATTACTTTCAAAAGATATTATATTATGTTTTGATGTTTAGAGAGAATGATGTTGAGAATCTTATGTTTGATTGTTGTATTTGACATGCGAGAGGTATAGGGTTCTCCATGTTAAAGTTCTTAAGTCGGCTATAACGTTAACACCATTAGATCTCTTTAGATACTTGTTATGTAGAGTGCGCGTATAATAAGGTACCGGTAAGGTACAAATCTTATATGACTATGGGGTCGTCAAACCTCGGGCGCTTTAATGATCATTGAAGAATCATAAGAGTCACGCCTTACTACTCCGAAGGACTCAAGCGTCGCTTAACTATTATTTCTGTTGTGAATCTCGTGCCGCAAGATTGGTTGGTAGAACTTTATATTTCAAGTACAACTTATTATTTTAATATGCTTTATCGATTTTTCCGTGTTTTATCGGTTTTGATAAAACCTGCATTGTCTTTAAATCATTCTAGTGATTACTTGAAAGTTAGTTATTATTTCTCTTGGGCACCCTTTTAGGGATGATGTGCTCACCCATTCCCACTTTCAGTTTCAGAGACAGATTCAATTGTGCACGTGGCGATGAAAGCTTCGAGGAGTTGGTTTCGTTAGTTGGTTAGCTTCCACTATGTTTATCATGTGTTTATATTCTATTTGTAAACCAACTCATTACTGAATATGTATCACTTGAGAGGAGTTCTTGTATTTATTTCAGAGAGGGTGTAGATTCGGGTTAATCTTTGTTTAGAACTTCTTTCTTAATTTTTAAGCAGATGTTTTAGATCGTTGGTGCCTCATTTTATAGCTAATTTCTTGGATTAGTCAGCTGCTAGCTTAGGGGGCGCTACAGTGTTGGTATCAGAGCTCGCTATTAGATCTTACATGGGAACAATAGGAATAGCCGGTTCAGTTAGTGAACTAGATTAGTTTAGATTTGGGTTGGGTTTGTGAGATAAATCTTAACCACTAAAATCAATCAAGAACTAAAATAATTTTTGAATCGATTGATTAATTTGTTCAATATGTTGATTGTTTGCTTCTTTTTTGCGTGTATATATTTATGAAGTAAAAATTATAGGTTGAACCCAATTTACATTATAGTTTTGAAATTTCAATAAAGAATTAAAGATTAATTAGTCTCGGTTATTATTCACATAGATAATCTATTGTTCGGAGAATAGTGAGGTTTGAAATTCTGGTGTGTTTGGGTTGTCTTTGTTCGTAGGAAACCATCGTCGGGTCTTGCTAACCTGGACAGGCCAATTACAAGCATGGATTACCATTCATGTTAGGAAGAATTGCTTCTATTAGTGAACTGATAGATCCCAAATTTTTCTTAGAAACTAATAGGGTATCTTTTCTCGCAATTAGAACCATTAATCTATTAAATTAGAAATGAAGTTAAATTGTAAAAGTAATTAAGATAATAGTTCGACCATTAGTGTTAATAATAATAAACGATAATAGGATCACTAATAATCATAATGAAAGTAATATTAACACTTATCTAATAGTATTGTAGTGAACTTTATCTAATTAAAATCTCATTAGTAAATGTACAATGATAAAAGTAATAATTAGGATCAAGTAGCTACGCAAAATTCTTAGTAATTATGTACGGCCAGATTTTGTAACTTAAATAAAATTAGAAATACTTTCTTGTGCATTGAAACCAGATAGATAATATAAGACTTATTAGATTAGACTTAAGAACGTGCGACTATTTTGCATAAAATGAAAAGACTAAATTTCTTAGTAATCTTATATTTAAATTATCTTTAGTGCAATAACTGATTTAGTAGATCATTAAAAATTAAACAAATACACATGAAGTAGTTATAATAGTATTTGGATGTTTAGTACACAAATGGACTTGAAAGAAAATAAATTAGCATATTAATATGATACTTTACTTTAAAGAAAAAAATTTAAAGACTGCTAGGATACATTACAATTTTATACGACTTAACTTGAAATAATATTAAGTTACCAACGCTAATATTGAATAAGATATATATAGTATCAGACTAGAGATGATTAGGTAAAATCAATTATAGTCATACTTAGAAAATTAAGACTTAGTGTACCAACGGACTATAAACAAACTAATAACGATAATAATAAAGATATAGAAAATAGTAACACCGCGATAGTAGTATTTCAATAGTTTAGTTAATAGCAAATTTATAGTAGATAATAATATTTGGAAAATTTATATATAGTATGATGAAGTTAAAATATCAGGTATCAGAGATTTACGTGAAATCAAATTTGGAATTAATTATATGGATAAATTACATCAAATTAATAAATTGTTAAATACTAGATTATAAATTTTAGCGCAGAGAACTTAGACATACTTATCTGTTAGAATCAAATTCACCATAGTGAGCTTAGAGACGATCATATTATGAAATAGAGATTAGTCTTTTGAACTTAGAGCTACAAATTATAGATTCTATCTGTAGAAAACCACATAGGCTTGTGAGCCATTTCTTGTTGCTTTGAACTCGTTTAAAATGAGGTGTTTCCCTTTTCGCGTGTTGGTAAGTATGAGTAGTACTTATATTTAGTCGAGAGATAGTTTTTCTCTATAAGGTGGGGAGTTTTTGAAGACCAGATGGACGGTTCGATTTTCGAGGACGAAAATGAATAAGGTGGGGAGAATGTAAGGACCCTCGAGCTCGTCAACGCTATTAGACCAGTCACGAGACAACTAAGTCGTTATTGACCCGATTAATTAGAGACGAACGTTAATTAATAGAAATTAATTTAACAACGATGTTGTTACGAATTTAGTATCACTAGATATGTCTCGAAAAGTTATGCGAAATAGACTACTCGAACGTGTCATTCAACCACCGGATGAAGAAGATATCACTGGATTAGTACGAGGGGCAAAATGACTCATTTAAACCGCTTGGCTGCCCGTATCAATTTTTCAGGCGCCTTAATAATTTTCTTTGGTTTTATCAACCCATATCGAGAAGATAAGCTCATTCATTGTTTTCCCTTCTTCCCTTTTCTTTTTCTTCTTCTCTTCTCTTCTCTGCCTCTTTCTGTTCTTCCTCCGGGTGATTATTTGAGGAACAAATTAGTGATTAGGAGATCGTGTGATGAAGAGATGGATCGTGTACAATATGTTGGTGGTGGAGTTGATTATGATAGTTGATTCAGACTTCGAGAGAAGGTAAATCAAATATTTAATTTAGGGTTCAGTTTAATTTGATCTGCTTTGTGATGTTGATATTCTTCTTGGTTGATTTTAAGTGGGTTTGCTTTTAATTTAAGGTAGAAAGGTGTATATGGGGTTTAATTTGGATTTCTTATAGAATTACGATTTTCCCCTGTTCTTCCCCAAATTAGTAAATTAGGGTTCCTGAGTGTAATTAAGGTTGTAGAAGAGGAATTGGACAATGGTAGTCTAAGAAGAATTGGGTTGCTGTTAATTTGGATTTTTGGAAGGAAGATGAACTGGTAATTTAGGGTTAGGATTTTGATTGGTGTTTGAAATTGGAAGAAGAACAAGATAGTCAAGAGAAGCTGTTCTTTGGTGAAGTTCAAAAAAGGTGAAGTCTGTTAGTTAGTGGTTTTGAAATAAGAGTTGCTGACTTGGGAAGTGGAGATGTCATTGATAGTTAACTAGAGATGGATTGTCTCTGTATGTTTGTAACTGGAATTGTTGAAGTTAATAATGAGATGATGGTGATATGGATATAGAAATAGAACTGGTGATTAGTACTGAAGGTGTTGACGAAGTTTGTTGTTGTTGGTTGGTTTAAGTGGTTGTAGTTCATGGAGGTTGTGGTCCTGTTAATATACACGGTGGTGGTATCGAAAATGGGTATTGCCTTGCTGGTGGTAATGAAGATAATGGCTCGAGAAGAATGAAGTGCAGTGTTGATGCGGTCAGTATGAGCGAGATGGTGGTGGTCTTAGCGAAGGTAGTGGTATCTTGGTTGTGTTACTTGATGGAGCTGGTGTTGTTAGTTAAGAACATGAAGAAGTTGTTAGTGGATTATTATGCAGAATGGGTGATTTTGAGATTAGGATTAAAGAAGAACTTAATGAGATTTATGTAGAATCAATAGTATGGCAACGAAGGAATTACGGTTTAAGGAATTAGGAGTTTTAGTGTGGCGTGAGATGATTTGGGCATTTATGAAGTGAATTGGTTATGAAGCATGAAGATGATTTGGGTGTTTTCTAGTCAGATAAGATAGCAATGGTTGTGGTGTCGTTCAACTGAAATTGGTGGTGTTGCAAGAATTCTGAGTTGTGTCTCAGATAGTGATGGTGTGTGTTGTCCGGGATTGAGATGGTGTTACAAGTGATGTTGTTGTTAATCAAGCATGGTTGAATATTGAATTAGTTGAAGGTTACTTAGAATGGGAACTGCGGGGTGGTAGCAATAAGTAGAAGTGATGAGTGAAATGTATGCAAGTGGAACTGGGTGATGCAAGTTATTGTAATGATCTTATCGTTGAGTCGGCGGTCATATGGCGGTGGTAATAAAGATGACCTGTAATTGGTACTGCAGTGTTTCCATTGCGGTCTAGTGGGGTTGATATCCGAGAGGTGGTGGTGTTGTCTATAAATTATATAGATGGAGCTTGTAATGATTAAGTTGAGATTATTGTTGTTTAGAAATGATCTTGAAGTTGCAGTTTATGAAGATTAGTAATTATAGACTTGTAGAAAGTAACTGATGTGATGCATCATTTTAATGCATTAGTTTGTGGCATGAGCTTATGGCTCATGCCTTGTATTTTTACTGTTAATCATTCCGGTTAGTCTAGCCGACTTACATGACTCAGACCATCTGACTGAGTTAACCCTTTTACCTGAATTAGTCTTGATAACTGAGTTGACTCACCGATTCCTATTTGACTCTGACCATTTGACCTAGACTTGACCCTGGACTTTGACTTGACGTGGACTGTTAATTGACCCCATTGACCGTTAAGCGACCCGTCGGTTGAATCAGATGGACCAGGGCCTTAGATAAATGGACTTGTTGGTGGACTTGGGCTTAGGAATAGTTTTCCTATTCGATATATTGGACCTTATGGTCTGAATTAACCTTTAGTTCCTTCTACAAAGTTGTAGATACTCCTTAGACTTAGGTAATGGACTGTAGAATCAATCTTATTGGATTAGTAAACTTTATATATACTAAAGGTAGAATAATGAAAATGTATAGAACCATAAATGGACTTAGAACCATTAGATAATTTACTTAACCTGTAACTAGAGAATTGTATGAGATTGTGTTATGAGCCTTGTATGAGCCTTTTGGCTAATCATTAGAGTGCTTGTATGATTAACAGTTAATCTTTATTAACAACGAACGATCTAAAGAATGAACCAGTGGATTATGGATCTCAAGGTATGCGAGGCTTTTCATCAAAACAGGTGGGAATCGATAACGAACTCTCTTGTATTCATTATTGTTTTATAAATCTATCTTTTGCGAAATCCATGCATATCTTTGTTACTATATGATAGTGTATGCGTGTATTATCCGTGTGTAATACAAACTAGTTTTCTTTTACATTTTGGGATGGGGTTGGATCTTTAGAAACAACTAATATCTGTGTTTTGGGAGTATTTACTTATTTTTCAAATTGTGATCCTTTCCATTGACTGGAAAGCGGTTACATTCTTTATTATTTTTTAGCATGAAAGGGAGAAGGTTTCCTTTTGATTGGTGTGAGATGTGTGCCCCCAAATGTTATACCTAATTTAAGAAAACCTAGATAGGCCTCGTTGGGTTGAATATTATATAGGTCTAGTTTTAATTTGGCCATTATGTTTTCCCTATTTCTGTACGGGGCAATGCATGTCTCATACGTGGATGTTTACTGTTTTTTTTCTTAAATTACTTTCAAAATATATTATATTATGTTTTGATGTTTAGAGAGAATGATGTTGAGAATCTTATGTTTGATTGTTGTATTTGACATGCGAGAGGTATAGGGTTCTCCATGTTAAAGTTCTTCCGTCAGCTATAACGTTAACACCATTAGATCTCTTTAGATACTTGTTATGTAGAGTGCGCGTATAATAAGGTCTTGGTAAGGTACAAATCTTATATGACTACGGGTGTCGTCAAACCTCGGGGCGCTTTAATGATCATTGAAGAATCCGCAAGAGTCACGCCTACTACTCCGAAAGGGCTGTCGCTTAACTATTATTTACATTGTGAATCGTGCCATAAGATTGGTTGGTAGAACTTTATATTTCAATAAAACTTATTATTTTAATATGCTTTATCGATTTTTCCGTGTTTTATCGGTTTCGGTAAAAACTCGCATTGTCTTTAAATCATTCTAGTGATTACTTGAAAGTTAGTTATTATTTCTATGGGCAACCCCTTTTAGGGATGATGTGCTCACCCATTCCCACTTTCGGTTTTCGGAATGATTCAATTGTGCACGTGGCGATGAAAGCTTCGGGAGTTGGTTTCGGTTAGCTTCCACTATGTTTATCATGTGTTTATATTCTATTTGTAAACCAACTCATTCGAATATGCATCACTTGAGAGGAGTTCTTGTATTTATTTCAGAGAGGGTGTAGATTCGGGCTAATCTTTATTTAGAACTTTTTCTTAATTTTTGCGAGATGTTTTAGATCGTTGGTGCCTCATTTTATAGCTAATTTCTTGGATTGTCAGCTGCTAGATTAGGGGCGTACAATAACCCGAGGTTCTATCAAGTCCGTACTTATAGCAATTAATATTAATTTCTGGATTGACTTTCCCGATTGCTTGGCACGTCTTTTGCCACCGTCGTGTATTGCGTCAATGTTTCCGGGGTCCGATAGCTAAAGAAAATAGCCTATCTAACCATGTCTTCGTAGATTTGTTATACATGTATGTCTCCAAGAACACGGTAGACAATTGCTCAAAAGAGTCATTTGAGTTTGCTGGTAAATTATCATACCACGTCAATGTTGATCCCGTCAAGCTTCCAGGGAAGTACCTACAAAGTACTACCTCATTTCTTTCCCAATGGGCAAGGACACGAGTGTAGTACCGTAGGTTGGCTGCGGGATCCGAGGTACCATTGTATGCCTGAAACGTAGGTACTGGGCATTTCGCAGGGATAGGCTCCCTCAAAATGCGAAAGGATAGAGTAGATGTTGTTGCTTCGTGGAGTACCTCCTCAATCCTTGCGCCTGCGTTGCTGTTTTTCAATCCTTGTATTTCTTTCCGCATCTTCTCCATTTGCTCCATAACCATGTTCACATTGTGAGCATCTACGGAAAATGCCTCATCATAATAAGGAGAGGGCTTGTAAGTTGAATCCACCTCATTTTGATCGTGGCGTGTTCTCTGGCTCCCGGTGGGTTAAGATTCCCCCTTTGTCTTCCTGAGATAGCTCCCTGCTCACGCCTCTTCAAAGGAGGGTGAGTTTGAGAACCTTCGATCTGCACATCCAGTATGTCTTTTAGGTTCTGGTTTTCCTAAGCCATCACGTGCATTGCATCCTCGTGCTCCTTGTTACGTAGTAGCAGAGCTGCTACCTACTATGCCATTTGTTCTTCATTGTGGATTCCATCTCCCCGAGGAGTCTTTGCCGTCCGGGTAATCGAGTCATCCACTCCTTCTTCTATTAATGGAGTATCGGATCTATTTGGATTAGAGTTAGGTTTCAGGCTCTCGTCCGTAGGAGCTAAGGTTCGGGGAAACCCCACCGTTAGCCGTGTGGCTTCGTAACATGGGGACACTCCAGTAATGGCATGTCGTAAAGTGGTTGCGCTCTCGATGTTTTCCCATCCCTCTAGCATGGGTAGGTGGTTTGTTAGCAACCGTTCTTCTTGCTATTTCACTTTGACCGTCGCCCCACTTCATTTCTTTGATTCATTTGAGACGTTTTTTGAGATCTTCCTCTTGTAACCACCGGTCGTGAGCTTGTTGGTACATCATTTGGTTTCTACATGCCTTGATCTTTTGTTATCCGAGGTTATAGAAAAAATGAACGTTTTTCTTGCCATGGTGCCTTCGTTAAAAGTAGCAATTAATTCTCTGACATAGAAGACGGCTAAGCAGCTTTTTTCAGAAAAATTACTAGAATGACGTCTGAAAAGATGGGTATTTAATTTCTTATGACACCCTTTGAAAAAAGCAACCTTAAATGTTGAAAACAATTTAAAAAAATGTCGATCTTCAAGAAAGGGGTTTTTAAATGCTTTGTAAAGATCTTTTCTCCTTAAATTCTCACCGAGATTCCTCAATGCTCATATGTACTCATATCTAAAGGATACTCAGTTGGAAAAGGTTGTTTTAGTACAAAACAAAAGTTTTAACGTTTTTTGAATGCGTTTTTGCAGAAAACTTTGTAGATCTGTAAGGTTGCAAGTCTTTGAGGCTATGAACTCAAAGAACTTATGTAAATAACGGATGAATGGATCACTAGAAAGTGAGATCCACCGTTGTTACTTTCAGATCTCTTCGTTAAAGAAGATGTGTAAGTTAAAAAATAAAAACTCAAGCTGGTGTGCAAATCTTTCTAGCACCAAACTGTGACTACTAATTTTCCCATAGTCTACGTAATGTATACAACTCAGAAAATACGATACTAAGTAGTATTGATATCTCGATTGAACTGATAATGCTAATTTATAAAAGATATTCAAGATCACAATAATAACAAAGAACACGATCGTAAGGTAAATGCTACTAAGTTATCATGAGACACAAGAGATTTACGTGGTTCGAGCTTTTGTCTACGTCCACGGGGTAATGAATGATTGTTTGTATTAAGTTGTGGTGGTTACAAAGATCTTAAATGCTTCCCAAAGTAATAGACATGACCCAAGTTGAAGTAAATACTTAAGTTCTAACATTAAAGAGGTATAAGCTTAAGACTAGATCTTCTTCTCCTAGATATTAAATTCCCTTGTTTGTTGGCGAAGCTTGGTATTTATAGCCCCTTCTGCTCCAGATATATCTTTGCTGTCTTTGGGTCCATCCTTCCATGATATATCTTCCGTACAAATGGTACATTCGTTCACCGCGTGCTTTCTCCAGTCGGACTCTGCCAGCTCAGCTGACCCACGTTTCTTCGGGAACTACCCAGCCTTATTACAGATTGTACCTTCGTTCACCGCAAACCTTCGCCAGTCAGACTCTGCCATCTCATCTCTCTCCACGTGCCTTGGTCAAGCATGTAGATAAGGGACTGCCGTATTAAATTTCGATTGGATATGTCAACTACCTCCGTCTCTTCGCCAGCTGCCTCTCTCTAGGCTAGGTTTTACTTTATCATCTTAGCCTTCGAGGTATCCTTCCTCGAGATGGGATAAAGTAGATCTGAGAAGGGATCCGCTGCTCCTCAGACTCCTGTGTATAGCGAGGGATACACAATTATCTTACGCGCGACCACTAAAACTGTGACACGTGCTCCACAGAATATTGATATTCACGGAACCCTAGGGTTTCCCTATGAATATCTCGTATATATATATATATATATATATAAAGCACAGTTTGGCTAAGTTAGCCTATGTAAGTGGTGGTTGAGATTCACTCTCTCAATATATAAATCTATGGTTGTAATTTCTCCCATTAGACTATCATTTAATGACCCATTAAGAAAAATCTAATATAATAAATGATTAATATAATAAATGCCTAACTAATTAGTGTTTCACACTAATTGCTAATAATAAATAATTTATTATTTCCTCATAATAATGTTCTTTCACTAATTACTCATAATAAGTGATCTATTAATTTTTTCCATTATAAATTTTTCTTAATTAAATTAATAAATTTGTATCTCTATTAATAAATAATTTTAGATTAAGGATCTAGAATTTAAAATTGAACATTTTGAGTAAGAAAATTTTAAGTATTTGTGGTTGAGAATGGCGAAGTAGTGTTGTGAACTTCCGTGCATGGTTTTAATTATTGTATCTCGTTGCATTTGTTTGTTTTTCATGCACTCTATTATTTTTGGAAACTTCCTATTGTGGGTTGCTCTCCCCCTTTCCTCCTTTCCACAGAGAACAAAGAAAGACTATCGACAAGAAATCAAGAGTATAAAGCACGGTTTGGCTAAGTTAGCTATGTAGAAAGTGGTGGTTGAGATTTACTCTCCCAATTCATAAATCTATGGCTGTAATTTTCTCCCATAAAACTATTATTTAATGACCCATTAAGGGAAATCTAATATAGTAAATGATTAATATAATAAATGCCTAACTAATTAGTATTTCACACTTATTGTTGATGATAAATGATTTATTAATTCTCATAATAATTTTTTTCACTAATCAAGAGTATAAATGATCTATTAATTTTTTCATCATAAATTTTATCTTAATTAAACTAATAAATTTGTATCTTCATTAATAAATAATTTTAGATTAAGGATCTAGAATTTAAGATCGAAGATTTTGAGTAACAAAATGTTAGGTATTTGTGGTTGAGAATGGCGTAAGTAGTGTTGTGAATTTTTAGGCGCATGGTTTTAATCATTATATCTGTTGCATTTGTTTGTTTTTGATGCACTCTATTATTTTTGGAAACTTTCTAATGGTTGTGGTTGATCACCCATTTTCCTCCCTTTCCACATGAGAACGAAGAAAGACTACCCGACAAGAAATAATTATATATCAATGTGGATTTGGGTATCGCGTTTAAATTTATTCAAGTGTTATTTTGTTTTTAATTTGATACTTTTGATTTTGTAATTAATATTTGAAAGTTTTGTAATTTTAAAAGTAAGATTACATTTTATTTAGTAAATTTAATTGAGCTCAAATTATTGAAATCTTTTAAAACAAAAAATATGGTCTTACAGTATATGTGGGAAATTTGGATTTGTTATTTGGATGGGACCCGACCCACAAGGTCGAATCTGTGTCCGCTAGAAGTATGAAAATCCGGGCTGTCACACGCCACCACAACAAAATCACCTGATACCAGTGTTGCCACCCCCGCAGCTAGGCGTGCTTTTAATTTTTAACCACAAACGTCATGTATAAAGCTTAGATTGAACAAACTTAAGTCTTCAATTAAATTTTTCTATTTTTTGTTGTTGTAATATTCTCTTTTATATTGATATCTAATATATTTTATTTTAATATTTAATATACTAATAACCATAATTTGGATAAATTTGTTTCTTGTGTTAGTGACGGTCCAGGTTTGTCTTAGGGAAAGATAAATCAATGGCCATGGTTATCCAGACCACACCTATTTTCTACACGTGTACGTTAGGTTTTAGGAGATGGATGAATCACGTGGGTATTCAATCATTTTTTACGGGTCCCCAAAATCCTCTCTATCCTAGAAATATTGATACCAAGCTTCACCGTAGCAAAGTTTCCTTCGCTCCCCGTAACACCAACTCCAACCATATTTGCCAAGAATAACTCTAATCATCCGCGCTAAAAAGATTAGACTGTTTGTAGATAATGATCCACCTCGCAAGAAACCATGCCTTCGGAAGATGCCCGAAGGTTTCTCGGCATCTACTATTGCCGAAGATTAAACATTATGAAGCCTTGCTCAAATAAAAGAATACCCGGGAATAGTATATCATGTGTCTTTGTATGTATGCATTTTTATTTTTATTTTTGGTGTGTTTCCCTTCTCTCGCATTTTTATTCGCGTGTCTCCCTTATCGCATTTTGTTGACGTGTAAATTCCTCCTCTTTTTTTTTTTCGCATTTTATTAGCCCCTTTGGTCATGATCTACGTGGCACCGGTGGATCTCGATTTGTCCCCGTGTAACCGTGATGATATGATAATCAATTTATGTTCCCAATCTTGTTCGAATCCCAAAGTTGGAATGTTAATTTTTTTATAGTGGGTTTGAAAATTTTCTCGACATCGGCATCACCAAGCTAACATATTCCAACTTACTAAGTCGATGATTTCACTTTTGGCAAAAATAAATCGATAAGATTCCAATTTTGGCAAAAAAATTAAATAAATCAAAGACGCTACGACAAATGTTATGGTTTGGATAATGCACCTCGACTTTTTTGTTTTACTTTACAATTGTTCATTTTTCTTGAATATGCTATAAAGTTTTCGGGTTCTACTCTTCTTCTCGATAGAAATTCTCCGGATTAATATGCGGTAAAGAATGAAAAATCAAACAATGCCATTACGATGACCATCACGAACGCTGGCAGATCAGGTTATTTTTAATTTGTTCTTTCTAAGTGTACATAAATATTGGAGGTAGTATAAATTAAAGAAGCGAGACCGCACCAATTGGTCACCGATCGCTCCACATTGAAAATACAAGATTATTATGGTATATGCCTACCAAAGAGGTTCGATTCTAGAGGCGACAATGGTCAAGGTAAGTATATGGTCTTACAAATCAACTTCAAGAATAAAAAAGATGTACACGATCATTGAAAGATGTATGGCAATAAGGGAACTTCGATCTTTCCTCTCCAATTACATATTAGTCGGCTATGAAATTTCTTTTTCTTCAAAAAAAATACATATTGCGATTAAGCCGCATACTCCTCGACCATAAAAATCCATGCAATGGTTACGGAAAACGGCTGCCAAAGAGGCTGACGATTCTGGAGGTTACTTATCTTCCAAAGAGACTTCGCAACATAAGAGTATATATACATGGTCTTACAAATCAAGAGATATATTTCCAAAAATAAAATTTCAATAGCATATATTCCAATAAGTAAAAAAATGGTCCGAGAATGTACAGACTACGTACAAATTTTTTAAACCCGAAATGGGGGAAGGAAATAAAGAATCATGGAGGTGAACTCACTTTCTTAATTTAAGATATTAAACGCGTACAAACTCCCTTTAAAATTATTTATATATATATATATATATATATATATATATTTTTCTGAATTGTATATGGCGACAACGCGTATAATTTTGGAAAACATATCTGATTTAATGGAGTGTGTTAACAATATTAGTTGTTTACCTGATAGAACAGAGAAAACAAAACAGGGGATATCCCTACGATATCTATGACCAAGCCTTATATAACATACATTGGAACAGAAGGATTTGATAAGTATTCGGGCCTTGGAAAACATCAAGGCCCGTGCCATTACGGCACGGGTTAAGGGCTAGTATATATATATATTGAACTTTTCCTCTGATATATATTCATTCAGTAACTTCAAAAATTCTCATGTGAATTGTTGATGTGCACAAAGGATGGATGCAAAAAGGAAGACAATGTTGAAGGGAGCAAAGTTATTGGGTTTCACGAAAGTCCTCTTTGCATAACCTGCTTTCATGCAATTAGTCATGAAAAAGATCTGCCAGTTCAGATGTCGTCTCAATTGGTGGGAAATCTTTTTCGAGATTTTGGGGTTGTTCGTGAACAACTTGAAAATGCAACAAAGAATCTTGAATTTCTGAAAACCGAACTGAAGAAAGCAGCCGATGAACTTGTTTGTGTTTGGTCTCTGGTTGCTGATTTTGTCTGAAGACCTTCAGTTTCGTTCTTCTTAGGAGTTATATTTATTTTATGTCTAGGAAACTTCTTATGAGAATTTATTCTTGTGTTTTGAGAAGGATAACTAGGGTTTGGAAAAACACATATTGTGATTACACATAGCTATTGCCAACGATTTTCATCTTGCAATGTTTTTAGATTTTTTTATTTAAATTCTAAAGTTGATTTGGAAGATGATTTTGCAGTATTAATCTTTATCGGTTTTATATATTACAAATAATGTTATGGGATATGTGTGTTTGCGTCCGTGAACTATGATTGTCCCATATATGTCAAAAGTTAAGTCTATTATATGTCATTATGCAAATATTGATGAAAATAAAATTAATCTTTGAATATTCCGCAGTATTGATCTTTCCCTGATCAGTACTTCTATGTGTAAGTACTGTACGGCTCTGTAAGTTCTCTTATGTTGAGCATTTCCGATTAAATTAATCATGGGGTTCTCTTGTGGTTAATTTAATTAAGTTTTCTGGATACAAATTCATGTTTCATGTAATTTGTTAATGTCCAAAGAAATCCTTATTTTCTTGTAAAAGTAAGGTCGCTCTTGTTGTTCTCTCGGGAATGACATTTTATGGGGAGCGTTCTTAATTGAACTTGTACTTAATTGCCAAATCTTTGTGGGGAGTGCGGTCGTGGAATATTGTGGGAGTTTTCTTGTATCTTGATAAACTCCTTGATGAATACACTAAGTTTCGACTATGTGAAATCATCGAAACAAAGTTGATATATTCTCTTTTAATCATAAAGTATCTCTATGAGAATTTCATTACGATCCCACTAGTTTTCGTACCTTTCCTAATTTATATTGACAAAAGGGAGAGAACTAATGTGTAGTTCACACTACATTATATATGGTTTACGGATCATTATGTAAGGGGGAGTGGTTTTCATCGTGAGATGAAGTATTGACTAAGGGGGAGTGATACATATCACCATACTATTGTTGTCAAAGTTGTGATATAATTAAACTCTAATGTTGTGTAATAATATTATGACACTGTATAACAATGATTGAGAGCTACTCTTTTCTCATTTTTGTGGCTACGGATCTTCAACAACACTGATGCTGAGTTGAACACGTTCAGAATCACTGAAGTACTTGGAAGTGACGAAAATTTCGAGTAATGTTGAAGTACCAAGGAAATCAAGCATTTGGATGAGAAGCTACAAAGTTTATTTATTTTGTAATCCATATGTATTGATAGTTTTGTCACTAAAATTGACAAAGGGGGAGATTGTTAGAGCACTACTCGGTCGAACTCGCAAGCGTTGCTATCTCAATCTTGTTTCTCAAGTTTAGTTGCCAAAACTATAAGTCTTGATTTCTAGTCTACTAATAGTTATGTTTCGGATTAGGATAGAATGTGTAGTTGAGCTTAGACTTTACTGGCGTTCATCGATTGAAGACGAAGAACTACTAAGGGAGCTTGTGGAACTTCATCAACAAAAGTTATGTGCATACTTAAACTCATCTGTCACTCAGAAGTCTATTCTATTCTATCTCATATTGAGACAAAGTCGTATAGCTAAATAGACTTCATCATTATGCACATTTGATATTTCGAGCTGAGTATAACTCGCTTATCTATTTCTCAAAATATGTGTTGGTAAGCTTTCGCTTTAACCAAGTTCATTTTATATTCTTAACGAAAGTCAAAAGATTATCATATGAAAATCACCTGGTGTAGATGGGGCAAAATGATTTGATGATTTTTAAGGAATTAAGGAGCCGACTGTGCAGAGGAGACTCCTCGAACCGAGCAAACTGCTTAACCTCACACAGATAAACTGCAAAGGGAGTGCTTGAATTCGAGAGATCAATCTGTAAGACTCCGGCCTAAACCAAGACAATGGCCGTTCCATAGTCAATTCGGTCACAATAGAGGATGGGTCGATCTGTAGAAGGGAAGCTTGGAAATGTGTGAGATCAATGGTGATCAAGGATTGTGAATGTGTTTAAGATTTCTGCAAGTTTTTTGTGAACTGTCGAGTTCGAATAAGTTCTGGTTGATTGATCGAATTCTTGAGAGTGATTGCTCGGATCAGAATTCTTCTGTTAGACGAATGTTGTCTGTTCCCTTTTCAATCATGAGTTCAATGATGCGTGTCGTAGGTGCAATCAAATTAATATCTTATTTCCACTCAATTAAAAATAATATAATGGAAGTCAAGTTCGTTCCCACGAGGAGCAAGAGATTCTAGTTGTAAAAATTGTCACAAAAGGGGGATGTATAAAGCAAAAGAAAATAAACAAAGCAATTAAAAGATAAAGTTGAAATCAATAAGAGAGACAAGATCAAGGAATCATTCTTCGTTGCAAAACAATGATTAAAGTTATGTTCTTTTCTACTTGTTATTAGTCACAGATTATCACCAACCGTAGGATAGCGAGGTTCAGCTTAGCTAGCCCCAAAATCCCTTATTTCACCGAGTAACAAGTCCGCTTAGTTATCGATTCTATTCAAAAGAACCACCTTGAGGTTCGCTTACAAGATGTAATTCCACGAATGCATGAAGATCTATGAATTTAGGTTTAGTACTAGTAGTTAAACTCGGTTCGCTTGGTCTACTTTCTAGCGTTGTTTTTACACACAATCGCTCCACGGAATCCCTCGCAAGGTCTCGTGTTTGCTACTTATGTAAAGAGTCAAGAAACGATTACTTATCTCCTAACTTTCACTAGCTTTATATCAAATTAACAAATCAATTTAGCATGCACTCTAAACAATCTATCAATCAATCATGAATGAATAAACATTCCTATTAGTAAAAACAAACGATAATCATGTGAAGAACTTCAAGATAGAATTGAAAAAAAACTCAAATCATGCATTAAGAACTAGGAATTCATCCTCAATCAATAAGAAAATTAGCTACTCATGTTTTTGAAATTCACACAAATAATAATTAAAAGGAGAATTTTCAAGTTCACACAAATAATTAAAAGAAGAATTTTCAAAAGCTAGCAAAAACACAAGTGTGTGTGTGTAAAGAGGTGTGTAAAAAGATATATAAAACTTCTCTATTTATAGGCTTCAATATTCTCCAAATCTTCCAAGGAATAGAATCCTTTTCCTTTAGCAATTCAATTTCCAAATCCAAGCTTTTATCAACTTCCATCTTCTCTTTCCAAAATTGAGCCCAATTCTCCATCCAATTCCAAGTCCAAGTCTTCACACCCATGAGAGAAGTTCATAGAAAATTCTGGAATTGTTGGTCGCCGGAAAGCTGGTATTATGGCCGGAATTCGGCCGGAAAACGTCACCGCCGGCCACCTGAAAATTTCACCGTCACTGGTATATTCGACTGAGTATTCCGTCAGTCCACCGTTAGGACTAACGGTCAAAATGGTCAAACCGTCAGTCCGCGTTAGTCAATCAGGTCAGAAGAAGGGGAGTTAGCCGAGTCAGTTAGACATCTGACTGGTCTGAATCGTCTTACTCAACTGAGTCACATGGACGGATCGGTCATCGGACTCGTCTGGCAAGGAATACCGGCGGACTGAGTTGACTCGCCAAGGCAGAAATTCAGCCGAGTTTCGTTTATATTCAGGGCATCACTCAGGCCAATTTCAGGCCTTTCTCAGCTCCATTCCTGCAGAAATTCCTATACATTCATCTAATATCATTCATTCCAACGTTCCCTGTACAGCAGCAGCGTCTTCAATTGCTTACGAACTCAAATACTGAAATTGCAGCACCAGATTTATTCCCTTCTTTCACTGAATCGATTGCAACGACGATGTCGATTTACTCACCTCCGGATCGAACCCATCTAAAGCATCAACGAGAATCCCATCAATTCGATTTCTCCTTTCAATTTCGAGTCGAACCCATGTCTTGATTCGGACAAAACCCCAAATTTCAAACCGAATTCAACTTCTCTTTTGCAATTTCTTCTCCATCACGATAAACCCTTTTCCCATCTCTTAATTCTCGATATCACGATGACTCAATCAACTTCGTTCTCGATTCAAGACCTATTTTTCTTTATCTGAGCTTCTGCTCATCAATTTCTATCGAATTCATCTTCATCTGCTCATCTTTGTCAACACAGAACTACCACCTCCACAATTTCATCACAACCCAGGCATGAATTCATCTTCGATTTCTTCTCTACCATCGACGAACCCATTCTTCCATTTTGATTTCCTCTCAAGCAACTGCCGTTCTTCTTTCGAGTTAACATCACCATAAATTCTTCATCAATTTCTCGATCTGGTATCACCAGCAGCTGTTGCTGCCTCTTTTTTTTTCTCTCTCTCTCAGGTGCAAATGATTGAGAAGAATTTAAGTTAGGGTTATAACTTGGGTTGGTTAATGACACCCGGTCACCCCTGATAAGGGTTAACCAAATACAGCCCCTTAACATCAGCTGGTCTGTCTTTATTGTTTCTCCAAAAGAAAGTTGCCCCTTAACCTTGACTGGGCTCCAGATATCAATCGCCTGTAAAATGACCTTTTTGCCCTTTTGGCTCAAATTGGGTGATTTCTTCTTCTTTTCCTCCGTGCGACTCCAAAGTAGCTATAAAACTCAAAACAAGCGTAAAATACATAATTTACAAGAAAAAATAGCAAAGAAAGCATAAACAATAGATAGTAAATAGGATGTATTCTACACCCTATCAAATTCCCCCACACTTAGACTTTGCTAGTCCTCGAGCAAATCAAACTAAAAACTCACAACTTCAAAGCGTTCAAGCGTCCCAAGCATCCGAAGAGTTATGAGGACATAGAGTTTCTGCATGCTAGTAATAAGAAATTAGAAATACTAAAGAACATATTCTCATTCTTAAATGTTGAGTGAGAAATAACCACACCATAATGAGAGAACGCGTGTTTGAGAAACGATCAATAAGCATTTCGCCTCGACTTCGCCTCACCAAAAAGGATTTTATGATAATTGCACTCAAAAAGACGACTTTTTATGGTTCTCACATGTGTGCAGGTAGGAATGAAGAGAGAATTCCTGCAACACGTTGAATGGTGGGAAGGACAACTTCCGAAATATTTTTAAAAACCCACATCTTTTAACATTTTGAAAAACCATTTTTCTGACGATCTCTAAGAAAGGAAATCAACCACTATTGTAGGAGCAGAATATCGCGACATCAGTATTTTGAGAGAGTAATAAACAACTATGTTGCGAAGGCGTCGCAGGGAAGTGACTTAGATGACGCAATGGATGACGATAGCCTAAAACATGAGAAAAGTGTGAAGACTTGGCGAGATTTAGGAGTGTCGCAAAGAAGAATGTTTAT